>AP025072.1:18227842-18827842 GCA_036186865.1 Eustoma russellianum
AAACCATGTTTGAAACTCATTTCATCAGTTTTTCTATCAGTTATGGCAGTTGATTACCGTTCATAGGTGAAGGGAGATGATCCTTGGATCAAAAGTTGCAACCCAAAATGAAAGGTTCTGTCCGCTGGCACGTCGATCTCTCAGTGAGAGATCGACATCCTCAGATCAACATGGAACTCTCACGTCGATCTCTCAATGAGAGATCGACGTCCTCAGATCAACATGGAACTCTCACGTCGATCTCTCAATAAGAGATCGACGTCCTAAGATCAACATGGAACTCTCACGTCGATCTCTCAATGAGAGATCGTTGTCCTCAGATCAACATGGAACTCTCACGTCGATCGATCCACGTGAGAGTTCCACGTCCGACTGAAAGTTCCTAACATTGCAACCCATCACATCAATCTCCCAAATAACCTCATATACATTTTATACAAGTTTGGAGCACACGGTAAGGTACTTTGATGTACTTTTCCAACACTTGCTACACTGATGTTTACACCGACCCTGATTGATCGGATTAAGGAGGCCCAAGAGAATGATACTGAGTTGAGGAAGATCGCCAAGGATGTGAAAGAGGAATCGAGCAAGTACTTTGAGATTCATAGTGATTGGAGTCTGTGGTTTCGCAACAGATTATGTGTAGCCAGTGTTGATGACCTTAAGGAGATTATGACTGAGGCACACAATTCGAGATTATCGATTCATCTTGGGGCTACTAAGATGTATCAGGATCTTAAGAGAAATTATTGGTGAAATGGGATGAAGAGACAGATTGCAGAGTTTAGCGAGCGTTACCTTGTATGTCAGCAGGTAAAACTAGAACATCAACCTTAGCCCGGTTTATTATAGCCACTTGAGATTTTCGAGTTGAATTGGGAGTATATCATGACGGACTTTGTTACTGAAATTCCTATGACCCGCAACGGATATGACACTATCTGGGTGATTGTCGATCGGCTCACTAAGTCAGCACAATTTCTACCTATGTCGATTCAGGCATCAATTGAGAAGTTAATGGAGATGTACATGGATAGTATTGTTAACTTACAAGGGACGCTAGTCTGTATCGTTTGTGATAGAGATTCGCAGGGCATATCAGTGGGCTATGTGTACTGAGATCAAGATGAGCACAGCCACAAACATATGGACATTCAGAGCGCACCAGACAGACTATGGAGAACATGTTGCGTGCATGCGTGTTAAACTTTAAGGGTAGCTGGGATAAGTCTGTGAAATTGATTGAGTTCTCATATAACATTGGCTACCACTGCTCTATCGGCATAGCACTGTTTGAGGCATTGTATGGTCGTAAGTGTCGATCAACACTCTGCTGGGATGAGGTTGGAGAGAGAGCCATCATGGGTCCAATGTTAGTTGTGAGGACCTTGGATAATGTTAAGTTGATACGTGACCGATTTAAGGCAACTCAGGATCGGAGTAAGAGTTGGGTAGACTCTAAGAGGAGACCGGTTGAGTTTGATGTCAGGGAAAAAGTATATTTGAGGGTTTCTCCGACGAAGGGAGTCATGAGATTTGGTATCAAGGGGAAGCTGAGCCCTTGATTTATTGGTCCTTATGAGATATTAGAGCGAGTTAAAGAAGTTGCACATCAGTTAGCACTACCCCCGACATTATCGCAGGTACATGACGTATTCCATGTATTGAAGTTGCGATGTTATGCACATGATCCAAGCCACATCCTTGAGCAGCAGCAAGTGACTATTCATGAGGATGCTACCTACGAGGAGGTACCAATACGCATAGTGGACCATAAGGATCAAATACTGAGACGGAGGTCGATTCTGTTCGTGAAGGTAAAGTGGAGTAATCATACCGAACAAGAAGCGACTTTGGAGCCAAAGCAGCAAATGCAGAAGTAGTGTCCACAGCTTTTCTTTTGAGGTACGTAAGGTTCGAGGACAAAACTTTTTATAAATGAGCAGAATGTTGCGTCCCGAAAATTTTTCTCGAAACTTTGTAGCATTTTTGGCACCATAAATTTATTTTCATCATTATATGTTTTCTAAATTCTTCGGTATGTCAAAACCCTAGCCAATTCGATGAAGAATGTTATCGAACATACGATGAAACTTAATTAAATTTTGTTTAGACTAAGTATTATGTTAAACTAAATCGAACAAAAATACGCAAGGCGAGAAATTTCACTACTTAAACAAAATGGAAAATAAAACAAGACATAACCAAATATCTTGGACAAAAAAAGAAAAAGATAATTAACATACATGAATACACACACACACACACATATATATATATATATTAAATAAAGAAACATTTTATTAAGATAAGCCCTCACTTATGGTGGAGGAAAACCATATTACATAGAGGTTTGTCATACGAAAAAACTGAATGAAGTGATTTTATTCTTGTCAACCTCAAATCATATGTGACATGCCACATTAAAACCTTGCCAAGTAAAACCTCCCTTGTGGATAAAACCGTGGCAAAGGAAAAAAGCGTACCTATTTATATAATTGGAGTGTTGATCCTGTACAATTCGCACTGAATAATGTAACTGAAGTAAAATGTGTAATATGTACCATACAATCCGACAGAAATTGCCTGATCATCCCACTTCTGAGTACCCAATGTTCAGACCCAGACAATGTCTGACTGGCCCAAGGTAGAATTTCTTCAAACATCTTGGGAGAAAAATCCTGCACCCTTCTATGTTTGCGGCAAAAGATGGTTCCGTGAGTTGCAACCAGGATCCGTGCATGCCATATAAAATAACTGGCCAATACAGTAAAAGCAATATATAAAAAGAGTAGCAAGATTTTAAGGAACACACCAACGTTGCCTGTGTTCACAGGGAATAAAGACAACGACGGGATAGCCACGCCATTGATGTTCATACGTCTCATCTCAAGCTTTATGCTGCCATCCATTTAATCCTCAAGCGAATCATAATAAAAATTGTTACTGTCCATATGATAAGTGAAGTACAGTGTGACGGAGAAATGAAATAGAAATATCAAAGAAAACATACCCACGTTGCCTATGTCACATTGACATAGGCAACAAAAGCCGAAACACGCCAACCCGTTGGGAGACATCAAAAACGCAAGTATGGAACCGAAGAGTCCAAAATAATTGCTCCACGAACTTTGCATGGTAAGGATGAGAAAGATGGGTAGATGGTTACTCCTACCGATCTTAACCCATGCCAAGAGAGTGAATGCGCCGCAGTGTTTGTCTCTCATGGAGAATAAGATAATGATGATGAATTAAAGCCTAAAAACTATATTGTACGTTGCAAGTCAGAAGCATAAGGTCCTGTGAAATTGTCCGGAGTCGATAAGTGATGTAGCAACATTTTACAATCAGTTTCGAGGATGAGATGGGTATATTCCCTGGAGTAATAGATGAGGGCATATTGAAGAGCCATAAGTTCTCCTCTCAAAGGTGTCACAGCAGGCAAATAAAAATAGATGTTAGAAAAGAGATCCCCATTATGATTATGCAGCACCGCAGCTGCGGCCGTGCCTGAGCTACCCACCGTCATTTATCTTTAATTTATCCATTGGAGAGAGCTCCCAACGGACCACTTTTGGTCTATTTGTCTGAATAGGTGGTGAGAAAGAGAGTCGTGTCAAATGTTGTATGTGACAAGCATACTTACAGCCCTACGTCGTTGTACACCAAGTAAATATATGTTCTCGATTCTCTTAAAAGTCTTTTATATGAAAAACTGACTTGCCCAAATCTGATAGTCGTATATTTTTCAAGATAACACATAGCACCAAGGAAGGAACAACAACACATAATTGACCCAGCATTGTATGTAGCGACAAAGTGCGCCACCATCGGGTCAGAAATCCACAAACTATAGAATGATTTGGCATTGGTCCAGAAAATATGATTGAGATCCCCTGCCGTAGAGGCTATATTGGCTGGCAACCAAGAAAAGTGTGATCTAAGTGATCCGAATGTATTTTACAAAAGACACGTTGTGTAGGAAGTATATTTTGCCACATTTGTAAATTTTCCGGCAGAGGCAATGAGCACATCCATAATCTCCAAAGAAACAGACGTCCACCCAGAGGCAAGCTCGGCCACCAAACATATCAATAATGACCAAAATGAGTAGAGGTCAAAACAAGCTGCGTATAGGCTCATTTGATAGAAAATTGTCCTAAGGCTTCAGCCGTCCAGTAATATCCATGTCGTTGCCCATATTTCGCCCTACTGTACAGTGCCCACAAAAATGAGGAGTGATGATATTTTCACCACAATAGACAATCATACGCCTGCTGAATATATTGTAGACTGTGAATGTCTAAACCGCCATTCTCCTTAGGTCGACAAACACTTTCCCAGGATCTCCAATGACAACTACCATTCCACAAAAATTGTGACATTTTCTGATTTAGAACATCCACTACACTCTTTTGCAGTCTTGAACTCGATACAATATGTAGCGGAATAGAACATAAGACATGGCGAATTAATATGACACGTCCAGCCATAGAGAGTAATTTGGAGGACCAAGCATTAAGTGTGGCATCGAAATGAGTAATTAAGGACGTACAATAAGCCGCACGATTGTTACCTTTATACAAAAAGGATCCAAGATATTTAATAGGCAAAGAAGTCAGTCGCATAACTAACAGGTTTGAAACGCGAGTCCCAGATACACCAGCTCCGACTACCACCTGACCTTTATGAAGATTTGTAAACTGTCCCAAAGCCAGCTGATATGTTTCCAAGAATAGGCGAAATAGCTGCAGGTTTCGAATTGAGCCATTTAAGAAAATAACAAGGTCATATTCAAATCCCAAATGTGATATCCTATGCACTCTGTATGCTTGAAAACCATGGAGAACCCCATCCGCCAGTAAAGCATTAAGGCCGTGAGAAAATCTTTCATAAGCAAGAATAAATAAAAGAGGTGATAGAGGATCACAGTGTTTAACACCACGCGTCAGACAAATGGGACGATACTCTAAAAAAGCTGTTGGATTTTCCACTTTATGTATAAGGGTTATAAGGGCTGCAGCCACTTGACCCGGTGGTGGAATGCCTATAAAAAACTCCTGGACTGCTTTGTGAACATCAGTAGATATTACCTGCCAAAAATGACGATAGAAGGATCCTGGAAAGCCATCTGGACCTGCTGCGCTTATGGGACTCAAATCCCAAACTGCCTGCTTGGCCTTCTGTAATTCGGGCATAGCAAAGTAAGGAGTGATTATCATCATCAGAAACTAATCGTGGGATGTGCTACAAAATATTAGTATGATTGTCGGCCTACCCCACTGTGAATAATGTCCGAAAGTACCGAATCGCCTCACTATCAATATCTTGCTGATTATCACACCCTACACCATCTTCGCGTATGATTTGCTTAATGAACTGTCTTCTACGCCTCTCTTTGACAGTTTGATGAAAGAAATGCGTGTTGGCGTCCCCCTCTCGCATCCATTTGACATTTGCCTTTTGTTTCCAAAAGGACAATGCTCGAGATTACACAAGGTGCAATTTTTCCATACTCAAATGATAACCCATTCTCGTATCATCCGATGGAGACAAGTCGTACTCTCGTTCACACCTGGTGGCCTCAGTTTCGGCAACAGCTACAGCATCATAAATATTCCCAAAATATCCTTATTCCACTGACGCAATTGCACCTTCAATTTATTTAACTTTTCGTAAAAGCCTCTCATCCCCCTACAATCGGATAAGATCGCCAGTATGGGTCACAAAACTATCAAAATCTGGATGCGATATCCAGACATCTAAATAACAAAAAGAAGATGGCCTATGAGACATTGCCGCCGAATAGTCAAGAAAAATAGGCGAGTGATCCGAGGTGGCACGATTCAGATGCTGAGATTGGACAATTTCAAATAAGTCAAAAAAACGTAGAAGTGCAAAGATAGTGATCCAGGAAACGCCACACTCGACCCAAGCCTCGGCCATCACTTCATGTATATGGAGATCCCTGAAAAGTGATTGATTGCACCGAGCAGGTAGAAACAAACTCATTGAAATCATGTTATGTGGGAAGTGATGGAGATGAACGGCCTTTATGCTCATCAAGAGTCAGAAATGTGTTAAAATCTCCTCGAAGAAGCCAAGGTAAATCTAATGAAGCATGAAATAAAACAAGATCCTCCCATAATGGACATCTTGCAATAATAGAATGAAGGTCATAAACAACTGTACACCGAAAAGATTCACCTGTGGGTATCGAACGAAGCCGCAGTGAATGATTCTGCACTCCCAGGCGCTGATTCTCAAGTTGAAAGAACGAATCCCTCCAGAATATCCAAATGCTATCACGATTCACAGACATGACTTGAGAGAAACAAAGTTTTCAGCGATAAGATACCAACGAAGATGGTCGTGCCTTAGGCTCAATAACCACAAGAAGCTATAAATACGATGAATCCAATACGATCAATAGTGGTGCGAATAGTTGCAAGGGAAGGACGTCCATACCAAAAAGTGCCAACCAAGGAAAACCTGTATGGCTAATGCGGTAATTCTTTCATCCGTGAAAGCAATCATGGGACTACCCTTGTATTTTTGTATTGGCTTTGATTGAATGGATGAAGAAGACGATGTCTTGAATAAGGATGCAAAGGATCGGGGTTGTTTCTACGGCGGTGGAAGAGTTGGCGATGCCATCGTGGCGATCGAAGATTTCAGTCAAAAGAAAAATGCAAAACTAAAAATGCAAAAAGAAAAGAAGAGGATTGAAATCGAGGAGAGAAGCAATATGGAATGGAATCAATGGTTGCCAGATCGCAGAAGTTGCAGAATTGGCAGCAACGGCTTACGCCTGCCGTCGATAATCGCCAGAGCCGTGCGCTACCATTTTTTAATACATTCAAGATTCCTTCCACACACACAGATATATATATATATATATATATATATATATATATATATTACCAATTTTGATATCATATATATATATATATATATATCTGTTTTTGTGTGTGTATATATATAATATGAAAAAACCGAATGCTCCAGCGATTTAGCGATCACCGTTGCCACCACTGTCTTCCTCTGCAATCATCTCCTTCCTTGTTCCCATATCCAGCATTCTTCATCTTTCTACAATATTCTCCATTCTACGATAGTAGCCATGTCACAATCGCAACCCTTACCGCCGTTGCAGGAGCTTGATTCAATGGGTATGAAGCGATCATTCGCATCTCTCTTTAATCTTCATATGTACCATCGATTGCATCGAAACCCATCCAGAAATACAAGGGTAGTCCAATGATTGCCTTTCTGGATGAAGAGATTACACCGTTGGCCGAACCATACATATTTTCTCTAGTAGGCACTTTTTGGTATGGGCATCCTCCGATTGCTATCATTCGCAGTACGATTGATCGAATAGGCTTCACTGGTATGGTACGTACTGGTCTACTCGACACTAATAATTTTTTAATGCAATTTCTGCAAAAACACGATTATCTACGATGCTTTGCCAGATAAAGCTGGACTATAGCAGGAAAGTACATGAGGGTTACCAAGTGGACGCCTGATTATGACCTATAGTTGATTTCCCTATTGTTCCTGTTTGGATTTCACTACCGGGACTACCTATTCATTTTCATCATTGTGAGGCGTTATTTCAAATTGGTGGTATGATTGGCACGCCCATGAATTTAGACACGGCTATGGCTTTGGCCCTCTATGGCGTGTTTATATGCTGAGATTGATGTATCATAGGAGCTTCTTGCTCGTGTATTTACTCAGGTTTCAAGCCGTTGTATTACTTAGCCGGTGGTATACGAAGATCTGCTTATGTATTGCACGCAATGCTCTAGGTTGGGACATAAGGCATCTACATGTGGGAAAGATGATACTCTTGCAGCCAATTCGCATGTTCAGATGCAGCCATCAACAAAGACGCATATTCTGACTAAGGAAAAATCACAACGTTGGACACCCAAAAGGCCCCAGTAGGATACGCCAGTTCGAACCCAGTTGGGATCAGCAGCTCTAGGTATGTATCTTACACATACTGGTGGCGATGTGCATGATTTGTCCACTACATCAAAGAAGTCATTACTTTATTCTCCTGATTTGACTCGGCCAATTTCAGTTTGTGATACAGGAGTTGATGATATATTTTAAATGACTTGCCTGCTAACCCTGCTCCCTTTTCTATTTCAGATAGTGAATTTGAAATGCAAGCTGGCGAGGAACAATACTCAGCATTTGACTTAGACGATGCATTTTGTGATAATGTTTATAACTTAGTGCAAGCAGTGGTTATTGATGGACGTCAAAAAGGAATCCCTCTGGAGCCATAGGTCCATCCGAGCACGCCTATATCTTCGGTTGCAGCAGTACCATTTCAAATCCCACCAAAGCTTCTGCGTTGTCAAGCCAGAAACGTTGAGCCAACATCTCCACCGTTCACACGGTCAAGGGCAGCTCTCTCAAACTCTTTTGATATCTTGTCAACACAATGAAGATTATGATTTGGAATGCTAGAGGTATTCGTACCTCAGTTGATAGATGTATTGTCACTAGTTCGTCGATATCACTTGCATTTTCTAGTCGTAATTGAACCTAAGGCCAGGGTTTCATTGTTGCTATCCTATCATCTTAATCTTGGCTTCTCTCAAGCATAGTCTATGAATAATGACAGCATTTGGATATTTTGGCGGGACTCTTTTTCCAACTGGAAGAGCAGCGTCCGGGAGTCTAGAATCACTCTATAAAGTTCAGTTGGCTGCCTACACGAGATTCTTTTTGGTGTACTTTGTGTATGGTCTTCATACAATTGTAGCACGCCGCCCGTTGTGGGCAGACCTTGCTCTCTTCCACGAATCCTTAGCATCTTAACATGACTACAATATCAGCATGTTAACATGACTACTTCGGTTCATTCTCCTATATATTTGGATTGTTTTGCGACATAATCCAACACTTCGACCGTGTTCAGATACTTGGATGCATGGGCTACTCATCCTGATTTTGACATTTTTGTCACTTCTCATTGGCGCTCTTTTAGAACTATTGGCGGAATGTGGGGATTTTATGACAAATTTAACCAACTTAAGCGTCACCTGTGATAGTGGAATAAAGACATCTTTGGTAATTTTTTTGATGCAGTGGTTGGTGCTGAGGCTGAGGCAACATTTTGTGAACGAGCTTATGATTCAACTCCATCAGACGCGACTAGGACCGCGTACCAGTTGAGTATGGCTCAATTACGTCTTGCACAATCTCAAGCACTATTATATTGGAAACAAAAGGCAAATGTGAAGTGGATGCGTAAGGGAGATGCTAATACCCGATTCTTTCATCATACCGTTAAAGTGCGGAGGCGTCGACAAACTATAAAGCGCATTATACGGGAAGATGGCGTTGAATGTGACAACCCACAGGATATTGAGCAAGCAGCTATTCAATATTATCAGACTCTATTTACGGGCTCTCCAACTGATTAGTATGACGAAATACTCCAATATATCCCAAGGTTGGTACTGAGGATGACAACAATCTACTTCTCGCTTTGCCATCTTTATAGGAGGTCAAAGTAGGCAGTATGGGATTTAAGCCCGACAAGTGTGGCTGGCCCTGATTTTTCCTAGGCTCTTTTTATCGACAATTTTGGCAGGTCATACCCTTGGATGTATATAAAGCAGCCCAAGAGTTTTTTCTTGGGATTAGCCCACCATGTCGGATGGCAGCGGCAGTCATCATACTTCTTCCTAAAGTTGCAAGCCCAACCATGTTCTATGACTTTCGCCCAAAATATCTAACAAATTTTATGGCTAAGGTAATCACACGTCTATTAGCAACAAGGCTATCGACTCTATTGCTGCATTTATATCGCCTGAGTAGGCAGGGTATATGAAAGACAGTGATATTACGGAACATATTCTTTTGGCTCAGGAAATGGTGCATCTATTGGATAGGCACGTGCGAGGTGGTCATGTCATATAAAGTTAGATATGGCAAAGGCATTTGATCGGGTTTGTTGGTCTTACCTTGAACAGCTTCTAAAGAAAATAGGCTTTCACTCCTATTTAGTGGACATCCTTCTAAACAATTTGTCTGCTACAAGATGTTCATTATTAATAAATAGGAAACTAGCTAGTTATTTTTCGGTATCTCGTAGAGTAAAATAGGGTGATCCTCTCTCACCTCTATTATTTATTCTAGCTTCGGAAGGATTCTCACGTGGCCTAAATACCCTTAAAAGGGATAGTGTAATTCGTGAATTTAACGCAGGCCGCGTCCCTGTTGTCTCCCATCTGGGATTTGCGGATGATTTGGTCATTTTTCTGAATGGGTCATTGCAAAATTGCAGCATTTTTGACTTTTTTGTATGCTTATCAGCTAGCTTCGGGACAGCTCATAAATCTACATAAGAGCCAGATGGTTGTTGGAGAGGGATTTTTAGGGATACGAGTCACACAAGATTTAGGTATGCGCTTGACTGCTTTGCATATTAAATATCTGGGCTCATTCATGTACAAGGGTATTAAATGTGCAGCTTATTATACATCGTTTATTGCTCATGTTGATGCCACTCTAAATTTCTGGTCTTCCAAACTGCTTTCAATGGCTGTCCGAGTCATATTAATTCGTCATGTCTTATGCCCTATGCCCCTTCATATTATTGCAAGTTCTAGATTACCAAAAAGTGTTCTGGATATCATAAACCGTAAAATGTCTAAATTTTTGTGGAATGGACGACACCATTGGCAATTTTGAGATTCAATTTATAGACCAAAGGAACAGGGCGGGTTGGGCATTAGAAATCTGAGCTTAGTCCAACATGCTTATGACTACCTTTTATGGTGGAAATACAATCATTCTCAATCATTGTGGGCAATACATATGCGGGCTAAGTATGTACGTCGCAATACATATGCGGGCTAAGTATGTACGTCGTAATACATTATATGCCCATAGTTATGATTCTGCTACTTGGAAGAGAATTTGTCGGATTCATCCGCATATGATCCCCCGCGTGGAGCTTACTCCGGATGGGCCCTTTTGGCCATCTGAACCGTCTGGACAACTCACACTAAAATTGGCTCACTCTCAACTCATCACTAGTACCCCCACATTGGATTTCTCAAGACAAATTCGGTGGCCTTTGGGGGCATCTTGCTCATTTGGAAATTATGGATGCGTTCCTTGCCTTTGCCTGATAATTTGCGTAGTTGGCAAACTATATTTCCTACATAGTGTGTTTTCTGCAGGATGTACTCTGATGTTCAAGATCATATTTTTCTATGTTTTCTTGCGATACAGCCAATTGGGCAGGAAGTATGTATTATATTTTCTAGCACAATGCCTTGTCATTTGACCATTCGCACATACTTAGATGGTGGCGAACTTCTTTTTTACAAGATATGATCGGGCAATTAAGAGCATCTGTACCAACACTAGTCACATGGGTCATTCGGAAAGAATATACATTAATACGATTTGGTGATGGCAGCTTTTCCTATGTGCGATTGTATGAGAAAATCAGGGATCATATTCATACTTGGTGTGCATCAACGCAGGGACAAAAATTCTCTCAGCCAATCCCTCGCTTGATAGCATGGCAATTCTCTCCTTTCATCTGCCCGTGTCGGCCAAAGGTTGTTCATTGAGTATTGCCTCCAACTGGCAAACTCAAGTTAAATATTGATGCCACAATGGGACGATCCTATAGGACCTGCAAGGAACCACTAGAAGGAGGGGAGGGTTGAATAGTGGGTGTGGAAAATTTGGTTTTTAAAATTTTTTTAACCAAAAAACCCAACTTTTGAAAACAATTTCTGTTTTCAGGACCTGTTTTGCAACGTTTTGAAAACTAGGTTAAAGGTCTTGAAAAATTCTGAAATTTGGAGATATCTTTTTCTCAGATGTTCTGAGTATCTCATAGAAATTTCAGATTAAAATTCAACCTTTAACCCTTTCAAAAATCGTTGGTGGTTAGATTGCGTAAATCTGTCAGAAACGGTAGTCTGCTTTGAAAAATTAATTCCGATTAAACTATAGCTCCAAATGGTCTGAAAATTTAATGACCAACCCCTTACTATGTTTATTTAATTGGGTTAAAACAGTTTTGAAACATTCCTTTGGGAAGTTAGTCAAATACGTTCAAAGTCTCAACCTTTGCAAGCCTGAAAATCAGACTGCACTAGTCTCAGAACTTTTGACATTTGGATGACTTATACTTGTCCAAAAGGGTTGAAACTTATGCCAAATGAACCTTAAAACGTGTGGATATGTTTCTGGAAAGTTTGGTGATTTTTGAGGATAGTTTACTATTTTTAAGAAGATAAGGAATTTTATACTAGTTCGGTTAAATCAACCTACTCCAGTCTTTGAGGACACCATCCTCGGTTATCACTAATAACAAAACAACAAACAATACCTTACCACACAAGGTTGATAGAGTTACACACCAACTCCAACCATTTACCAAACCTTGTAAGCGATTATATTGATCACAAACACCACCACCTTACAGATGCAAGATTGATCACACCTTGATCAATTTTTTACAAAACTATAGAGTGTATGGTGGTATATATGAAACCTATTCAATATGTATGAATATTAATACAATAGGATTTAAGAGAGAAGAAAGAAAGAAGTGTAGAAGAAGAAGAGGTAGGCAACGTTTGTAGCTCTTGGAAATGCAAGACTTGTCTTGTATTTCGTTTGCTCTCCTTCTTTCCTTTTTATCAACAATGTGGCCGCCCCCCTATGTCTTGTTCTTCCCCTTGTAAATTATCTTTTAAGTCCTTGGAAGAATATCTTGCATCATTGTGACATTCACTTGCTTACTTGGCAACTTCTCATTGGATGATCATTATAGTCTTGCTTACTTGGCACTCATTGATGGGATGAAAGTTGTCATCATTTGATGACTACATAAATCTAAAAATAACAGTTAAAAACATGTGCCAATTAGTCATAAAAATGTTGCCATAAGTCACATAATAAATTCCATAAAATTTGCAAGACAAATCATCTCCATTATCATCCATAAAATTTGCCATATGCATTCTTTCACATGCTGTAATTTCAGCATGTGTGATATTCACACCATATTCAAAATATTGCCATGTTGGTATTAGATTAATTCCTTGAAAATGAAGAATCAATTCTGTTGAATTCTAAGACCAATTTTTGGCCAAGTACATTCAACACATGCTGAAATTTTTAGCATGTGTGATATTTTAAATATCATCACAATATTTCCTTAACATCTTCAAAACATTGTCATTTTATCTTCCAATCAATCCATTCAATGTAAAAAAATAAATAGATCATCAATTTAGTGCAAGAATTCGGCCAGCTCAAGATGCACATGCTGAAATTTTCAGCATGTGTTACAAAAGTGACATAGTTTGAAATATTACCTTGTGTAGCTCCTTCCTTTATGTCACCAACCTTGTATACTTCATTCTTTGCCAATCAATATGCCAACTAGGCTCCACATATGCTTCATCAAAAGTTGTGGTAGGTGTGTGACAATGGTTAAACATTTGCTGAATTTATCTTTGCAAACTTTGTAAAATAGTGCACAATAATTATACATCTATGGTATATCCCAATCAGCCCTTAATTGATTTTTATAGAACACTTTAGAATGTATAGAGTATGTAAAAAGTGTCTAGATACATGTTAAATGTCATGCCAAAAATGTTCCATGTGTCGTGTTCGTAGAAAACCGAATTTTTGACTTTTGTCGATTAAGCGATTTTTCTCTGATTGAATTGAAACTTTTTGCACATGTTATATATATTACGTCACACATAATATACATAGAATAACTTGAATATTCAACTCCAATGGCTGAAATAAGTGGCTCCCCATGTGCTTAAAAAGCTGAATTTGAAATCTCCACAATTTGGCCTTAATTGGGGGTGATTTGTGTGTGCCAACATGGAATGATTTCATGGATGAATATAACATGTGGACCACGAAATTTCTGGTCATTTTTGAAGTCTAGGGGCTGGCCATCTATGTATGGCAAGTACGTGACACATTGGTGAAGTGTCGGTATTCACCCGATACGACAATTTTTGGTTTAGAACCTTGTAACGTGTCGTAATAATTTTGTCATCATCATGACTTATATCATATGATATAAGACCTGAATATACTCATATATATGAGGTAAATATAGTGGTGTGATGTTAACGTACGTTCGTAAAATATATAACGTGTCTGTAGTACGTTGGAATATATGTGTATGGTGCCTTTTTTAAAAAAATCTGAATATATATAAAAATATATATAAAAGGCGTGTATAAAGAGAGGAGAAAACTTTCCATTCTTCAATTTGTTGCCTTTGTGCCTTCTCCAAATATATCACCATTTAATGAACTACTTAGTTTATTTAACTAAGTACTTCACTTAGTGAACTAGTTTAGTTCATTAATGGTGGCACCTGAAAATAGTTCAAACACAACAAATGTTCGCCATTTGATGTAAGCTTTAAAGCTTCATGGCTTGTTACTACAACAACATTATATATGAACTATATAAGGCAGGTTTCATGCAATCAATGTGTGCCAAGTAAGCAAGACTATAACGATCATCCAATGAGGAGTTGCCAAGTAAGCAAGTGAATGTCACAATGATGCAAGACTATAACGATCATCCAATATTTAAAACCCATTGTTTAAGAAGTTCCTGGGCCTCAGGGTATGTTCCGGAATTGTGGACCAATGTGTCTCTAATAAGAAAAAGTTTCTTAATCAAGGGCGAGTCAGATTTTTTTGTTGCAGCGATCCACAATGTATGATATAGTTTATATCTATGATTTATCCAATGGATCCAGAGTGTGTCTTTCTTTTGGTGTAGGTTCCAAAGATGCTTAGCTAAGAGTGAGGTATTCCAAGACTTTAAATCAAAAATTCCTAGGCCCCCCTCAACTTTAGGCAAACAAACTTTTTTCCCACTGACCAACGCATGTTTATTTCCTTTATTTGAGCCACCCCATAGAAAATGAAGGCAAATTCGATTAATTTGGTCAAGGATGGTAAAGGGAACGGGTAAGGCGCTTAACCAAAAGCAATGAATCCCTTGAAAAACAGATTTGATCAGTTCAAGCCTACCAGCATAGGAGAGGGTGGATGCTTTTCAAAGATTGATTTTTTGTAAGAGCTTAGAAATGTATGCTGAATAGTGGCTAATTTGTAGTTTATAGCAAGCAATGGGAATGCCTAGGTATCTAAAGGGCATTGTGTGGCGCCCCGCACCCCGGCCCTGCCGAAGTCGGTGCACCCGCTGTACTTCACTAAGGAGAGTACTAGGCGTCATCCATACACGTCGTGATCCATGATAGGATTGCATGGATTTTCGTGCTTACGCGCAATCAAGTAAGCGAAACTGTGGCAGAATTTAAACTTTCAATTTAAAAGCATCATCACAACCATTTAAAGTTTACAACCCACATCTAAGGTATCGAAAGTCTCAAACGTAGATGTTTTCCATCACAACTACGTAAGCAGTCATCAGTCATAATCGTCAGGTCATGTCTCCTAATCCGCCCATCCCTCGCTGCACTCACGGGTAGGGGTCCCTATGTCCATCCTCAATCCGTAATACCCTGTTCCCTGCAGCCGCTGGGAGGAAAAATAGGGGGTGAGTGACAAAGTCACCAGCAAGTATACCATAAACAATCATGCATTAACTGGAAAGTACATACGAGAACCGAACTCCCAAAATTCGGTTTAGAACATACCTGACCTTCCATTAAACACCCGTAAGAAGTCAACACAAGGTATATCCAAGGTCATAGCTTAACAAAGATTAAAACTTAACAGAGACCATAGCTTATGAAAGGATCATCATTCGATAAGGATCATGGCATACGAAAGTTCATTACTCAATAAAGATCATAACTTAGGAGCTACCAAATCATAACAACTTGACCTAAATGTCATGAATAAGATCATAGCTTACGTTTCAACAGTAGTGAAGTCATAACTTAGGTAACAAGAAATAGGAGGATCATAACCTATGTAACATTACCTCTAGCATTTGGCTAGCGTCTCATCCCTTCAATCAATAACCGATAAGGCAATAAAGTCATAACTTAGGCACAAAGCAAGCAATAATACAGCCTAGTGCAAATAGACTCAACATCATGCTCATGACCATATGCAATGCGTATGAACGTGCAAAAGTAGCGCACGTTGCCCTCCATCCAATACCCGATAAGGACCATCGCTTAATGCGTCAAGATAGTAACTTAAATAAAATCGTTACTTAATACAGAATATGACTATGAAAGAATGTAACTCGCCTTAATCCTCAACATTACAAGATTCATCACTTAAGGAAATCATACTTAGGATCTATATGGTCATGACAACTTAGTCTAAGTTTCATGTGTCACTACACAATGACTCCATAAATGTGTCATGCATGCATATGCATATGTGATGCATCATGATAAAATGAGAAATGACTTTTCATGCTCTTCTTTCAAATCATCATCGTCATAAAACAATAGAGTGTTCAGATCTATCTTCCCGGATCTGAGGCGGTAACTTCTCCCCTTCGAATCTATTATTCCCGGATTCGGAACGGTAACGTCATCATTCTTTCAGATCTATCTTATCGGATCTGAAGCGGTAACTTCTCCCCTTCGAATCTATTATTCCCGGATTCGGAACGGTAACGTCATCATTCTTTCAGATCTATCTTCCCGGATCTGAGGCGGTAACTTCTCCCCTTCGAATCTATTATTCCCGGATTCGGAACGGTAACGTCATCATTCTTTCAGATCGCTTAACCCGGATCTGCTCAGGTTCATACTGGCCAGTTCATACTCACACACGGTACCGGTGGGGCAGCGTTCTTTTAAATACAAAAGTCATCTTTTTGAAAAATGCTTTTCATCTTTCTTTCACATAAAATCCATGCCATAAATCATGTAAGTGACGATGATGCAATGTATGACATGCATTATGCGACTCGTGAACAAATGCATCATAACATGCATGCACGGACTCGTCCTTTAAGCTAGAAAAACTGTCCAGCAATCACCTTATGTTCATACTGCTGTGTGCTCATCAATTCGTGCTCATATTCATAAACCCATGGCATACATATGCATAATGAAGACTTAGACACATGCTATAAAAATTTCGTAACATTCCGAATTGTCTAACGACCTCAAAACATCATACTATCCTCAAAGGTACTGCTGAAATCAGCAGGGCAGTACCGTCTTACCTCAGTTTCGTGGGTCATAAAACCTTATTCATTTTGATCCATCACCTGGAAATCATAGCTAATTCACCAAGGAACAATATTCATAAGGCTAAACATCACATTTAAGCTTAAATGAGCAAGATCAAAGCCTTACAACTTGTGACAATAAACTGTCCTGTTTTCCAGTTTTGTACACTAACTTTAACTCGTTTGTTAACCATCAAAATGGTAGTTTCATACTGGTTTCTTTACATTAACATGTGCATCAATACCCTAGGTAATTACCCTAAAAGTTCCAAGGCAATCCAATAAGTTTAAGGGGGTCATCTAATTACTTTTCCAAACTGGGTACATGCAGAAACTGGAATGACCAATTAAATCACGAATTGAATTGTGACCAAACCACAAATCCTTTCACCAAAATTCCAACTCACAGATGTCATACACACATAAAACTATTACCATGTCAAAAATCAGCTCATTTGCACATTCCTAAGGTTCATTTTCAAGCCACACAATTTACTACTCAAAACTGTCCTGTTCCAGCAATTCTGTTTGAGCAGTTTTACCACAAAATTCATTAATAATAATCCACAACTCCTTTTACTAAAATTCCAACTCACACATGTCATAAACTTATAAGGCTATCGTCATACCAAACTTTAGCTCATTTGAACACTCCTAAGGTTCATTTCCAGATCGTACAACATGCAACCTAAATCTGTCCAGCTCCAGTAATTCTGTTTGACCAACTCTTACTAAAAATTCCATTAAGGACGAACCACACCTCCTTTTAATGCAATTCCAACTCACACATTTCATATACATATGAGGCTAACATCACACCAAAAATTAGCCAATTTGAATACTCCTAAGAGTAAATTTCAGGTCATACAAAACGTCACTCTGTTCTGCCCAGTTCCAGTAGTTTCTTCTTGGGCAGTTTTACCAAAAGATTTATTAAGAATAAACCATGACTATTTTTACTGCAATTTCAACTCTCACTTATACTACACACACAGGGCTAGTGTCATGTCAAAATTTAGCTTATTTGAACACCTTTAAGGTTCGTTCTCGAGTCACATAATCAGCAACACAAATCTGCCAGTTCCAGTAGTTCCAGCACTTCTTCACCTTTTTATTGTTCAAGCATTCTTCAACTAAGATTCATAACTTAAAAATGGCTTGACATTCAAGCATGCACTTCACAAATAAGGCAAGATTGGCTAGAGTATACTTGCCTCTTTGAACCTTAGAGCTTTTGCTTAGCTTCAACCTTGGTTGAAATGGAATGAAGTCTTCCTCCACTTTGCAAAATGAAGCTTGGAAATGGATTCAAACCATCAAGATGTTATCTTCTCCTTAGTGGCTTGAAGAATCTTCTCCTAGTGTCCTCATGAAGATCACATTTTTGTGCAAGGAGAAAGGGGTACTAGGTGAGTTTCATTCTTTGAAATATAGCACTCACTTAGAAGTTTAACATTTAACTTACCTAGATGAGTTCTTGAAGCTTGAAGATGAAGATAGCCTTGACACTCCTAGCTCCTACTATGGCCGAAATATATCATGATGACAGAGGAGTTGTCTAAGCGTTCAATGAATCTTGAATGGTTTGCTTAGGAGAGTTCTTGAGGGTGTTCAAAACTTGGAGATGGAGAAGAGCTCCATGGATGCACTTGAAGATGTAAGAGAGCTTCTTAGTAGAAGAAGTCTTCATGGGGAAGACAAGGGGAGGGGGACGTGTTTTTTGGGGGGGGGGGGGAAGACAAGGAAACATGAAGCTTCCAAGGTGTGCATTGAGAGAAGTGAGCCTCCTTTGTGTCTTGAACATTAATTAACGTATGTCCCCCATTTGTTGACTTTTCTTTTTGTTTTATTTTATTCTAAGACAACTTGTCTTGTCTTTCCTTTATTTTATTTTATTTCTTAAATAAGAATTTGTTATTTTAGTTCAACTATAGTTATTTTATGCCAACTATAGTTACTTTATGCCAACTATGGTTACTTTATGCCAACTATAGTTACTTTATGTCAACTATAGTTACTTTATGCCAACTATAGTTACTTTATGGCCAACCTTGGTTACTTTATGGTCAACCTTGGTTATTTTACCTAACTAGAGTTATCCTCTCATTAAATAACCATGGTAATCTTTCTTGGTCAACCATAGGGGGGCCGATTTTCTTATCCTTGGGGGGGGGGAACCCCATTTCCATGCTTAATTTTTCTTTTCTTATTTTTCTTGTTCCAAGACAACCTATTTTATTGTAGTCTTACTAATTACATAATTGTGATAATAAGGAAAATTCTAGACTCCTCCAAGGCCCTTATGGCCGAATTTCTCATAATGTTGGAAGGGTAGTTTTGTCATTTCACTTGTGTCGTGCGACACACTTACATAATTATATTAAATTTCCTATAATATTTACTTTAAGGAAATTCTATCGGAGAATGTCAAATTAATGTAGTTACATTTAAATAATGTAACTGGTTGACTAATTCTTAGTGACTCATCTCATAAGAGTCGGCGGTATAGGCGAATTCCCGTGGGGGATAACATTATTCCCTCCTTAAACCGGTTTATACGATTCTCAGTATATACCAATTTTCGCGGGGTACAACATTCTCCCCCCCTTAATAAAAGTTTTGTCCTCGAAACTTCAGGCTAGTCAACACAATGGGGCGTCTACTCCTCATGTTGCCTTCCGTTTCCCATGTGGTTTCTTCTTTTGGGTAAATAAGATCGCATAAAACGTCTATTTAGTTCCTTCAGAACTGCTTTATTCTTTTCATCTTAGAAGTTTCACCAGAACTTATCCTTATTCTTCTAGAGGTGCTGTCGTAACCTATCCATATCTAGCACTTGCAACCTTGATACTATGTACTTGATAACGAAATCCATCATGATCATAGTAGGCCTATAATTTCCTTTTTCATAAAATATGAAAAACTTGGCAGAGATCATTAACTCTGGGATATAGACCTTTAGCTTTTTATGTAAACATCCTCTCAGTGATCATGTGACGGTCATCCACATAAACTAGCCTTACATGGATACGGTTTCCAACCTCTACCTTGTTTGCTTGTTAATTCGTTTCATTCATTCTTTCATTCCCTTACTATCGCATTCCGCTCTGTAGCGGTCCTTCTGTAATTCCTCAAAGGTCCTTGAATACGACTTAACTTAGCCTAACCTAATTTGGGGGTCTAGACCGCGCACGAATCTGACCGGCTTAAACCTTCCATCTCAAAGGAACATACTGTCCCAAAGTAATGAGTGAGTACGGAGCTGCCTGACCCTTGTCTTAGTGAGTCAAATTCCTCGACCCTTCTTGTGACTAAGTCCTGAGAGGAAGAACTCACAAAATTCTTCTTTAAACCTACTGCTTCCTGGAGGTGTCAGCAATGATGTCATTTTACTGAACTGTGATGCCATCCGCTCCACAGAGCGTCAGAGTCTTATCCAATATATAAATATTCAGATTTAGCGACACCATTTAATTCGTGATCCATATACGATCTTGTGGTCATGCAAGCAGGCATGATTACATTCCATAGATGGCCATCGACTAGGGCTTTATCATTTGGTCAAAACCCTAATTTCCAGTCTAAATCATCCTGGTCTAGGGTCAACTCTCATCTAAGATCAGAACTTAGGTCTAAGATCAAACTTAGTTGACTATAATCATAACTTAGTTCTACATTCTGCCCGGATCTGGAGCCTTAGCTCTGATACCACCTGTGGCGTCCCGCACCCCGGCCCCGCCGAAGTCGGTGCACCCGCCGTACTTCAATAAGGAGAGTACTAGGCGTCATCCGTACACGTCGTGATCCATGATAGGATTGCATGGATTTTCGTGCTTACACGCAATCAAGTAAGCGAAACCGTGGCAGAATTTAAACTTTCAATTTAAAAGCATCATCACAACCATTTAAAGTTTACAACCCACATCTAAGGTATCGAAAGTCTCAAACGTAGATGTTTTCCATCACAACTACGTAAGCAGTCATCAGTCATAATCGTCAGGTCATGTCTCCTAATCCGCCCATCCTTCGCTGCACTCACGGGTAGGGGTCCCTATGTCCATCCTCAATCCGTAATACCCTGTTCCCTGCAGCCGCTGGGAGGAAAAATAGGGGGTGAGTGACAAAGTCACCAGCAAGTATACCATAAACAATCATGCATTAACTGGAAAGTACATACGAGAACCGAACCCCCAAAATTCGGTTTAGAACATACCTGACCTTCCATTAAACACCCGTAAGAAGTCAACACAAGGTATATCCAAGGTCATAGCTTAACAAAGATTAAAAATTAACAGAGACCATAGCTTATGAAAGGATCATCATTCGATAAGGATCATGGCATACGAAAGGTCATTACTCAATAAAGATCATAACTTAGGAGCTACCAAATCATAACAACTTGACCTAAATGTCATGAATAAGATCATAGCTTACGTTTCAACAGTAGTGAAGTCATAACTTAGGTAACAAGAAATAGGAGGATCATAACCTATGTGACATTACCTCTAGCATTTGGCTAGCGTCTCATCCCTTCAATCAATAACCGATAAGGCAATAAAGTCATAACTTAGGCACGAAGCAAGTAATAATACAGCCTAGTGTAAATAGACTCAACATCATGCTCATGACCATATGCAATGCGTATGAACGTGCAAAAGTAGCGCACGTTGCCCTCCATCCAATACCCGATAAGGACCATCACTTAATGCATCAAGATCGTAACTTAAATAAAATCGTTACTTAATACAGAATATGACTATGAAAGAATGTAACTTGCCTTAATCCTCAACGTTACAAGATTCATCACTTAAGGAAATCATACTTAGGATCTATATGGTCATGACAACTTAGTCTAAGTTTCATGTGTCACTACACAATGACTCCATAAATGTGTCATGCATGCATATGCATATGTGATGCATCATGATAAAATGAGAAATGACTTTTCATGCTCTTCTTTCAAATCATCATCGTCATAAAACAATAGAGTGTTCAGATCTATCTTCCCGGATCTGAGGCGGTAACTTCTCCCCTTCGAATCTATTATTCCCGGATTTGGAACGGTAACGTCATCATTCTTTCATATCTATCTTCTCGGATCTGAGGCGGTAACTTCTCCCCTTCGAATCTATTATTCCCGGATTCGGAACGGTAACGTCATCATTCTTTCAGATCTATCTTCCTGGATCTGAGGCGGTAACTTCTCCCCTTCGAATCTATTATTCCCGGATTCGGAACGGTAACGTCATCATTCTTTCAGATCGCTTAACCCGGATCTGCTCAGGTTCATACTGGCCAGTTCATACTCACACACGGTACTGGTGGGGCAGCGTTCTTTTAAAAACAAAAATCATCTTTTTGAAAAACGCTTTTCATCTTTCTTTCACATAAAATCCATGCCAGAAATCATGTAAGTGACGATGATGCAATGTATGACATGCATTATGCGACTCGTGAACAAATGCATCATAACATGCATGCACGGACTCGTCCTTTAAGCTGGAAAAACTGTCCAGCAATCACCTTATGTTCATACTGCTGTGTGCTCATCAATTCGTGCTCATATTCATAAACCCATGTTATACATATGCATAATGAAGACTTAGACACATGCTATAAAAATTTCGTAACATTCCGAAATGTCTAACGACCTCAAAACATCATACTATCCTCAAAGGTACTGCTGAAATCAGCAGGGCAGTACCGTCTTACCTCAGTTTCGTGGGTCATAAAACCTTATTCATTTTGATCCATCACCTGGAAATCATAGCTAATTCACCAAGGAACAATATTCATAAGGCTAAACATCACATTTAAGCTTAAATGAGCAAGATCAAAGCCTTACAACTTGTGACAATAAACTGTCCTGTTTTCCAGTTTTGTACACTAACTTTAACTCATTTGTTAACCATCAAAATGGTAGTTTGATACTGGTTTATTTACATGAACATGTGCACCAATACCCTAGGTAATTACCCTAAAAATTTCAAGGCAATCCAATAAGTTTAAGGGGGTCATCTAATTACTTTTCCAAACTGGGTACATGCAGAAACTGGAATGACCAATTAAATCACGAATTGAATTGTGACCAAACCACAACTCCTTTCACCAAAATTCCAACTCACAGATGTCATACACACATAAAACTATTACCATGTCAAAAATCAGCTCATTTTCACATTCCTAAGGTTCATTTTCAAGCCACACAATTTACTACTCAAAACTGTCCTGTTCCAGCAATTCTGTTTGAGCAGTTTTACCACAAAATTCATTAATAATAATCCACAACTCCTTTTACTAAAATTCCAACTCACAAATGTCATAAACTTATAAGGCTATCGTCATATCAAACTTTAGCTCATTTGAACACTCCTAAGGTTCATTTCCAGGTCGTACAACATGCAACCTAAATCTGTCCAGCTCCAGTAATTCTGTTTGACCAACTCTTACTAAAAATTCCATTAAGGACGAACCACACCTCCTTTTAATGAAATTCCAACTCACACATTTCATATACATATGAGGCTAACATCACACCAAAAATTAGCCAATTTGAATACTCCTAAGAGTAAATTTCAGGTCATACAAAACGTCACTCCGTTCTGCCCAGTTCCAGTAGTTTCTTCTTGGGCAGTTTTACCAAAAGATTTATTAAGAATAAACCATGACTCTTTTTACTGCAATTTCAACTCTCACTTATACTACACACACAGGGCTAGTGTCATGTCAAAATTTAGCTTATTTGAACACCTTTAAGGTTCGTTCTCGAGTCACATAATCAGCAACACAAATCTGCCAGTTCCAGTAGTTCCAGCACTTCTTCACCTTTTTATTGTTCAAGCATTCTTCAACTAAGATTCATAACTTAAAAATGGCTAGACATTCAAGCATGCACTTCACAAATAAGGCAAGATTGGCTAGAGTATACTTGCCTCTTTGAACCATAGAGCTTTTGCTTAGCTTCAACCTTGGTTGAAATGGAATGAAGTCTTCCTCCACTTTGCAAAATGAAGCTTGGAAATGGATTCAAACCATCAAGATGTTATCTTCTCCTTAGTGGCTTGAAGAATCTTCTCCTAGTGTCCTCATGAAGGTCAAGTTTTTGTGCAAGGAGATAGGGGCACTAGGTGAGTTTCATCCTTTGAAATATAGCACTCACTTAGAAGTTTAACATTTAACTTACCTAGATGAGTTCTTGAAGCTTGAAGATGAAGATAGCCTTGACACTCCTAGCTCCTACTATGGCCGAAATATATGATGATGATAGAGGAGTTGTCTAAGCGTTCAATGAATCTAGAATGGTTTGCTTAGGAGAGTTCTTGAGGGTGTTCAAAACTTGGAGATGGAGAAGAGCTCCATGGATGCACTTGAAGATGTAAGAGAGCTTCTTAGTAGAAGAAGTCTTCATGGGGAAGACAAGGGGAGGGGGACGTGTTTTTTTTTGGGGGGGGGGAAGACAAGGAAACATGAAGCTTCCAAGGTGTGCATTGAGAGAAGTGAGCCTCCTTTGTGTCTTGAACATTAATTAACGTATGTCCCCCATTTGTTGACTTTTCTTTTTGTTTTATTTTATTCCAAGACAACTTGTCTTGTCTTTCCTTTATTTTATTTTATTTCTTAAATAAGAATTTGTTATTTTAGTTCAACTATAGTTACTTTATGCCAACTATAGTTACTTTATGCCAACTATGGTTACTTTATGCCAACTATAGTTACTTTATGTCAACTATAGTTACTTTATGCCAACTATAGTTAATTTATGCCAACTATAGTTACTTTATGGCCAACCTTGGTTATTTTACCCAACTAGAGTTATCCTCTCATTAAATAACCATGGTAATCTTTCTTGGTCAACCATAGGGGGGGCCGATTTTCTTATCCTTGGGGGGGGAACCCCATTTCCATGCTTAATTTTTCTTTTCTTATTTTTCTTGTTCCAAGACAACCTATTTTATTGTAGTCTTACAAATTACATAATTGTGATAATAAGGAAAATTCTAGACTCCTCCAAGGCCCTTATGGCCGAATTTCTCATAATGTTGGAAGGGTAGTTTTGTCATTTCACTTGTGTCGTGCGACACACTTACATAATTATATTAAATTTCCTATAATATTTACTTTAAGGAAATTCTATCGGAGAATGTCAAATTAATGTAGTTACATTTAAATAACCGGTTGACTAATTCTTAGTGACTCATCTCATAAGAGTCGGCGGTATAGGCGAATTCCCGTGGGGTATAACATTATTCCCTCCTTAAACCGCTTTATATGATTCTCAGTATATACCAATTTTCACGGGGTACAACACATTGTGACTTGAGCAAACCCTGTGATGGCTTGCAGCGTGGATGGGTCAGGCACTCCTGCCGTAAAAATGTTTGAAACACATTGCATTATCCAATTGATGAAAATATCAGGAAATCTAGGCCAACTAATACTGACTGTAGGAAATTCAAATCAAGGGAGTCAAATGCTTTTCTTATGTCAACTTTGAGCATACATTTTGGTGCAGTCCTTTTTCTTTCGTACTCCCTTATGAGTTCTTGGACCAAAAAGATATTCTCAATCATGGATCTACCTTTCAAAAAACCTACTTGGGCCTTATTAATTACTTGACTCATTATTGGAGCTAGTCTATTGACCATAATCTTCGAGATAGCTTTGTAAATGACATTGCAACAGAAAATGGGTCTATAGTCCTCAACTTTCGAAACATTATGAGACTTAAGGATAAGGGTGATAAAAGCATGATTTAGTTTCTTGAGGAGAGACCCATTCTTAAAAAACTCATGAATGGCTACAAGAGATGATGGTCCAATAATTTCCCAAGCAGATTTGAAAAAATCCTAGGTGTAGCCATCAGGGCCAGGGGCTTTACGTGATCACGAAGGAAGTGATGGCATACTTCTATATGCTTTGCCTTAGAATGTAGAATGGGGTTCTTAGATAAGTTTATGGCGCTCATACTATCACAATAAATTGGAATTTGATTTACCGTAATCCTAAAGTCAGAAAGTTGTTGGTTTAGCCATAGTAATTGTGTGCAACAAAGACTAAGTGCCATGTATTCAGCTTCAGTGGTGGATAAGGCTACGGTTACTTGCTTTTTAGAAAACCGTGAAATAAGTGAATTTCCTATAAATTGACAAGTGTCACTCATGCTTTTCCTATCTATTTTGCATCCACCATAATCTGCGTTAGTATAGGCATGCAAGTTAAATTCACAACCTTTATCATACCAAATGCCTAAAGTGGGTGTGTGCTTAATATAGCGAAATATTCTTTCCACAGCATTGTAGTGAGACACTTTAGGTTGACTTTGAAAATGTGCAAACATACATACACTGAACATGATATTCAGATCTACTAGAAGTAGGATAGAGCAAAGAACCAATCATAGACCAATATAAAGCATTATCAAAGTCCTTTCCATGTTCATCTTTATCTAGTTTAGTGGTGACGCTCATAGGAGTGGGGGACGGTTTTAAATTCTCAAAATTCAACTTTTTATTCATGTCATTTATATACTTAACTTGGCTTATATGTATACCTTTACTCGTTTGTTTAATCCGCAAGCGAAGAAAGTAATTCAATTCACCAACCATAGACATTTCAAATTCGGATTTCATGCAAGTTTCTAAACCTTCAACAAGTTTATGAGATGTAGAGCCGAAAATGATGTCATCGACATAAATTTGAATGATTAGTAAATCCGATTTGTCTTGTTTTAAGAATAAAGTGCTATCTATAATGCCTCTTTTAAAACCATTTTCTAAAAGAAAAGTAGCAAAACGATCATACCATGCCCTAGGTGCTTGCTTTAAACCATATGGTGTCTTCTTTAGTTTGTACACGTGATCGGGGTGTTTCAAATCTTCAAAACCAGGTGGTTGTTTCACGTATACTTCTTCTTGTATAAAGCCATTTAAAAATGCACTTTTCACGTCCATTTGATATAGTTTAAAACCTTTCATGCAAGAAATAGCATGTAAAAGTCGTATGGATTCTAAACATGCTACGGGTGCAAATGTTTCGTCATAATCTATTCCTTCTTCTTGATTATATCCTTGTGCTACAAGTCTAGCCTTGTTTCTAACAACTTTTCCTTCTTCATTCATTTTATTTCTAAACACCCACTTTGTGCCTATTATAGTCTTGTGGTCGTGGCACTAAGTCCCATACATAATTTTTTACGAATTGATTAAGTTCATCATGCATAGCATCAATCCAAGAAGAATCACTCAAAGCATCAAACACATTTTTAGGTTCAATTTCGGATATCATGGCATGAAATTGATTTATTTCATCCGGATTTATTCTTCTACGTGGTCGCACAACCTGAGTGATGTTGGGTGATTCCTATGCCATCTTGGTTGATTATTTTCTACCTTCTAATGCATTTCTAGGTGATCATGCATTTCTAGTGTGTCATTGTGCGTGTCATCATCATCATCCAACACGGGTTTTAATTCAAAATCATCGTCGTATTCTTTATCTTTATCAATTTCACCAAATTCATTAAACTTCACATGAATGGATTCTAAAATTTGTCTAGTTATGGGATCATAACATCTATATGCTTTTGAATTCACAGAATATCCAACAAAGATGCATTTAATTGATCTAGATTCAAACTTGTCTAAGTTGTCTTTCGTATTTAAAACAAAGCATTTGCAACCAAACACACAAAAGTAATCAATTTTAGGCATGCGATCATTTAATATCTCATAAGGCGTTTTATTTGTTTTCTTTCTAATAGACAAACGATTAACTATATAGCATGCACAATTTACGGCTTCCGCCCACAAAAATCTAGGCAATTTATTTTCACATAACATGGTTCTAGTGATCTCTTGTAGTGTCCTATTCTTTCTTTCTACTACTCCATTTAGTTGTGGAGTTATAGGTGATAAAAACTCGTGTTTGATTCCTTTTTCTTCACAAAATGCAATCATGTCCTTGTTTTTAAATTCACCGCATCTATCGTTTCTAATCTTTTTCACATTTAAACCATATTGATTTTCAAGTTGTTTTATTAGTTTTGCAATCTCAATGGCACTATAATCTTTATTTGCAAAAAATAAAGTCCAAGTATAACAAGAAAAATCATCAACAATAACACATGCATAATGACGTCCACCGAGACTCGTAGTGCGACTAGGACCAAACAAATCAATGTGTAATAATTCTAAAACTCTAGACGTGCTTATTTTATTTTTAGGTTTAAGTGACTCGCGTGTTTGTTTGCCTTTAATGCAAGATTCACACAACTGAAAGTTGTCTAAATCAAGTTTAGGCAATCCTCGTATTAGGTTCTTTCGTTGGAGTTTTTCAAGTGTAGAAATGTCGATGTGTCCTAAACGTCTATGCCACAAGTTAACTTTAGGTTCATTTGATATAAAACACTTAACCTTAACGTCTAACATGTCATCCATGGAAAGTGTGAAAATATTTCCTTCCCTTTTTCCTTTTAAAACAGTTTCTCCATTTTTATTTATTATATTACAATACGGATGAGTAAAGCATACATCAAAGCCGTTGTCAATAAATTGTGATATGCTAAGAAGATTATAGGATAGATTATGTAGCGCCCCGTACTCGGCTACCCCTCGTACGGTGCACCCGCCGTACCTTCCCTTTCGGAAAAGTACAAAGCGTCGATACTTAACTCGTAAAAACCCATGGATAAACATGGATTACAAAGTCACGATCTTAACAGGTAGATAAAAATACGGCGGAATTTGAATCCTTAATCCGAAAGCGTCAAATCGCGAATACATAGCAAAATTATACAAACATTATCCGAAGAGAATCAGAAATAGCTAAGTCCTAAAATGTCCCAAAGGCCCATCAAAAGCTTCCATCCTCATTCTCTTAACGGCAATTCTCATAACCTACGGGTATGGCATCCTTGGCTCATCATCAATCCACTCGACTTCATTACCTGGTTCTGGGGGGAAAAATAAATGGGTGAGCGACAGAGTCGCCAGCAAGTATACAATAACACCTTACAATAAAGAGAAAACTGCATACAAGAATCAAACCCCAATTCCTTAAGTTAGAACATACCTGCCATTACCTTTCCGAAGCATCATACTTAAAGTCATATCAATACTTAGCTAAAATCTAAGTGTCATCACTTAGTTAGATTTTACATGCCATCGCCAAACCTTACTTCTATGAAAAGGGTATCATGCGTAATGCGTATGAAAATGTGAATGCGATGCAAATGCAACGGGAAAACATTCTTTCTTTCAAGTAGACATGCTCATGAAAATACTTGAACTTTCTTTCTTTCTTTCAAATCATGCTCATCGTAAAACAAGAGAGTGTGTCAGCCTATTATACCGGGCATGACTCGGTTCTTATAACATGATCACCTTCAGATCTATTATACCGGACCTGGCACGGTTCTTATACTCTTCAGACCTATTATACCGGGCCTGGATCGGTTCTTAAAATCTTCAGACCTATTATACCGGGTCTGGATCGGTTCTTATAATCGTGATCATCTTCAGACCTATTATACCGGGCCTGGATCGGTTCTTATAACTTTTCAGATCAATTAACCCCGGATCTGTGACGGGTTAAGCTGGCCAGAAGGGACGGAATTCTTTCAAAACAGAAACTTTATATAAAACATCAATAAAATCATGAGCATGGAACATATGAGCATGTCAATGCAAGTGCATGGGATGCGACATGGTAAAATGCACTTATAACATCATAAACAACTTCTTCATGGGCTGGAAAACAACCAGCAGCATGTCCTGTATTGTCCGGCCTTAAAATCAACCTTTTTAGCCTACTTTCTAGAAACTAAAAATATGGACATGCACCACATGATCTTAACTACATTCTGTACAAATTTCATGCGATTTTGACAAGCATAAATACCTCAATAAAAATAATTCCCAACAGGGGTACAACAGAAATTCTGCTGCACTCTCAACTCCATTCCTTACCTTGTCTCCATTCATAAACTTATTATGGGGCTCACTTAGCACCTGGAAATCCTTCCTATTTCCTTTGTGAACAATATTCAAATGTCCCTTTCACCAAAACAGGTTAAAACAAATACGATACAATTCATACAAGCACAAAGGGTCAATCTGTCCGGTTTTCCAGAATGTTACACCGACTTTCCTTCAATGGTTTACCATCAAGATCAATAGATAAAATCAATTTCTTTACATGGATATTTAGCCCTAGGTCTTAAGTATTTCCTGTAAAAATTTCAGGTCAATCCAAGATGTTTAAGGTACTTAAATAATTTTTCTCCCTAAGGTGCTACGACCAGAAGCTGTTTCGACCCCTTGTTACTAAAACTTCATTTCTGGCCAATCCACAAAGGATTTTCCAGAAATTCCAAAGCCACAATAAACTAGACATAATAAGCTACTACCATACCAAAAATAAGCTCAATCCAACACTTAGAAGGTCCTTAACTAAGTCCATCAATTTGGCATAAAATCTGTCCAGAATTCTGTTTTCAGCCAACATGCATAGAAATATCCTTTCCTTCCTAATTTTGTTCTTTAGCCTATGATCCAAGTTAATGACCATTCAATATACATGATAAGGCTTTCCTATACTAAATTCAAGTCTCTTTTAGCATGCAAAAGTCATTCACATAGGCTGTTCATTCTTTCAAACAAAACAGTCCTCTAGTCCAACAAATTCAAAATATAAGAAAAAGGTAACAACTTAGGCATATTTTCACTAGAGTCATATCTTAGGCTTCTAGACATTCAAGTATGCACATAATCACATATATTGTAAGGGGTTGAAGTATACTTGCCTCTTCAAGCTAAAGCTCTTGCCTTTGCTTGGTTATGAAGTGAGATGTGATGAAATCCTTCACCCTCTTCACCTTGAACACACGGTTTTGAGGGAGGGAAATAAAAAAAGTTAGTTCTTTATTCAAATGGAGGAACTAGGTCATCTTTAAAGTTAAAGCATCTTACCAAAGTAATCTTGGAATGGAGGTTCAAGCACCTCAATGTATCTCCACCTAAGAAAGTTGATAGCTTTCCCCTATTTTCACCATAAAACCCACGGTTTTTAGGCATGGAACAAGAGGGTGCATGTGAGTTTCATTCTTATCAAGATGAGAGTTCTCTTAAGGAGGCTAGGAACAAGACTTACCTAGATGTCTCCTTGGGGTCTTGAAGTGAACTTGAAGCTCTAGCCCTCAAGATGGAATGGCCGAAATCCTTGATGAGGAAAATGGAGATTTTGCTAAGTGTTTTTGCTCTTGCAATAGGAGAGATAGAGGCTTCTAGAATGGTTGAAGTTAAAACATCTTTGGAGGCTTAGGAGGGGACGGTTTTTGGAGGGATTTGGTGAGATTAGGGCTTCCTTGCATGTTAACCAAGGTTAATCTAACTTAACCTTGGTTACTTTGCTCAACCATAGTTACTTTTTGTGTTAACCAAAGTTACTTTATTAAATCATGGTTACATTAACCTTGGTTTAGAGAAAAGTAACCATGGTAGGATTTAAAATCCTCCATGTCTAGACATTAAGGGGGCCGGCTTTGGTTGGGGTCTTTATGACCTCAACCATACTACTTTCTTCTTTAATGAGTTGTCTCAACTTGTTCCTTAAATGCATGTCTATTTTATTTTCTATTTATTTCTTTGCCTAGTAGTTTCTTATCTTATTATCTTAACCAATAAAATTGGCTAGAATTTCCTAGAGTGTCTCCATGTATAGGCCGAAATTTAGGCTTCTTGGCCAATTGATATTTCTTGTAACTTTAGTTCATGTACTATATTGTTTCACCTATTTTATTGTATTCTAAGATTAGCATATGTATGCATACATATCACATATACACGTGCACACATATATGTTAGTATGTATGGCTCATGTAATCCTATCTCTCATGTATTACTCTCTTGAAGTTTCCCTTATTTAATTTGGGCTTGGTATCACCTTAATAAGAATTAAGTAAAGAGACTTGAAAGGATTTAAGTAACATGCGCTAAAAGAAATCGTCTCTTTTATTCCATCTCATATTCATAGTTTTTACGTACCTAATTGTTGGGGTACAACATCCTTCCCTCCTTCAATAAAGTTTCGTCCTCGAAACTTATGAATTGTCAAAGAGATATGGGTACTTTTGCTTCATGTCTTCCCCTAACTCCCACGTGGCCTCGTCAACTGAATGGTTCTTCCATTGCACCTTGACCATAGGAATAGACTTATTTCTCAATGCTTTCACTTCCCTATCAATTATCCTCTCGGGTTTCTCAACATATGATATATCAGCTTCAATCCTCAAAGGTTGTTCATCCATAATATGGCTCGAATCATGCACATACTTACGCAATTGAGATATATGAAACACATTGTGTAATTGAGACAACGATGGTGGTAGTGCAAGTCTATAGGCAACTTCTCCAATCTTTTCCAAGATCTCAAATGGTCCAATGAATCTGGGACTAAGTTTCCCTTTAATTCCGAACTGCTTTACTCCTTTCGATGGGGATACCTTCAAGAATACTTTATCTCCTACTTGAAACTCAAGTGGTCGACGCCTCACATCGGCCCACGCCTTGCTTCTATCCTGAGCAGCCTTCAATCTTTGTCTCACAATCATAACCTTTTCCTTGGTTTGCTCCACTAAGTCAGGTCCTGTGAAAATTTTATCTCCAATCTCATCCCAATACAATGGCGATCGACATTTTCTGCCATAAAGAGCTTCATAAGGAGCCATTCCAATAGATCTATGGTAGCTGTTATTGTATGAAAACTCAACCAACTTCAAACTCTTATCCCAGCTACCTCCAAAATCCAACACACAAGCACGCAACATGTCCTCCAATGTTTGAATTGTTCTCTCTGATTGACCGTCGGTCTGGGGATGGAAAGCCGAACTCATGCGAACTTCCGTACCCAACGCTTTCTGGAATGCCGTCCAAAATCTAGATGTGAAGCGAGGGTCTCGGTCGCAAACTATGCTCATAGGAACTCCATGCAAACATACAATCTGATCAACATACATAGAAGCCAACTTTTCCATGGGTGCTTTAATCGACATTGCCATGAAATGCGCACTCTTCGTCAGACGATCCACAATAACCCAAATAGTGTCATATCCAATTCTTGTCCTAGGTAAATCGGTCACAAAATCCATAGCGATGTGATCCCACTTCCACTCAGGCACCTCAAGTGGTTGCAACAATCCAGCTGGCCTCTGATGTTCTGCTTTGACTTTCTGACATACAAGACATTTCTCGACAAACTCTGCTACCTGATTCTTCATTCTTGGCCACCAAAACTTTTTCTTCAAGTCATGATACATCTTATTTGCTCCTGGGTGAATAGACAAGCGTGAATTATGGGATTCTTGAAACACTTCACTCTTTATTGCATCATCATTAGGCACACACAACCGACTTCTAAACCACAAACTGCCGTCACTACGGACTTCAAAATCGTGAGATGGCTTCTCCTTCAACTTGCTCTTAACTTTCATCAATGCATCATCCTTAACTTGAGTCTCCTTAATCTTATCAATCAAAGAAGGAACCACTACTAATTTTGCAAGCACGTCGGAAATCGAATTCACTTCTTCCAGACCAAACTCTTCCATATCACGCTGTAAAGGTGGTTGGCGAGGATGACTCGTCTTACGACTCAAAGCGTCGGCAACTCTATTAGCTTTACCTGGATGGTACTGAATCGAGATGTCATAATCCTTGATCAACTCAAGCCATCGCCTTTGGCGCATATTCAGCTCCTTTTGAGTGAAGAGGTATTTCAAACTCTTATGATCCGTGAAGATCTCACACTTCTCTCCATACAGATAATGACGCCAAATCTTTAGAGCAAATACGACTGCTGCAAGCTCAAGGTCATGTACTGTATAATTCTGCTCAAATGGCTTAAGCTGGCGAGATGCATACGCGATCACACGCCCATTTTGCATAAGAACACAACCCAATCCATTCTTGGAAGCATCACTATAGATCACAAACTGTTCTCCTGAAATGGGTTGAGCCAAAATAGGTGCAGACGTCAACCTTGCCTTTAGTTCAGAAAAGCTACTTTCACAATCCTCATTCCATACAAACTTTGTCTTCTTCTGAGTCAATCTAGTGAGTGGCATGGCTATCCTTGAAAATCCTTCAACAAACTTTCGGTAGTAACCGGCCAGTCCGAGAAAACTCCTTACTTCAGTGACATTGGTCGGTCTTGGCCACTCAGTAATTGCCTCAATCTTTCTAGGATCAACCGAAATCCCATTTTCAGTAATAATATGGCCCAAAAATGACACACTTTGCAACCAAAACTCACATTTACTGAATTTTGCATAGAGCTGATGCTTTCTTAGAATACCAAGTATTGTCCTCAGATGGGCTGTATGAGTTTCCTCATCAGGCGAATAAATCAGGATATCGTCAATAAAGACTACCACATACTTATCCAATTGGTCCCGAAACACCCGATTCATAAGATCCATAAACGCTGCAGGGGCGTTGGTCAGTCCAAAAGGCATCACGAGAAATTCATAATGCCCATATCTCGTCCTGAATGCTGTCTTAGGAATATCCTCAGCTCTTATCTTCAATTGAAAATATCCAGATCTTAGGTCCACTTTGCTAAACACCCGAGCTCCCTGCATTAGGATACTTTATATATTATTCATGATTATTATATTGAAATAAGACTAGGTAATTACTGACCCGAAGCTGGTCGAACAGATCGTCGATCCGAGGCAACGGATACTTATTCTTTACGGTGATCTTATTGAGTTCTCGATAACCAATACATAGTCGCATACCTCCATCTTTCTTCTTTACAAATAAAACTGGGGCACCCCATGGCGACACACTTGGACGAATCAACTTCTTTTCCAATAACTCGTGCAATTGCTCTTTTAATTCCTTCAGCTCAGCGGGTGCCATACGGTAAGGAGCTTTAGAAATGGGCTCAGCTCCGGGGATGAGATTTATCTCAAAGGAAATCTCTCGATCAGGGGGAAGTCCTGGTAGTTCCTCTGGAAAGACATCAAGAAACTCTTGAACTACTGGAACTTGCGAAATATCCACTGCTGCCTGCTCGACACTAAGAGCATAAACAAGATAGCCTTGACATCCCTTTCGCAATGCCCTACGGGCACGTACTGTATTCACAAAAATATTCTTTGACTTCTTCAACTTGGGACCTCCTTGAAATGATACTTCCTCTTGCTCCGGGGCTCTGAAAGTGACTTTCTTCTGATTGCAGTCAATGTGGGCATGGTTCTTAGACAACCAGTCCATACCCAGAATAATGTCAAAGTCACTCATAGTAATCGGGATCAGATCAGCCGCGAACCGATGGTTATCGAGCTCGACCGTGCAATTCTTATATAGATAATGAGACGTAAGCACTTGATCACCAGCGGCTTGGATTCGATAGGGTGATTTAAGCCGGATGGGATTGTGGTCTAATCCCTTTGCAAATTTCTTAGATATAAAGGAGTGGCTGGCGCCACTATCAAACAACACATTTGCGGGCATGCAGCATATAAGAGTAGTGCCTGAATCATATAAGGTTTTAACTACGCAGCAATAAAATATTTATCAACTTAGTATTGCATAATTTTAAATCATACCAGCCATTTTTCAGCCATATCGGGGTCAGACTTGCCTTCAAAAGGCGGCACATTCGCTCGCTTGAGCTTCTCAAAGTAATACTGCGCATCTCTTATCGGTTCATAAGGAGGAGGAGGGGCAACTTGCTGAATCATTCCCTGGCCAATCTGAGTTACGGTCTGACAGAATGCTTGGAAATCCGGAATAACATGTGGTACTTGCGGAAGAGGGTTTCCTTGGGCTGGTGGGGGATTTTCATTCTGCGGCGGAGGAGGAGGCGGTGGATTCTGATTCTGAGGAGGAGGTGGAGGGACTTGATCTTGAGGTTGTGGAGGGTTTGGTTCGGGTGCATGGGCAGCATCTCTGCGAGGTCTACCACGAGTCCGAACCATCTGTATATGGAGCAGAAAGGTATATTTATGTATATATAGATCGAGATGACTGACTGAATTTAGACATGCTTAGAAAAGGAATTTAAAGCAGGAAAAAGAGTCAATACGCGACATATCGGCTAACAGGTTGACCAAGGGACCTTATTCCCAATCTAAGTTGTCTAAGCTAAAGCTATCTCTTTTCTAAGATCATGACTTAAGTCTAAGATCAATTCTTAGTTTTCTAAGATCATAACTTATCTTCTACGTTCTGCCGAATCTAGAGCCTCGGCTCTGATACCACCTGTAGCGCCCCGTACTCGGCTACCCCTCGTACGGTGCACCCGCCGTACCTTCCCTTTCGGAAAAGTACAAAGCGTCGATACTTAACTCGTAAAAACCCATGGATAAACATGGATTACAAAGTCACGATCTTAACAGGTAGATAAAAATACGGCGGAATTTGAATCCTTAATCCGAAAGCGTCAAATCGCGAATACATAGCAAAATTATACAAACATTATCCGAAGAGAATCAGAAATAGCTAAGTCCCAAAATGTCCCAAAGGCCCATCAAAAGCTTCCATCCTCATTCTCTTAACGGCAATTCCCATAACCTACGGGTATGGCATCCTTGGCTCATCATCAATCCACTCGACTTCATTACCTGGTTCTGGGGGAAAAAATAAATGGGTGAGCGACAGAGTCGCCAGCAAGTATACAATAACACCTTACAATAAAGAGAAAACTGCATACAAGAATCAAACCCCAATTCCTTAAGTTAGAACATACCTGCCATTACCTTTCCGAAGCATCATACTTAAAGTCATATCAATACTTAGCTAAAATCTAAGTGTCATCACTTAGTTAGATTTTACATGCCATCGCCAAACCTTACTTCTATGAAAAGGGTATCATGCGTAATGCGTATGAAAATGTGAATGCGATGCAAATGCAACGGGAAAACATTCTTTCTTTCAAGTAGACATGCTCATGAAAATACTTGAACTTTCTTTCTTTCTTTCAAATCATGCTCATCGTAAAACAAGAGAGTGTGTCAGCCTATTATACCGGGCATGACTCGGTTCTTATAACATGATCACCTTCAGATCTATTATACCGGACCTGGCACGGTTCTTATACTCTTCAGACCTATTATACCAGGCCTGGATCGGTTCTTAAAATCTTCAGACCTATTATACCGGGCCTGGATCGGTTCTTATAATCGTGATCATCTTCAGACCTATTATACCGGGCCTGGATCGGTTCTTATAACTTTTCAGATCAATTAACCCCGGATCTGTGACGGGTTAAGCTGGCCAGAAGGGACGGAATTCTTTCAAAACAGAAACTTTATATAAAACATCAATAAAATCATGAGCATGGAACATATGAGCATGTCAATGCAAGTGCATGGGATGCGACATGGTAAAATGCACTTATAACATCATAAACAACTTCTTCATGGGCTGGAAAACAACCAGCAGCATGTCCTGTATTGTCCGGCCTTAAAATCAACCTTTTTAGCCTACTTTCCAGAAACTAAAAATATGGACATGCACCACATGATCTTAACTACATTCTGTACAAATTTCATGCGATTTTGACAAGCATAGATACCTCAATAAAAATAATTCCCAACAGGGGTACAACAGAAATTCTGCTGCACTCTCAACTCCATTCCTTACCTTGTCTCCATTCATAAACTTATTATGGGGCTCACTTAGCACCTGGAAATCCTTCCTATTTCCTTTGTGAACAATATTCAAATGTCCCTTTCACCAAAACAGGTTAAAACAAATACGATACAATTCATACAAGCACAAAGGGTCAATCTGTCCGGTTTTCCAGAATGTTACACCGACTTTCCTTCAATGGTTTACCATCAAGATCAATAGATAAAATCAATTTCTTTACATGGATATTTAGCCCTAGGTCTTAAGTACTTCCTGTAAAAATTTCAGGTCAATCCAAGATGTTTAAGGTACTTAAATAATTTTTCTCCCTAAGGTGCTACGACCAGAAGCTGTTTCGACCCCTTGTTACTAAAAATTCATTTCTGGCCAATCCACAAAGGATTTTCCAGAAATTCCAAAGCCACAATAAACTAGACATAATAAGCTACTACCATACCAAAAATAAGCTCAATCCAACACTTAGAAGGTCCTTAACTAAGTCCATCAATTTGGCATAAAATCTGTCCAGAATTCTGTTTTCAGCCAACATGCATAGAAATATCCTTTCCTTCCTAATTTTGTTCTTTAGCCTATGATCCAAGTTAATGACCATTCAATATACATGATAAGGCTTTCCTATACTAAATTCAAGTCTCTTTTAGGATGCAAAAGTCATTCACATAGGCTGTTCATTCTTTCAAACAAAACAGTCCTCTAGTCCAACAAATTCAAAATATAAGAAAAAGGTAACAACTTAGGCATATTTTCACTAGAGTCATATCTTAGGCTTCTAGACATTCAAGTATGCACATAATCACATATATTGTAAGGGGTTGAAGTATACTTGCCTCTTCAAGCTAAAGCTCTTGCCTTTGCTTGGTTACGAAGTGAGATGTGATGAAATCCTTCACCCTCTTCACCTTGAACACACGGTTTTGAGGGAGGGAAATAAAAAAAAGTTAGTTCTTTATTCAAATGGAGGAACTAGGTCATCTTTAAAGTTAAAGCATCTTACCAAAGTAATCTTGGAATGGAGGTTCAAGCACCTCAATGTATCTCCACCTAAGAAAGTTGATAGCTTTCCCCTATTTCCACCATAAAACCCACGGTTTTTAGGCATGGAACAAGAGGGTGCATGTGAGTTTCATTCTTATCAAGATGAGAGTTCTCTTAAGGAGGCTAGGAACAAGACTTACCTAGATGTCTCCTTGGGGTCTTGAAGTGAACTTGAAGCTCTAGCCCTCAAGATGGAATGGCCGAAATCCTTGATGAGGAAAATGGAGATTTTGCTAAGTGTTTTTGCTCTTGCAATAGGAGAGATAGAGGCTTCTAGAATGGTTGAAGTTAAAACATCTTTGGAGGCTTAGGAGGGGACGGTTTTTGGAGGGATTTGGTGAGATTAGGGCTTCCTTGCATGTTAACCAAGGTTAATCTAACTTAACCTTGGTTACTTTGCTCAACCATAGTTACTTTTTGTGTTAACCAAAGTTACTTTATTAAATCATGGTTACATTAACCTTGGTTTAGAGAAAAGTAACCATGGTAGGATTTAAAATCCTCCATGTCTAGACATTAAGGGGGGCGGCTTTGGTTGGGGTCTTTATGACCTCAACCATACTACTTCCTTCTTTAATGAGTTGTCTCAACTTGTTCCTTAAATGCATGTCTATTTTATTTTCTATTTATTTCTTTGCCTAGTAGTTTCTTATCTTATTATCTTAACCAATAAAATTGGCTAGAATTTCCTAGAGTGTCTCCATGTATAGGCCGAAATTTAGGCTTCTTGGCCAATTGATATTTCTTGTAACTTTAGTTCATGTACTATATTGTTTCACCTATTTTATTGTATTCTAAGATTAGCATATGTATGCATACATATCACATATACACGTGCACACATATATGTTAGTATGTATGGCTCATGTAATCCTATCTCTCATGTATTACTCTCTTGAAGTTTCCCTTATTTAATTTGGGCTTGGTATCACCTTAATAAGAATTAAGTAAAGAGACTTGAAAGGATTTAAGTAACATGCGCTAAAAGAAATCGTCTCTTTTATTCCATCTCATATTCATAGTTTTTACGTACCTAATTGTTGGGGTACAACAGATTACTTACTAGGAAGACGTTGGAGATTTGAAGGGTACTTGGACTTCCGATTGTACCTTTTCCAATGATTTTGTCATCATAGTTGTCTCCAAAGGTCACGGATCCACCTTTTTTGACCTTCTTCAATTTTGTGAACAAGCTTGGGTCACACGTCATGTGCCTCGAGCAACCACTGTCAAAGAACCATTTGATAGATGTATCTTTTGATGTGTGGGTTCCCTGCAATGTACAATAATGATTTAGGTACCCTTTTAATTTTGGGTCCTTACGAGTTAGTTATTCAACTCTTAGTAAAAGTACCTTTCGCTACCCATACTTGGGTGATCCTTCTCGGTCTAGCAAATGGTAAGAATGTAGATGAAGGAGTAATGTAGTAGACATGTGGTGAATGGACTTTAGGCCTTTGGCTGAGAACTCCTTTATGCGCATCATATGGTGTGCGTTTTTGATATGTCCTCGTGTTGGTGTGCATGGTGCGTGATCTAGATGGATGAAATGAATGTCGTGTATGTATCACTTGTTTCTTCTCATATTTATACGGTACATAATTATATTTCGTATGATATGAAGAAGAGATATGACGAGATGAGGGGAGAGGGGATCTTTGCGTTACTTTAGGGGCTACGTATGCCTTTGATGTGTCTACTTTCTTAGACAAAACAAACTTGGTTGGTTTAGATGATGCTTCGCTTGTCTCAATGTATCCTAATCCAGTTTTATCACTATCATGTTTTTGTGATAAAATAAATGCGATCTAGCATGTTAGATCCCGTATCAAACTGTTTCATCATTTTTTCTAAATCCGTATTCCTTGATTTCAAATTTGAAATCTCGGATTTCATTTCATTATTATGTGTTGTCAATGATGCGATCTCTGATTTCAGTGCATTTATGTGCATGACGACTCTTCTTTTGAATCGTTTAATTGAGCAACAAGATTCGTGTTAGAAGATTCTAACAACTTCTTGCCTTCAATTAATCGCTTTTTTTCTTTTGCGAGAGTCTTAGTAAATTTATGCAATTCTAAATACTGACTGAAAAGATCATCATATGAAGGCTCAGAGTCAGAATCAGAGTCAGAAGATACCTCGTTTGATGCTTTGGATACAAAGCATACTTGTGCAGTCTCCTCTTCTGTATCAGTCTCAGAATCAGATGTGTCGCTCCAAGTGGATGCCTTGAGAGAACTTCTCCTTTGCTTAGGTTCTGAGACGAGTCTATTTTTGGTCCGATCCTTATCATGGTGTTTGTTTGTTTGCTTGTCCTTGTTAGGGCAGTCATATGATAGATGTCCAAGTTTACCGCATTCGTAGCATTTAACGTCCTTGTCATTTGTTTTATTTTTTATTTCTTTTAGTAGAAGTAGCCTTAGGTTTGTTTTTAAATGACTTTCTCATGAATTTTCTCAAGCCTTTAGCCAATAAAATTAAGTCATAGTTGTCTGATTTAGAATCACTATCATCTACGTGATCGGAAGAAGTAGAGACGTATTCATTTGATTTAAATGCAATAGTCTTACCTTGTTTTGATGATGAATCCGATTTCCTTATAGTGAGTTTTTTTTCATATACCTTAAGTGATCCAATTAGTTCCTCCATTTTAATTGATTTGATTTCTTTGCTCTCTTCTATAGCCGTCACTTTAGGGTCCCATTCGGATGGAAGGCTTCGTAATACTTTTTGGACCTTTTCCTGCATAGAGAAGGCTTTGCCAAGAGACTCAAGAGAATTATAAATGTTAGTCAAGCGTAGATCCATATCAACGATAGACTCATTTGGCAATAATTTAAATGACTCAAGTGTGGACATAAGCATGTTAATTTTGGACTTTTTTACTTGACTAGTCCCTTCTTGTTTCATTTCAAGAATTCTCCATATTTCTTGAGCACTAGAGCAATTAAACACATAGCTAGATTCACTCTTACTTAGCCCATTTAGAAGTAATTGCATGGCTCTAGCATTCATGCTCAGTCTCTTTTTATCATCATTATTATACTCTTGTTTAGGCTTAACAACCTCTAGTGTGACTCCATCTACAATGGATAATTTTGATGGAACAAATGGACCATCTTCTATAATAGACCATAGATCAATATCAATAGCCATAAGGAAAAGTTTCATTATTAACTTCCATTGAATAAAAGACTCACCGTCAAAGAGAGGAGGCCTTTGACTAGACATACCTTCTTTCTCAGTTTTGAAGTTTGTGGTTGCCATCTCACTTAGATCATTGGATCTTTTTGTTGTGAGTGTTCCTGCACTCTGAAATCACTTGTAGGACCTGCAAGACACCAGTAGAAGGTGGGGTTGAATAGTGGGCGCGGAAACTAGGTTACAGGTCTTCAAAAATTCTGAAATTTGGATAGATCTTAGTCTCAGATGTTTTGAGTATCTCCTAAAAATGTCAGATCAAAATTCAACCTTTAACCCTTTTAAAAATCATTGGTGGTCAGATTGCGCAAATCTGCCAGAAACGGTAGTCTGACTTTAAAAATTTATTCTGATTAAACCGCGACTCCAAATAATCTGAAAATTTAATGACAAACCCCTTTCTATATGTATTTAATTAGGTTGAAACAGTTTTGAAAAAATCCTTTGGGAAGTTAGTCAAATATGTTCAAAGTCTCAACCTTTGCAAGCCTGAAAATCAGACTGCACTAGTATCAGAACTTTTGACGTTTGGATGATTTATACTTGTCCAAAAGGGTTGGAAATTGTGCAAAATGAACCTTAAAACGTGTGGCTATGTTTATGGAAAGTTTGGTGATTTTTGAAGATCGTTTACTATTTTTAAGAACGTGATGAAAATGATGCACTGTGCTGGAAACTGAAAGTAAGTGCTGAAAAGTAAAGAACACAAGGAATTTTATATTGGTTTGGTTAAATCAACCTACTCCAGTCTTCGAGGACACCTTCCCCGGTTATCACTAATCATAAAACAACAAGAAACACCTTACCACACAGGGTTGATGGAGTTATACATCAACTCCAACCCTTTACAAACCTTGTAAGCGATTACAATGATCACGAACACCACCACCTAGCGGATGCAAGATTGATCACACTTTGATCAATCTTTTACAACAATATAGAGTGTACGGTGGTATATATGAAGCCTATTCAATATGTATGAATATGAATACAATAGGATTTAATAGAGAAAAAGAAGTGTAGAAGAAGAAAAGGTAGGCAACGTTTTAGCTATTGGAAATGCAAGATTTGTCTTGTATTTTGTTTGCTCTCCTTCTTTCCTTTTTATCAACAATGTGGCCTCCCCCCTATGTCTTGTTCTTCCCCTTGAAAATTATCTTTTAAGTCATTGGAAGAATATATTGCATCATTGTGACATTCACTTGCTTACTTGGCAACTCCTCATTGGATGATCATTATAGTCTTGCTTACTTGGCACACATTGTTGCCATAAGTCACATAATAAATTCCATAAAACTTGCAAGACAAATCATCTCCATTATCATCCATAAAATCGACCATATGCATTCTTTCACATGCTGAAATTTCAGCATGTTTGATATTCACACCATATTCAAAATATTGCCATGTTGGTATTAGATTAATTCCTTGAAAATGAAGAATCAATTATGTTGAATTTTAAGACTAATTTTCGGCTAAGTACATTCAACACATGCTGAAATTTTCAGCATGTGTGATATTTTAAATATCATCACAATATTTCCTCAACATCTTCAAAACATTGCCATTTTATCTTCTAGTAAATCCATTCAATGTAAAGAAGTAAATAAATCATCAATTTAGTGCAAGAATTCGACCAGCTCAAGATGCACATGCTGAAATTTTCAGCATGTGTTACAAAAGTGACATAGTTAGAAATATTACCTTGTGTAGCTCCTTCCTTTATGTCACCAGCCTTGTATACTTCATTTTTGGCCAATCAATATCCCAACTAGGCTCCATAAATGCTTCATCAAAGCTGTATTAGGCGTGCGACAATGGTTGCACATATGCTGAATTTATTTTTGCAAACTTTGTAAAATAGTGCGCAATAATTATACACATATGGTATATTCCAATCAGCCCTTAATTGATTTTTCTAGAACACTTTAGAATGTATAGAGTATGTAAAAAGTGTCTAGATACATGTTATATGTCATGCCAAAAATGTTCCATGTGTCATGTTCGTAGAAAACCGAATTTTCGACTTTTGTCGATTACGCGATTTTTCTACGATTGAATTAAAACTTTTTGCACATGTTATATATATTACGTCACACATAATATACATAGAATAACTTGTATATTCAGCTCTAATGGATGAAATAAGTGGCACCCCATGTGCTTAAAAAGTTGAATTTGAAATCTCCACAATTTGGCCTTAATTGGGGGTGATTTGTGTGTGCCAACATGGAATGATTTCATGGATGGATATAACATGTGGTCCACGAAATTTCTGGTCATTTTTGAAGTGTAGGGGCTGGCCATCTGTATATGGCAAGTACGTGACACGTTGGCAAAGTTTCGGTATTTACCGATACGACAAATTTTTTGTTTAGAACCTTGTAACGTGTCGTAATAATTTTGTCATCACCACGACTTATATCATATGATGTAAGACCTGAATATATTCTTAAATATAAGGTAAATATAGTGGTGTGACGTTAACGTACGTTCGTTAAATATATAACGTGTCGGTAGTACGTTGGAATATATGTGTATAGTGCCTTTTTTAAAAAAATATGAATATATATAAAAATATATATAAAGGGCGTGTATAAGGAGAGGAGAAAACTTTCCATTATTCAATTTGTTGCCTTTTGTGTCTTTTCCAAATAAATCACCATTTAATGAACTACTTAGTTCATTTAACTAAGTACTTCACTTAGTGAACTAGTTTAGTTCATTAATGGTGGCACATGAAAATAGTTCAAACACAACAAATGTTCGCCATTTGATTTAAGCTTTAAAGCTTCATGGTGATGATGATGATAAGGCAGGTTTCATGCAAGAACGTGTCATGTCATAAAATGTGTCATGGATTTCTTTAATACACGTTATTTAAATCATGCATTTTGTAATCACTCAAACCTCTTTTTCTCTACAGTTCCAAATCAACAGCAGGTGCAGTATTAAGAAATCATCGGGGAGAATTTTTCTCAGCACTTTGCTTCTATCTGCTAACTGCGACGCCATTGCAGGCCGAACTCATGGCAATTCAATACTCTCTCATTTATTATGTTGTACCCCACCAAAAATCATACTGTATCTGAGACTAGTATGAAGTAACGCGTTGGAACGTTATTCCTACCAAGAACATTTTTATTAAGCTGTATCAACGTTCTTTAATATTATAGGGAAATAATATACTACCTCAAGTATGAATTATGAAGCATGTGAGTTGATAATTTTACCCTCCCAAGATTACTCATAAATCTCAGCCATAAGGGTCTTGAAGATACCAAAATAGGGTTTCCTCTTACAAGCCAGCTAACCCTTAGTAGTCTTCTTAAAGTAAGCATGAAAAGTTTACAAGAGCATTTAGTATCCTACTAAATGGAGATTAAGAAGGAAAAAAAGGGAAAAAGATCACCTTCTCCCTTCCCCCAACCGCCGGTTAAGAGGCATAATTAGGGGATATAAGACTACTTTTGCTAAAAAGGTCTCAACTACTCACTTTAAATGCTTACTAAAGCAATATTATAAAATAGTTCATGCATGTAGTATCCATAATAGGATATTATTTTGAGGATGGGTAACTCACACAAACCGTGAGTTACAAGGAAGTGGTGGAATTATGGGATCAACTTTACCATTAAACTCTTCTCCAGCAATTTAATAACTTTTCATTTAAACCCCCTCAAAAGCAACTAAAGCATGATGGAGCACGCTTAACAACCGCCGGTTTAACCCATGGATAATCCATGGTAACTCCTTAAACCACAATAGTAACTTTTCTAACACGTTCTAAAAAGTAACTTAAGGAATAAGTGGGGATAAAGTAATTAAGGAGTAAATGAGCTTGGGGATAAACCCCTTAACCGCCGGCTATTCCCTTGGGTGACCGAAGAAGACTTCATCACTAACTTTAGTTACTTTTGGGCTAATGACTTTAATTTTTGTGAAAAGTATGTTTACATGATTTAAGACATGATATATTTACACACATATGTGTATTATTGAAAATTTATATAGATATATAAGGTGTATATATATATATCGGCCTATGGTGTATTAGTGGCCTAAAGGATTTTAGTTTCATGAAAAGTGTATTTAAATGATAATAGTTTGAAAATACACTTTAAGAACACACACACATATATATATAGTATATAAATTAAGATATGGAAATGAGTAAGCTATGTTTAATAGATAATATGCAATAAATTGAATTTATATATATAAGTGCACACACTTATAATTCTCGCCTATGAGGCCTTTTTGAGCTTAAAATGGCTTTAAGATTCTTTATGTACCCAAAAAATAACTCATGGTTAAGCATTAACTGAGCTCCATTATGATGTTCATGCACATGAAAAGTTTTCCCTCTTCCTTCATGATGGAACCGCCGGCCACTCCCCTAATCAAGAAGCCTTCTCCTTCTTCTTTAATAAGAAGCCTTTCTTCCATCTTGAATTCCCTACATCCTTAAGAGATTATCAAGCAAGAAGAAAAAAAAGTTTTCCCTCTCCTTCCCCTAAAAACATACGGCTAGAAGGTAAGTGGAATGCTCAAGGATATCTCCAACACCAAGCTTCAAGGCCTATCTAAGTAAGTATATCCTAAACTCCCTTAGGTGAAATTCATATTTCAAGAGATGAAGCTTGCATTGGTATCCCTCTTCCCTTGTCTAAACCGTGACCCCCATGGTCATTAGGTGAAGGTTTTCAAGATACTAAGAGAGGTTAGCTTCTTAGTAGGTTTTATTCATCTCAAACCCCATTCAAGCTTCAAATTGGTAAGACAAATCTAGCCTCAAACTAAGCTTTATTTTATGATTAAATAATGACTAACATCTATCTCCACTCTTCTTCCAAAAACCGTGCATATTAAGAAGAGGCTGGAGGAAACTTCATTTGTTTCAAACAAGTTCAAGCTAGAAGGAAGCTCTAAGATCAAAAAGAGGCAAGTGTACTCTAAATGCTCTTGACTTATGTGTGAGAGTATATGCTTGAATTACTAGTTATTATTAAGATTTAATCTTAGTTGGAAAGTATTAAGATTGAAGCATGAGAACTTAGCATTCCTTAAGAAAAGTGGCTTGCATATGTGAAATCCTTACAAAGATGTGTTCTTTGCCTACATTGAAGATGAATATATTCTATGTCTAAGATAAATATGGCAAAATTGCTCTTTCTTACCATGTAAGGGGACAGTTGAATAAGGAGGTAGGGGTGAACAATGGTTCTTGTGAAAGAATATGTCTTGTGGGGTAAAGAATATATAGAAGTTACGTGTTTGAATGTTTTATGATTTAGGTGTATTATGTTCATTCTGAAAATGAAATATAAGCCCTTTCATGTGTAAGAAACGGGCTGTTTTGGGGGTTATGGAGTATACAAATTTGATGTGCCAAAGATAGACTTTATTGTGTACAAAATGTGCAATATCAATGTGTGCTATGTGTAAGTTTTCAAACTGTTTTTGGAGAGATTTGTATGTAGCACATGGAATGTATTAGAACCTGTAGTGTCTATGTTAAGAAGTGTATTTGATGGCTAGTAAGTCATTTTGGGGGAATAAGATTAGTTGGTACACATTTAGCAAGAAAAGTGACACAAAGGAAAAATTTACTGGAACAAGGCAGATTCAAGTGACATGTTGTAAGACCCGTAAATGGACTTTACAAACGTGCAAATGAGCTGATTTTTGGTAGGATGCTAGCCTTGTGTTTCTTTTAAATCTGTGAGTTGGAATTTTGGAAAAAAGACTTGTGGTTCATTTGCAATAATATTTTTAGTAAGATCTGGTCATTCCAGATTCTGCATGTACCTAGCTTCAGGAAAATAATTAAATGACCACCTTAAACCCATTGGATTGCTCTGGAATTTTTATGGTAATCCCTTGAGACATATATAAATATGTAAATGTAAACAAGTCAGCTTGGAATCACCGCTTTCAAGGTTAACACTTAAGTTGAAGTTAGCGGTGCAAAGCTGGAAAACAGGAGATAATTATGACATGAGCTAAGAGGCCTTATTATTTCAAATTGGACTCATAAGTGCTATTGGGCTTGAGAATATTATTTCTTGGTATGTCTACTATGTTTTCCAGGTATTTACCCAAAATAAATAAGGTTTTATGGGCTTATAAGCGAGGTAAAAGGTGGGTACTGCGCTGCTGGATTCAGCAGCACCCTGTTTGGCAATTTAATGATTTGCGGATTTTATATGTCTTAATGTTGTACCCCACCAAAAAAAAGTACTGTATCTGAGACTAGTATGAAGTGACGCATTGGAACGTTATTTATGCCAAGAACCTTTTACTAAGCTATATCAACGTTTTTTATATTGTAGGGAAATAGTATACTACCTCAAGTATGAATTATGAAGCATCTTAGTTGACAGCTCTATCCTCCCAAGAATACTAATAAATCTCGGCCCTAAGAGTATTGGGGATATTAAAATAGCGTTTCTTTTACTACAAGCAACAAAACCTTAGTAGTCTTAGTAAAAGAAAGCATGAAAAGTTCATTCTAGCATTTAATGTGCTACTACATAGGATTAAAAAGTAAAAAGAGGAAAAGTATTATCTTTTTCCTCCACCAAGCCGTCGGGTAGAGGAGTTAAGGAGGAAGCCACCCTTTGTTAAAAAGGCCAACTACACACTTTAATTTCTTACTAAAGCAATAATAGAAAATAGTTATGCATGGTGTGGTCACAATATGATATTATTAAAATGATGGGTAACTCACTAAAATTCCCATTAAGAACCATGAGATACATGGAAGGGAGAATTAGGGATCAAATTTTACTATAAACATTTCCTTCAACTACCTAGTAGCTTTTCCATTAAACACTCTTAAAAGTGACTCAAGCATGATGGAGCCTACTAATTTCACCCTAACCACCGGTTAAATCCATGGATAGTCCATGGTAACTCCTGAAACCACCATAGTAAGGAGTAAATGAGCTTGGGGATCAACCCCTTAACCGCCGGTTATTCCCTTGGGGTGAGCCAAGAGGACTTCATCACTAACTTTAGTCACTTTTGGTATAATTACTTCAATTTTGTGGAAAGTATGTTTACATGATATATATATATATATATATATGCGTAGTATTGGAAACATATATATATAGATATATATGGCATATATATAGATTTCGGCTTATGGTGTAATAGTGGCCTAAAGGACCTTAGATCCATGAGAAGTGTATTTAAAGGACAATAGTTTGAAAATACGCCTTAAGAACGCATATATGTATAGTATATAAATTAAGATATGAAAATGGGTAAGCTATGTTAATGGATAAAATGCAATAAATTGAATTCATAAGTGTACATACTTATAATTTCGGCCATGAGGCCTTTTTGAGCTAATAATGGCTTTAAGACTCTTCATGCACCCTAAAAAGTAAAGAATAGTTAAGTTTTAAGAGAGTTTCATTATGATGTCCATTCACATGAGAAGTTTTCCACTTCCCTCATGATGGAACCGCCGGCCATGCTCCCTAACCAAGAAGCTTATTCTTCTTCTTTAATAAGGAAGCTTCTTAATCCATCTTTCACCTACTAACTCCTCAAAATAATTTCCAAGCAAGTAGTAAGAGTTTTCCCTCCCTCATCTCTCTCACACGGCCAACTTGAGCCAAGGAAGTCCAAGATCCTCTTCATCTTCGAGCTTCAAGAATCCTCTAGGTAAGTTGCATGTCTAGCTATTAAGTTGAATTTCATAATTCCTAGAATAAAGTTCACATTGCCTCTCTTATGCTTGCCAAAACCGTGACCTTCATGGTCACTAGGTTCAAACTTTCCAAACTTCTAAGTGGTGTTAGCTCCTTGGTAGTTTGAGCTCCATTCAAGCCTCATTTTGGTAAGCTAAAATAGTCCTAATCTAGCTCTATTTTTCATTTAAAATGGTGGCTAATATGTCTCCTTTTTCCTCCTCAAATCCGTGTGCTTCATGAATGAAGTGGAGGAAAAACATCAACTCATTTCACTCAAGGTCCAAGCTAAGAAAAAATTCTAGCTTGAAGAGGCAAGTACACTATAAATATTCTTTACTTATGTGTGAAAGTATATGCTTGAATGTCTAGCTATTAGTAAGATTTAATCTTAGATGAAAAATATTAGGCTTGAAGCATGAACGATTGGCATTCCTTAAGAAAGGTGACTTGCATGTGTGAATTTCCTCCAAAGATGAGTTCTTTGCCTCCTTAGAATATGAATGTGTTGCATGTATAAGATAAATGTGGTAACATTTCTCTTTGTTACCATGCAAGGGGGACGGTTGAAAGGGGGAGTAGGATGAACAATGATTTTTGTGAAAGAATAGGTATTCTGGGGTAAAGAACACATAGAGGTTGTATGTTTGGATGTTGTTATTATTTAGGTGTTTTATGTTTATTGTGAAAACGAAATATAAGACCTTGAATGTCTAAGAAACAGGCTGTTTTGGGGGTATGGAGCATTCAAATTAGAAAGGCCAAGGATAGACTTGATTATGTACAAAATGTGCGATATCAAATTGGGCTATGTGAAATTTTCAAAACTGTTGTTGAAGGGGTTTGTATGTGGCTTTTAGAATATATTAGAACCTGTAATGTTTATGTTAAAAGGTTTATGTGACGGTTAGTAAGCCATTTTTGAAGAATAATTTTAGTTGGTACACTTTTAACAAGAAAAGTGACAAAAAGGGAAAAATTACTGGAACAGGGCAGAATTATGTAACGTTTTTTATGGCCTGGAAATGATTCTTAGAAGTGTTCAAATAAGCTGATTTTTGGCATGGTTTTAGCCTTATGTGTGTAGTAAATATGAGATTTGGAATTTTAGTAAAAGAAGTTATGTTTTATCCTTAATAGAATTTTCGGTAAAACTGGCCAAGCTGAAATTACTGGAACTGGACAGAATTAAGTGACGTGCTAGTTGACCCGAAAATGGACCTTAAAAACATGAAAATGGGCTGATTTTTGGTGGGATGCTAGCCTTGTGTGTTTACTAAGTCTGAGAGTTAGAATTTTGGAAAAAGGACTTAAGGTTTGGTTACAATAGAATTTGTAGTAAAACTGGTCACTCCAGAATCAGCATGTAACCATTTCGGGAAAGTGAGTAAATGACCCCTTTAAAGTTATTGTATTGCTCTGGAATTTTTATAGTGATTACTTAGGACATAGATGAGCGTGTCCATGTAAGTTAATCATCTTGTAGTTATTATTTTAAGGGGTAACTACTGAAATTAAGTTGGCACTACTAAACTGGAAAACTGGGCAGGATTATGGAATTAGTTGGGAGGCTTCATTCTTGTGGATTTAGACTTGTTTGAACGGTTTGGGCTTATGAGAATAAATTCTTGGTATGTCTGTAACGTTTTCTAGGTATTGACCCAAATTAAATAAGACTTTATGGGCTTGAAAGAAAGGTAAAAGAAGGGTACTGCACTGCTGAATTCAGCAGTACCCTGTTTTGTAATTTAATGATCTGAAGGGTTTTCTGTGTCTTGACTCGTTACAAAATTTTTATGACAAGTAGACAAGACACACTTGTGCATATGTATGTCAAGAGATCATGAAAATAGGCCGAATTATGAGGTTTTGAGGCCGCGCAAACAGAACGTTAATTCTGGAAATTTTTCCAGCTTAAGGAATAAGACCATACTAGTATGTATGTGATGCATTTTTTCACGAATTGCATAGTGCACGTCATACATTGCATCATCGTCATTTGCATGATTCATCAAACTGATTTTATGACAAAGAATGATGAAAAAGCGTTTTTAAAGAAAAGATTCAGTTTTGACAAGAACGCTTTCCGTTGGTACCATTTATTTCTGGCCAGCTTAACCTGCTCCAGATCTGGGATTAATTGATCTGATGATTATGACCGTTCAGGCCTGGAGAGAATAGACCTGATTATGACTGTACAGGCCCGGAAAGAATTGACGTGATTATGACGATTATGACCGTACAGGCCCGGAGAGAATAGACCTGATGACTATGATTGATGATATGACCGTTTTCGGATCCAGAAATAATAGATTCGAAGGGATGAGCATGACCGCCTCAGATCCAGATATAATAGATCTGAACACTCTCTTGTTTTTATTGACGATGATGTTTTGAAAGAAATAATGAACGAATTTGTCCTTATTTTATCATATGGAATCACACGTGCATATTCATACATGTTGCATTTAATGGCTATTCGTATGTTTGGTACACTGCTACTTAGACTAGTATGTTATGGCTTGATATCCCCTAAGTTATGATTTTAATGTTATGTCGTATAAGTTATTATCTTGTTACTAACGGATATTGGATGGATAATCAGGTATGTTACAAAACCAAAATTTTGGGGTTTTGGTTCTTGTGTGTACTTTCCATTTAATTCATGATTATTTACTGTTTACTTGCTGGTGACGTTGTCACTCACCCCTTATTTTTCCTCCCAGAACCCGCAGGAAATAGGGTCGAGTGGATCGAGGATGAGCCTAGGGTTCCTTATCCGTAGAAGAGCGAAAGAAGGACGGCTTAAGGGTTTTTGTTATGATGGTCATGTTTGATGAGCTTTTTATGAACTTATGTTGGGAACATTGATTTTCGGGTTTCCTCATTTTGCAATCATGTTTGTAAGACTTATGACTGATGTTTAGACTCTTTTATTTTAAAAGTTTTTATTCTGCCTCGGTTTTGCTTAACTGTTGATGCATAAGCAGGAAGGTCCACATATTTTGTTATGGGCTACGACATGTTATAAATTGACGCCTGGTACTCTCCATAGTGAAGTACGGCGGGCGCACCGTATCTGGCTAAACCGAGGTGCGGGGCACTACAGGTGGTATCAGAGCCGAGGCTCTAGATCCAGGCAGAATATAGAATTAAGTTATGATTTTAAAAATCTAAGTTTGACCTTAGACCTAAGTCTCGATCCTAGAAGATAGTTGACCTTAGACTAGGATGACTTAACTGGAAAAATTAGGGTCTTGACCTGATAATGACATTTTATATGTTCTAGAATTTAATTCGTTTATCCTCTTGCATGCCCGCTTAAATTCTATTGGATTACTAATTAAATTATGTCGCTTATCTGGAAATTTCCATCCTGAATAAAATTCCGACACTCCATAGTGCAGATGGCATCATGGTCCAGTAAACTGACCTCACCATTGTCACCCCCGGGAAGTAGTTGATTTTATTATCGGCAGCTAGTTAAAGCACAAGTTCCGAGATTTGGCGGGGAGTCTAGCCCGGAGGAAGCAGAGAAATGGTTAAACAAAGTCGAGAGTAACCTTTTGTGGGTACGGGTGGCTGATGAGATAAGGGCACGAATTGCCTGGCCATTTCTGATTGGTAAGGCCAGCCAGTGGTGGAGGACGAGTATCCAGCCACTGCCTCGACCGATAGCTTGGGCAAAATTTCTAGAAGAATTTTATGAGACTTTCCTCCCTCTGGACTTGATCAGAAAGAGGATTGTAGAATTTGATACGTTAAGACAAGAGCCGGACACCACTCTCTCAGAGTATGCCCGTCGATTCATTACATTGGGTCGGTATGCTCCCCTGATTATGGAAGATGGAAAGTATAAGGTGATTAGATTTATGCACAGTTTAAACCCTTAGATTAAGATTCGGCTGGTCAAGGCATATTCAAGGACTTTTGATGAATTGTTGGAGGACTGTTATAGAGTGGAGCGCGATAATAAGATAATGGAAGAATGAAATAAGAGACTTAATGAGCGTATTAAGAAACGAGGAAGAAGGTGGCAGCCATATTCATATAGGGCTAATAACAAGACAACCATGAACAACAATTTAGACCAAAGAATAATTGATCCAGGGATCTTTGAAACCTCCAAACCGTAAACAGGTACATCTGACTATCCAATTTAAATGTAAAGTACCTATGTTCTACGTTGCTTATTCCCAAGTATGAATGGTCATAGAGCGGTGTGACAAGGAACCTTAAGAAAGATTTCTACATAGTAAGGATATGTGGACAGGAAAGACAACTAGAGTAGCACAACTAAAGCATGAAGAATAGAATACGTTACAAAATTCTTAGGGCCCTCAACAGTCGGGTAAGTACCTGGATAAATAGATCTGAACAAGACTACAATAAAGAATGGGTACCCGCTACTTAAGATCGATGATTTATTTAACTAACTTCGGGAAAACAATGATACCCTTATTCATTTCATGCTTTGAAAGAGAAATCACGGACTTTATGGGGAACAAAGAATATTTGAAATGTCACGAAGGGACATAAGTTTTAAAGAAGGAACAATGATTCTAGTTCGATTGTTACGAGGTGGGCGAATTGGGAATACCTGGTGAAGGATTGGGTTCACCAGGCTACGAGGGTACATTATCAGATAAATATACGGGCTATCGTATATGGAAGTTATTCGAATGTGGTTAAATACATTATTAAACCTAGAATGAATATTGTTATCGATACATGGAATCAAGATTAGAGGTGCTTAAGATATGAGGTGGGTTGTGATAATACCTTTAGAGAATAAAGGGTAAGTCATGAAGTAACCTCTAAGGTAGGCTGAAGGAAGCAGTTTTAAGGGAACTAAATAGATATTTTATTCTATAGTAAGTATCAGAAGGTAAAGATATAGAATCAAAGACCCACTAAATTGTTGCAAATCCTCGTAGTTCTGAGTGAAAATGAGATCACGTCCTTATAGGTTTCACGACCAACCTACCAAGGGCTGGGAATAGACAAGATGACTGTAGGGTTAACAAACAGCGACGACCATGGAAATTTCCGATAGGAAAGAAAATGATTCTTAAAAGCACCACACATAAAACCATTTGAGGGACATAAAGAAACATGAAAGCTTATACTACATTATTTCCAGTTTCAAGGACGAAACTTATAATAAGGGGGAGGATGTTGTACCCCACCAAAAAAAAGTACTGTATCTGAGACTAGTATGAAGCGACGCATTGGAACGTTATTTCTGCCAAGAACCTTTTACTAAGCTATATCAACGTTTTTTTTATATTGTAGGGAAATAGTATACTACCTCAAGTATGAATTATGAAGCATGTTAGTTGACAGCTCTATCCTCCCAAGAATACTCATAAATCTCGGCCCTAAGGGTATTGGGGATATTAAAATAGAGTTTCTTTTACTACAAGCAACAAACCCTTAGTAGTCTTAGTAAAAGAAAGCATGAAAAGGTCATTCTAGCATTTAATGTCCTACTACATAGGATTAAAAAGTAAAAAGAGGAAAAGTATTATCTTTTTCCTCCACCAAGCCGCTGGGTAGAGGAGTTAAGGAGGAAGCCACCCTTTGTTAAAAAGGCCAACTACACACCTTAATTACTTACTAAAGCAATAATAGAAAAGAGTTATGCATGATGTGGTCACAATATGATATTATTAAAAGGATGGGAAACTCACTAAAATTTCCATTAAGAACCATGAGATACATGGAAGGGAGAATTAGGGATCAAATTTTACTATAAACATTTCCTTCAACTACCTAGTGGCTTTTCCATTAAACACTCTTAAAAGTGACTCAAGCATGATGGAGCCTACTAATTGCACCCTAACCACCGGTTGTGTAGCCCCCGCACCCCGGCCCAGCCGGATATGGTGCGCCCGCCGTACTTCACTACAGAGAGTACCAGGCGTCAGTCCATAACATAACAAAGTCCGAAATAAAATAGGTGGACTTTCATGCTTACACGTCAACAAGTAAGCAAAACCGAGGCAGAATAAAAACTTTTAAAATAAAAACGTCTACACAGCCATCATTAGATCATAAAGTACGGAAATCCCAAAATAAATGTTTCCATCATCATTTCATAAAAAGAGATCATCAATCATAATCCTCTCGTCAAATCTCTTAAGTCGTCCACCTCTCGCGCTTCTACGGGTAAGGAACCCTAGGTTCATCTTCGATCTATTCCACTCTATTTCCTGCGGGTTCTGGGAGGAAAAATAAAGGGTGAGTGACTACGTCACCAGCAAGTAAACTATAAATAATTGTGAATTAAATGGAAAGTACATACAAGAACTGAACCCCAAAATTCGGTTTGGAAACATACCTGTCCTTCCATCCAAAACCCGTAAATAACCAGCTCATAACTTATCAAAGATCATAACTTATCAAAATTCACAACAGATAACAGTTCATACTTATTAAAAGATCATTACTCAATAAAAATCATAACTTAGGAGCTACCAAGTCATAACAACTTAGTCTAGGTATCACGTACCAATATTCGATGACTCGTTAAATGCAACATGCATGAATATGTACGTGTGATGCATGATGATAAAAACGAAGATAAGTTATTTTGTTCTTTCATTCAAAACATCATCGTTAAGAAAACAAGAGAGTGTTCAGATCTATTCTCCCGGATCTGAGGCGGTCACTTATTTCTCTTTGAATCTATTATTCCTAGATTCGGAGCTGTCACGTCATCAATCATAATTATCAGGTCTATTCTCTTCGGGCTTGTACGGTTAATATCATCATAATCAGGTCTATTCTCTCCGGGGCTGAACGGTAAATATCATCAGATCAATTAACCCCAGATCTGGAGCGGGTCCTACTGGCCAGAAAACACACGGTACCAGTGGAAAGCGTTCTTTTAAAAACAGAATCTTTTCTTTGAAAACCCTTTTTCATCATTCTTTCTCATAAAACCAGTTTCATAAATCATGTAAGTGACGATGATGCAATGTATGACATGTACTATGAAGTTCATGACATGATGCGTTACATACATACAAGTACAAACTCATTCTTTAGGATGGAAAAATTTCCAGAATTATCGTCCCAATCGCACGGCCTCAAAACCTCACAGTTTTGGCCAATTATCATGATTTTTCATCACACATATGCATAAGGGTGTCTTATCTATTCCTCATATAAATTTCGTAACGTTACGAGACGTGTAAGACCCTTAATTTATATTAATTACGAAACAGGGTACTGCTAAATTTCAGCAGTGCTGTGTTCTTTCTTTTACTTTTCCTTTAAGCCCATTAAGCTTCATTTAATTTGGGCCAACACTGGAAAATGCTGTAGGCATACCACAAATTAATGATCACAGGCCCAAACTACACAAATAAGTCTATGCCCCCCAAAACAAAGCCCCACAACAAGTTCTTCAACTCTGCCAAAAATTCTAGATTTGTAACACCAACTTCACATTGGTGATTATCCCTTAAAATAAAAATTCTAAGCTAAGTGGTTTAAATGAAAACGCTCGCATATGTCTTAAGTAATTATCATAAAAGTTTCGCAGCATTATAATAACCTTAAAGGGGTCATTTATTCTTTTTCCCAAAACGAGTATATGCCGAATTCTGGAATGACCAATTTTACTACGAATTTTATTGTGATCAAACCGTAAGTGCTTTTTCAAAAATTCCAACTCACAAACTTATCAAACACATAGGGCTAGAATCGTACCAAAAATCAGATCAAATGCATATTTCTAAGGTCCATTTTTGGGTCAATCATTATGTCACATAAAATCTGTTCAGCCCAGTAATTTCAGCTTGACCAGTTTTACTAGAAATTCCGTTAAAAATAAACCGTAACTCCCTTTAACGAAATTCCAACTCTCATATTTACTATACACATAGGGCTAGTTCACGCCAAAAATTAGCTTAATTGAATTGTAGCGCCCCGTACTCGGCTACCCCTCGTACGGTGCACCCGCCGTACTTTCCCTTTCAGAAAAGTACAAAGCGTTGATACTTAACTCGTAAAACCCATGAATAAACATGGATTACAAAGTCACGATCTTAACAGGTAGATAAAAATACGGCAAAATTTGAACCTTAATCCGAAAGCGTCAATTCGCGAATACATAGCAAAATTATACAAACTGAACCGATAGCAAACTACATCGCGAAATTATACAAACATTATCCGAAAAGAATCCGAAAAAAGCTATGTCCCAAAATGTCCCAAAGGTTCATCAAAAGCTTCCATCATCATTCTCTTAACAGCGACTTCAATAACCTATGGGTATGGCACCCTTGGCTCATCATCAATCCACTCGACTTCATTACCTGGCTCTGGGGGGAAAAATAAATGGGTGAGCGACAAAGTCGCCATCAAGTATACAATAACACCGTACAATAAAGAGAAAACGGCATACAAGAATCAAACCCCAATTCCTTAAGTTAAAACATACCTGCCAATACCTTTCCGAAGCATCATACTTAAAGTCATACCAATACTTAGCTAAGATCTAAATGTCATCACTTAGTTAGATTCTACGTGCTATAGCCAAACCTTACTTCTATGAATAGGTAGCATGCGTAATGTGTATGAAAATGTGAATGCAATGCAAATGCAACGGGAAACATTCTTTCTTTCATTTAGACATGCTCATAAAAATGCTTGAACTTTCTTTCTTTCTTTTAAATCATGCTCATCATAAAACAAGAGAGTGTGTCAGCCTATTATACCGGGCATGACTCGGTTCTTATAACATGATCACTTTCAGGTCTATTATACCGGACCTGGCTCGGTTCTTATACTCTTCAGACCTATTATACCGGGCCTGGATCGGTTCTTATATTTCGTCAGACCTATTATACCGGGCCTGGATCGGTTCTTATACTTCTTCAGATCAATTAACCCCGGATCTGTAGCGGGTTAAGCTAGCCAGAAGGGACGGAATTCTTTCAAAACAGAACTTTATATAAAACATCAATAAAATCATGAGCATGGAACATATGAGCATGTCAATGCAAGTGCATGGGATGTAACATGGTAAAATGCCCTTATAACATCATAAACAACTTTCTTCATGGGCTGAGAAAACGATCCAGCAGCATGTCCTGTATTGCCCGGCCTCAAAATCAACCTTTTGAGCCTATTTTTCAGAAACTAAAAATATGGACATGCACCACATGATCTTAACTGCATTTTGTACAAATTTCATGTGATTCCGACAAGCGTAGGTACCTCAATAAAAATAATTCCCAACAAGGGTACAACAGGAATTCTGCTGCACTCTCAACTCCATTCCTTACCTTGTCTCCATCCATAAACTCATTTTGGGGCTCACTTAGCACCTGAAAATATTTCCTATTTCTTTCATGAACTATATCCAAATGCCCATTCACCAAAACAAGTCAAAATAAATACAATACAAGTCATACAAGCACAAAGGGTCAATCTGCCCTGTTTTCCAGAATGTTACACCAAATTTACCTCAATGGTTTACCACCAAGATCAATCGATAAAATCAATTTCCTTACATGGATACTTAGCTCTATGTCTTAAGTACTTCTTGTAAAAATTTCAGGTCAATCCAAGATGTTTAAGGCACTTAAATAATTTTTCTCCCTAAGGTGGTACAACCAGAAACTGTTTTGACCCCTTGATACTAAAAATTCATTTCTGACCAATCCACAAATGATTTTCCAGAAATTCCAACTCCACAATAAAATAGACCTGATAAGTTACGACTAAACCAAAAATAAGCTCAATCCAACGTTTAGAAGGTCCTTAACTAAGTCCATCAATTTGGCATAAAATCTGTCCAGAACTCTGTTTTCAACCAACATGCATAGAAGTATCCTTTCCTTCCTAATTTGGTTCTTTAGCCTATAATCCAAGTTAATGGTCATTCAATAGACATAATAAGGCTTCCCTATACTAATTCAAGTCCCTTTTTAGCATGCAAAAGTCGTTCATATGGGCTGTTCATTCCTTCTAAACAAAACAGTCCTCTAGTCCAACAATTTCACATATTAAAATCACTAAAAATGCTAGGTTTCATACCAATCATGTCTCATTCAATATCAAACATAGGGCAGTCCCTAATCCATCACTTTTAACTTTTATTTCAAGTTTAAACATGCTTTATATTGCAACATAAGAGAGGTCTATCATCCAACCTTTCAAAACATAAGAAAAGGTAACAACTTAGGCATATTTTCACTAAAATCATGTCTTAGGCTTCTAGACATTCAAGTATGCACATAATCACATATATTGTAAAGGGTTAAAGTATACTTGCCTCTTCAAGCTAAAGCTCTTGTCTTTGCTTGGTTATGAAGTGAGATGTGATGAAATCCTTCACCTTCTTCACCTTAAGCATACGGTTTTAAGGAAATGAAAAGATTAGTCTTTATTCAATAGAAGAAATAGGATAGGTTTGAGGGCTAGAACATCTTACCAAAATGAGCTTGGGAATGGAGATTCAAGCATCACAATATGTCACCACCTAAGAATGTTGATGACTTTCACCTATTTACACCATAAAACCCACGGTTTTGGGTATGAAGAAAGGGAGTTCATGTGAGCTTCATTCTTTACCAAAATGAGAATTCTCTTAGGGAAACTTGGAACAAGACTTACCTAGATGTCTTCTTGAGTCTTGAAGTTGAAGTTAAACTCCTATCCTTGAAGATGTTGGGGCCGAAATATTTGTGAGAGTAAGAGGGAATTTTGCTAAGTGTTGCTTGGCTTGCTTGGGAAGAATTTTCTAGATGATGGTAAGATGTTGTCTTGCAAAATTTAAAAACCTAGGAGAGGAGGGGGCTTGGCCGATTTTGGAGGGAGAATAGGGAGGGTTAGGGTTTTCTTAAGGTTAAGTTAGTATAACCTTGGTTACTTTATTCAACTATAGTTACTTTTGGGCTAACTCAAGTTACTTATCAAATCTTGGTTATCTTATCCTTGGTTTAAGGGAAGAGTAACCATGGTAGGTTTTGAAATTCTCCATGGTTAATTAGGCATGATGGCCGATTTTTAGGTTGGGGTCTTTATGACCTCAACCACACTACTTCCTTCTTTAATGAGTTGTCTTACTTGTTCCTTAAATGCATGTCTATTTTGTTTTCTATTTATTCTTTGCATGATAACTTCTTGTCTTATTATTTTAACTAATAAAATTGGCTAGAGATTTCTAGAACATCTCTATGTATAGGCCGAAATTTTTAGGCTTCTTGGGCCATTTGATATTTCTTGTAACTTTAATTCATATACTATATTGTTTCCTATATTTTATTGTAATTCTAAGATTAGCATATGTATGTATACACATATATATACACGCCTAGGTGTACTATGTGTTATACATTCCATACGCATATATCATATACACGCACATACATACCTAGTGATGTGTATGGTTTATATATCCCTATATTTCATGTACCGCTTCAATAGTATTTAAGTAAAAAGAGTTGAGTGGACTTAAGTAACATGTGCTTAGGAAATCATTGCTTTCATTCCGTCTCATATTCATAGTTTTCATGTACATGATTGGGGTACAACATGAATACTTCTAAAGTCCCTTTTCAGGTCCTACAAAACGTCACGATATTCTGCCATGTTCTAATAAATTCCAATTTTGTCACTTTTCCTTACCAAAATGTTCCAACTTGAGTTGTTTGGCTTAATTACCTTAATAAACGTCAAATACACCGTTAGCATACAGTTTTGCAGATCCTAACACATTCCAAAAGTCATCTACACATCCCTTCAAAATAGTTTGAATGATACACATATCATTCCTTTGGTCTTGCACATCATGTTCATACTAGAATCCATTCTTGGTATAATTGGTGTATACATACCCTACCCCCAAAACAGCCCGTTTATACACATTCATGGGAAAAAATCATATCTCCATAATGAACATATTAAGTTTAAATCATAAGCACCCATCTTGCTCACACCTTTACCCCAAAAGATACAATTCATCACAAGAACTACATTTATTCCCCCACTTTCATCCAACCGTCCCCCCCATACATGTCAAAGAAGAGATCCTTGTCACATTCATCTTAGGTTTACATCATATTCATACTTAACAAGAGCAAAGAATCCATCTTTAAATGAAATCTCATACATGCAAGCCACCTTACTCATAAATCCGAAAACTTCATGCTTCAAGCTTAGTGGTTTATATCTAAGATTGAAACTTAGCAACATCTAGACATTCAAGCATATACTTTCACATACAAGCCATGAGTATTTATAGTGTAATTGCCTTTATCACACTTACACCTTTCCTTAGCTTGAAATGTGTATGAAATGGGTGAAGCCTTCCTCCTCTTCACATATGAACCCCACGGATTTGTAGGGAAAAAGAGAACAATGGTTAGTCAATGTTCTTAAGTTAAAGATGTAACTAAATAGAGGTTAAATGGACTCACCAAAATGGAGCTTGAGTGGTGTTCAAACCTCTTAGAACTAGCACCTCTTAAAAGCTTTGAAAGCTTGGACCTAGTGACCATGGAGGTCACGGTTTATCAGCAAGAAAAGGGGCAACATAAACTTCAATCTATGTAAAATGTAGAAATTCCCTTGAAGAGTTGAGGATTTACTTACCTAGACCAAGTTTGCACTTGGGTGAATCTTGAATCCCCTTGGTTCTCTTTGGCCGTGTGCTTTGGGAAGAAGAAGAGAGAAAACTTTCTTGCTCTTTGTGGGTTCTTTGAGGGTTGGAAGTAGGAGAGTATTCTAGGGTTCTCTTGGGATGAATTTTCCTTATTAGGCTAAGGTGTTAGCCGTTGGGGGTAAGAGGGGGGATAAGGGATTACCATGGTATGGTTAAGGTAATTAACCTTGGTTACTTTAGTTAATCAAGGTTACTTTATGACTAACTTGAGTTACTTTAACGCAACTAGAGTTACTTTAATGAAACTAGGGTTGCTTTAAGGTTTAACTTGAGTTACTTCAACCTTGTGGTTAAGGTAAAGTAATCATGGTAAAGTTTTGAAATCCCCCTTAGTTAATCATATAGGTAATCCGGCGGTTTGGGGTATTAATTGGACCTTAACACACTTAATTCTCTTACCAAGTGGGTTTAATAAAAGCCATGTAGGTAATTGTCTTTTTACCAATTATTTCCCCTTTTCTATTTTCTTCAAGAATTAAAATTTGAGAATTGTTGAGTCTCTTGGACTCATAGGGCCGAAAATTGGGTGAAGGTTGGAAACAAATTTGCCTATTACCTAAAATTGTTTAGTTACTATTTGGGCTCAGTTAATGATGGCCTTTAAGATTACTCTTCTTGAATTTTAAGAAATCCTCTAAGGCCTTCTTTATCCTTGTGGCCGAAATCCCCCAAGCTCTTGGGAGTGAATTGGGCCACTTCACATAGTCCAATATTCATGCTGGGATTATTATATAATACTTTCTTAACACAGATCTAATTAAAGAAGTAATCATAAAACCAAATAAATTGTATCTGGAGATGCAACGTTTCATAAATCCTCATAGGCAAGTCTTAAGTACAACATACTTCCTCATTGGGTACAACACCCTCCTCCCTTATTACAAGTTTCGTCCTTCAAACTTAAGAGCGTTAACCAGAAAGGTGAGGGTATAAGTTCTTCATGTTCTCTTCCATTTCCCAAGTAGCTTCATCAATTGAATGGTTCTTCCTTTGCACGTTGACCATAGGTATAGATCGTTTTCTTAATGCCTTTTCCTTACAATCAATTATCTTTTCAGGTTCTTCCACGTATGTCGCGTCGGCTTCAATCCTCGAAGGCTGTTCCTCTATAATATGGCTAGGCTCGTGAACATACCGACGCGTTGTGATACGTGAAATACATCATGTAATTGAGATAGTGATGGCGGTAGTGCTAGTCGGTAAGCAACTTCCCCAATTCTTTCAAGAACCTCATAGGGTCCAATAAACCTTGGGCTTAACTTCCCTTTGATACCGAACCCTTAACTCCTTTGGACGACGATACCTTCAAGAATACCTTTTCCCCAGTCTGAAATTCCAACGGTCGCCATTTCTCATCTGCCCAAACCTTGCCTATATCTTTGGCCGCTTGTAACCTTTGCTTTATGATCATTATCTTCTCTCGAGTCTGTTCTACTAGATCAGGTCCGATAAGAATCTTATCTCCGATTTCGTCCTAGTAGAGTGGAGAACGGCACTTTCTTCCGTAAAGCGCTTCATACGGTGCCATCCCTATAGATCGATGGTAAATGTTGTTATAAGAAAACTCTACCAATTTGAGACTCCGGTCCCAACTTTCCCCAAAGTCGAGTATACAAGCTCGCAGCATGTCTTCCAGCATTTGGATGGTTCTTTCCGATTGACCATCTGTTTGGGGATGAAACACAGAGCTCATTCGTATTCCAGTGCCCATTGCTTCTTGAAAAGCTGTCCAAAATCGTGATGTAAAGCGAGGGTCACGGTCACAAACAATGCTTAGGGGGTACTCCATGAAGACTCACAATTTGATCAACATACATTGTAGCCAACTTCTCCATAGGAGCCTTGATCGTCATAACCATGAAATGAGTGGATTCGGTTAGACGATCCACAACCACCCAAATGGTATCATGTCCGTTCTTCATTCTTGGTAGGTCTGTGACAAAATCCATAGTAATGTGGTCCCACTTCCACTCGGGAACTTTAAGAGGTTGTAGTAACCTAGCGGGTCTCTGATGTTCCGCTTTCACCTTCTGGTAAACAAGGCATTTCTCTACAAACTCCGCAATTTGTCTTTTCATGCCATGCCACTAGATTCTTTGTTTCAAGTCTTGGTACATCTTATTAGCTCTAGGGTGGATAGACAATCGAGAGTTGTGGGCTTCACGAAGAACTTCATTCTTTATGTCTTCATCATTGGGTACACACAGTCTTTCTCGAAACCACAAGCTGTCATCATTTCTGAATTTGAACTCCTCAGATGGTTTCGTTCTTAACCTGTCCTTTATTTTCTTTAAAGTTTCATCCTTTTCTTGACCCTCCTTAATCTTGTCTATCAGCGAAGGGATCAATACTAACTTTTCGAGCATGCCCTAAATGGAATCCACCTCCTCAAGATCAAATTCTTCCATATCTCGCTGCAGAGGTGGTTGACGCGGATTGCTTGTCTTTCTACTCAGTGCGTCGGCTACCTTGTTGGATTTTCCTGGTTGATACTGAATATAAAGGTTGTAGTCCTTCATCAACTCTAGCCATCTACGTTGACGCATGTTCAATTCTTTTTGGGTGAAGAGGTACTTAAGACTCTTGTGATCTGTGAAAATTTCGCACCTCTCGCCATACAAATAGTGTCTCCATATTTTTGGGGCAAAGACTACGGAGGCTAATTCAAGGTCGTGTACCGGGTAATTTTGTTCAAATGGTTTTAGCTTTCTGGACGCGTACGTAATCACTCGATCTTTCGGCATCAGTACACATCCGAGTCCCTTCTTAGAGGCATCGCTATACACCAAAAAATTCTCACCAGGAATAGGTTGTGCTAAAATTGGCGCAGAGGTTAGTTTCTCTTTTAACTCAGTAAAACTCTTTTCACAATCTGAGGTCCATTCAAACTTGGTCTTTTTCTGTGTCAAGCGGGTAAGAGGCATAGCAATTCGAGAAAATCCTTCAACAAACTTACGATAGTAGCTGGCGAGACCAAGAAAACTTTGTACCTCTGTAACGTTGGTCGGCCTTGGCCATTCCGTGATTGCCTTGATTTTCTTAAGATCTACGGATATACCATCCTCAGATATCACGTGTCCCAGAAATGCTACACTGCGTAGCCAGAATTCGCATTTACTAAATTTAGCATACAGTTGTTTTTTCTGTAGGATGTCAAGGACGGTCCTTAAATGATTTACGTGGGTCTCTTCATAAGGTGAGTAGATCAAAATATCGTCGATGAAGACCACAACGAACTTGTCCAGTTGTTCTTGAAACACTCGATTTATTAGATCCATAAACACCGCGGGGGCGTTGGTCAGTCCGAATGGCATTACAAGAAATTCTTAATGTCCGTAACGGGTTCTGAATGCAGTTTTCGGGACGTCCTGAGCTTTTATCTTCAATTGGAAATATCCCGAGCGAAGGTCAATCTTACTGAAAATCCGTGCCCCCTGCATCACGATATTTTTAGGTAGTGTTTATAATAGACTTATCATTAAAATAAAATTTTGAATCGCTTACCCGAAGCTGATCGAACAGATCGTCGATCCTAGGCAATGGGTACTTGTTCTTTATAGTGATCTTGTTGAGTTCTCTATAATCTATACATAGCCGCATACTTCCACCCTTTTTCTTGACAAACAGTACGGGGGCACCCCAAGGCGAAACACTTGGGCGAATAAGTTTCTTCTCTAGAAGTTCACGTAACTGTTCCTTCAACTCTTTTAGTTTTCGCAGGTGCCATTCGATAGGGAGCCTTTGATATTGGCTCAGCTCCTGGAACTAGGTTAATTTCAAAAGATATCTCTCGGTCCGGAGGAAGGCCCGGCAACTCTTCCAGAAAAACATCTGGATATTCTCGGACCACTGGGACTTGAGAAGGGTCGGAGGGTGCTTGGTCGACATTTATTGCATAAACGAGAAACCCTTCGTGTCCTTTCTTCAACGCCTTACAAGCGCAAATCATATTTACATAAACGTTCTTGGGGCACTTCCTTAACTTTGATCCTCCTTGAAAGGTTACTTCCTTACGTGTGGGGTCCTTAAAAGTAACCTGTTTTTCATTACAATCAATGCTGGCAAAATTCTTGGAGAGCCAATCCATCCCAAGAATCACATCGAAGTCCGTCATGGGTATGGGAATTAGGTCAGCATCAAATCGGTGATCATCAAACTCAAGTTCGCAGTTTCTGAAAATATGGTGAGACACAAGCACCTGATCCCCAGCTGCTTGAACTCTATAGGGTGTATCACTATAGGTTGGGTTGTGCTCAATATTCTTTGCGAATTTCTTTGATATAAAGGAATGGCTAGCACCACTATGAAATAGTACATTGGCAGGTACTAAGCATACTAAAATAGCTCCTGAATCATGCAAGATTTACTAAGCACAGTAGGGCAACAGTATTTGTAAAAATTTAAGCATTGCAAAAATTTTAGAATATACCTACCACCACATCATTGGCCTCTTCAGCAGCTGCGTTAGTCATAGCGTGAACTCTTGCATTAGTATGCTGACGCTGATTCTTAGGAGGTTGCTGTTGCTGGGCCCCTTTTTCGGGACAATCCTTAACCATGTGTCCTATCTTTCCACATCCAAAGCAGGTAGTTCCTTTATCCGGACAGTCTTTGAGGATGTGGCCTGCCTTGCCGCATCCGAAACACTTTCCTGCCTGGTAAAAGCATTCCCCAATATGACGCTTATTGCAGTGAGGACAATTTGGAATAGCAGACTGCTGGCCTTGATTCTTTGACTGATTCTTTTGGAAACGTCATTGGAATTGATTCTTCCCTTGGCGCCCTAGGCACCTTGAGTTTTGTTTTGCAGCTTTGCGGGACCCTCCATTCCCTGAAGTTTCTCTTCCCCTTTTCTGACCGATCTTGTCACGGCGAATGATGTCCCTTTCTATTCTGTAACAAGCATCCAAAAGTGCCCCAAAATTTGTCGGATTTGCATTGACCAACCAGGTCCTGATCCTAGGGTTTAACCCCCTTTCAAACTTTAACATTTTAGTTTCTTCATTGTTCATAGTAGATGGTTGGAATCTTCCCAGGGCTATGAACCTGTTAGCATATTCTGCGACTGTCATTCCTTGTTCTTGCACCAGCGATTCAAACTCATGTCTCTTTTGCAGCTTAACGGAGGGTGGTATGTAAAATTTGTTGAATTCTTGGAGAAATCTCTCCCATGGAATCGGCCTTGGTAGAGATTGCATGTTGGCCTTCCACCATTGGTTGGCTTCTCCAAGTAGGAACGGCCTGACCGCCTGAGTCTTTACTTCTTCGGGCGCTCTAATCAACTCAAAACAATTTTCTACTTCGTCCAGCCACTTCTCGGCGGTATCTGAGTCTGACTTTCCTTCGAAAGGCGTAACATTTGCTCTTTTCAACTTTTCAAAGTAGTATTGGGCATCCCTGACCGGCTCGTGAGGCTGAGGAACATTCTGCTGTAGCATTACTTGCCCGATTTGGGTTACAGTCTGGCAAAAATTCTAGAAGGCATTAATATCTGGCATCATTCGTGGTATAGGCCCCTGGGGTGGGGAAACGTTCTGAACTGGAGGCGGATTTTGGTCTTGTGGTGGCGGTGGTGGAGGAACCTGAGCAGGTGGAGGAATAGGTTCCTACTTCTCTGGTCTTGCTCTGGCAGGTCTGCCTCGTGGTCGTACCATCTGCATTATGCAGTGTCAGGGTTTTATTCAAGATGGAAGTGTCATAATAAGTGACAGAATCTAATTCATAATCCAATAGAATTTCTGAGTGGCACACAAGTAGATACGTTATGAATTAAATTCTATAAATTGTCGTCGACTAGGGTTTTATCATTAGGTCGAACCCTAATTTTCCTGTCTAAGTCATCCTAGTCTAAGGTCCACTCACTTTTAGGATCATGACTTAGATCTAAAATCAAACTTAGTTGACTAAGATCGTAACTTAATTCTATATTCTGCCCGGATCTAGAGCCTTAGCTCTGATACCACCTGTAGCGCCTCGCACCCCGGCCCAGCCGGATACGGTGTGCCCGCCGTACTTCACTACGTAGAGTACCAGGCGTCAGTCCATAACATAACAAAGTACAGAATAAAATAGGTGGACTTTCATGCCTACACGTCAACAAGTAAGCAAAATCGAGGCAGAATAAAAACTTTTAAAATAAAAACGTCTACGCAGCCATCATTAGTCTTACAACATGATCATAAATTATGGAAATCCCAAAATAAATGTTTCCATCATCAATTCATAAAAAGAGATCATCAATCATAATCCTCTCGTCAAATCTCTTAAGTCGTCCACCTCTCGCACTTCTACGGGTAAGGAACCCTAGGTTCATCTTCGATCCATTCCACTCTATTTCCTGCGGGTTCTGGGAGGAAAAATAAGGGGTGAGTGACCACGTCACAAGCAAGTAAACTATAAATAATCGTGAATTAAATGGAAAGCACATACAAGAACCGAACCTTAAAATTCGGTTTAACATGCCTGTCCTTCCATCCAAAACCCATAAATAACCAGCTCATAACTTATCAAAGATCATAACTTATCAAAATTCATAACAGATAACAGTTCATAACTTATTAAAAGATCATTACTCAATAAAGATCATAACTTAGGAGCTACCAAGTCATAACAACTTAGTCTAGGTATCACGTACCAATATTCGATGACTCGTTAAATGCAACATGCATGAATATGTACGTGGGATGCATCATGATAAAAATGAAGATAAGTTCTTTAATTCTTTCATTCAAAACATCATCGTCAAGAAAACAAGAGAGTGTTAAGATCTATTCTCCTGGATCTGAGGCGGTCACTTATTTCTCTTCGAATCTATTATTCCCGGATTTGGAGCGGTCACGTCATCAATCATAATTACCAGGTCTATTCTCTCCGGGCCTGTACGGTCAATATCATCATAATCAGGTCTGTTCTCTCCGGGCCTGAACAGTCAATATCATTAGATCAATTAACCTCGGGTCTGGAGCGGGTCCTATTGGCCAGAAAACACACGGTACCGGTGGAAAGCGTTCTTTTAAAAACAGAATCTTTTCTTTGAAAACGCTTTTTCATCATTCTTTCTCATAAAACCAGTTCCATAAATCATGTAAGTGACGATGATGCAATGTATGATATGTATTATGAAATTCATGACATGATGCGTTACATACATACAAATACAAACTCATTCTTTAGGCTGGAAAAATTTCCAGAATTATCGTCCCAATCGCGCGGCCTCAAAACCTCACAGTTTTGGCCAATTATCATGATTTTTCGTCACACATATGCATAAGGGTGTCTTATCTATTCCCCATATAAATTTCGTAACATTACGAGACGTGTAAGACCCTTAATTTATATTAATTACGAAACAGGATACTGCTGAATTTCAGCAGTGCTGTGTTCTTTCTTTTACTTTTCCTTTATGCCCATTAAGCTTCATTTAATTTGGGCCAACACTGGAAAATGTTGTAGGCATACCACCAATTAATGATCACAAGCCCAAACTATACAAATAAATCTATGCCCCCCAAAACAAAGCCCCACAACAAGTTCTTCAACTCTGCCAAAAATTCTAGATTTGTAACACCAATTTCACTTTGGTGATTACCCCTTAAAATAATAATTCTAAGCTAAGTGGTTTGAATGAAAACACTCGAATATGTCTTAAGTAATTATCATAAAGGTTTTGCAGCATTATAATAACTTTAAAGGGGTCATTTATTCTTTTTCCCAAAAGGAGTACATGCTGAATTCTGGAATGACTAATGTTACTACGAATTTTATTGTGACCAAACCGTAAGTGATTTTTCAAAAATTCCAACTCACAAAATTATCAAACACATAGGGCTAGCATCGTACCAACAATCAGCTCAAATGCATATTTCTAAGGTCCATTTTCGGGTCAATCATTATGTCACATAAAATCTGTTCAGTCCAGTAATTCCAGCTTGACCAGTTTTACTAGAAATTCCGTTAAAAATAAACCGTAACTCCCTTTAACGAAATTCTAACTCTCATATTTACTACACACATAGGGCTAGTGTCACGCTAAAAATTAGCTTAATTGAATACTTCTAAAGTCCCTTTTCAGGTCCTACAAAACGGCACGATATTCTGCCATGTTCCAATAAATTCCAATTTTGTCACTTTTCCTTGCCAAAATGTCCCAACTTGAGTTGTTTGGCTTAATTACCTTAATAAACATCAAATACACCGTTAGCATACAGTTTTGCAGATCCTAACACATTCCAAAAGTCATCTACACATCCCTTCAAAACAGTTTCAATGATACACATATCATTCCTTTGGTCTTGCACATCATGTTCATACTAGAAACCATTCTTGGTATAATTGGTGTATATATACCCCACCCCAAAATAGCCCGTTTATACGCATGCATGGGCAAAAATCATATCTCCAAAATGAACATATTAAGTTTAAATCATAAACACCCATCTTGCTCACACATTTACCCCAAAAGTTATAATTCATCACAAGAACTACATTTATTCCCCCACTTTCATCCAACCGTCCCCCCCATACATGTCAAAGAAGAGATCTTTGTCACATTCATCTTAGGTTTACATCATATTCATACTTAACAAGAGCAAAGAATCTATCTTTAAATGAAATCTCATACATGCAAGCCACCTTACTCATAAATCCGAAAACTTCATGCTTCAAGCTTAGTGTTTTATATCTAAGATTGAAACTTAGCAACATCTAGACATTCAAGCATATACTTTCACATACAAGCCATGAGTATTTATAGTGTACTTGCCTTTATCACCCTTACACCTTTCCTTAGCTTGAAATGTGTATGAAATGGGTGAAGCCTTCCTCCTCTTCACATATGAACCCCACGGATTTGTAGGGAAAAAGAGAACAATGGTTAGTCAATGTTCTTAAGTTAAAGATGTAACTAAATAAAGGTTAAATGGACTCACCAAAATGGAGCTTAAATGGTGTTCAAACCTCTTAGAATTAGCACCTCTTAAAAGCTTTGAAAGCTTGGACCTAGTGACCATGGAGGTGACGGTTTATGAGCAAGAAAAGGGGCAACATAAGCTTCAATCTATGTAAAATGTAAAAATTCCCTTGAAGAGTTGAGGATTTACTTACCTAGACCAAGTTTGCACTTGGGTGAATCTTGAATCCCCTTGGTTCTCTTTGGACGTGTGCTTTGGGAAGAAGAAGATAGAAAACTTTCTTTCTCTTTGTGGGTTCTTTGAGGGTTGGAAGTAGGAGAGTATTCTAGGGTTCTCTTGGGATGAATTTTCCTTATTAGGCTAAGGTGTTAGCCGTTGGGGGTAAGAGGGGGGGATAAGGGATTACCATGGTATGGTTAAGGTAATTAACCTTGGTTACTTTAGTTAATCAAGGTTACTTTATGACTAACTTGAGTTACTTTAATGCAACTAGAGTTACTTTAATGCAACTAGGGTTACTTTAAGGTTTAACTTGAGTTACTTTAACCTTGTGGTTAAGGTAAAGTAATCATGGTAAAGTTTTGAAATCCCCCTTGGTTAATCATATAGGTAATCCGGCGGTTTGGGGTATTAATTGGCCCTTAACACACATAATTCTCTTTCCAAGTGGGTTTAATAAAAGCCATGTAGGTAATTGTCTTTTTAACAATTATTTCCTCTTTTTTATTTTCTTCAAGAATAAAAATTTGGGAATTGTTGAGTCTCTTGGACTCATAGGGCCGAAAATTGGGTGAAGGTTGGAAACAAATTTGCCCATTACCTAAAATTGTTTAGTTGCCATTTGGGCTCACTTAAAGATGGCCCTTAAGATTACTCTTCTTGAATCTTAAGAAATCCTCTAAGGCCTTCTTTATCCTTGTGGTCGAAATCCCCCAAGCTCTTGGGAGTGAATTGGGCCACTTCACATAGTCCAATATTCATGCTGGAATTATTATATAATACTTTCTTAACAGAGATCTAATTAAAGAAGTAATCACAAAACCAAATAAATTGTATCTGGAGATGCAACGTTTCATAAATCCTCATAGGCAAGTCTTAAGTACAACATACTTCGTCATTGGGTACAACAGGTTGAATCCATGGATAATCCATGGTAACTCCTTAAACCACCATAGTAACTTTCTAAAAAAAACTAATTTAAGAAATAAGGAGGGATAAAGAAATTAAGGAGTAAATAAGCTTGGGGATCAACCCCTTAACCGCCGGTATTTCCCTTGGGGTGAGCCAAGAGGACTTTATCATTAACTTTAGTCACTTTTGGTCTAATAACTTCAATTTTGTGGAAAGTATGTTTACATGATATATTTATATATATATATGCATAGTATTGAAAACATATATATATAGATATATATGGCATATATATATATATATATATATATATAGATTTTGGCCTATGGTGTAATAGTGGCCTAAAGGACCTTAGATCCATGAGCAGTGTATTTAAAGGACAATAGTTTGAAAATACGCTTTAAGAACGCATATATGTATAGTATATAAATTAATATATGAAAATGGGTAAGCTATGTTAATAGATAAAATGCAATAAATTGAATTCATAAGTGTACATACTTATAATTTCGGCCATTAGGCCTTTTTGAGCTAATAATGGCTTTAAGACTCTTCATGCACCCTAAAAAGTAAAGCATGGTTAAGTTTTAAGAGAGTTTCATTATGATGTCCATTCACATGAGAAGTTTTCCACTTCCCTCATGTTGGAACCGCCGGCCATGATCCCTAACCAAGAAGCTTTTTCTTCTTCTTTAATAAGGAAGCTTCTTAATCCATCTTTCACCTACTAACTCCTCAAGATAATTTCCAAGCAAGTAGTAAGAGTTTTCCCTCCCTCATCTCTCTCACATGGCCTACTTGAGCCAAGGAAGTCCAAGATCCTCTTCATCTTCAAGCTTCAAGAATCCTCTAGTTAAGTTGCATGTCTAGCTATTTAGTTGAATTTCATAATTCCTAGAATAAAGCTCACATTGCCTCTCTTATGCTTGCCAAACCGTGACCTTCATGGTCACTATGTTCAAACTTTCCAAACTCCTAAGTGGTGTTAGCTCCTTGGTGGTTTGAGCTCCATTCAAGCCTCATTTTGGTAAGCTAAAATAGTCCTAATCTAGCTCTATCTTTCATTTAAAATGGTGGCTAATATGTCTCCTTTTTCCTCCTCAAAACCGTGTGCTTCATGAATGAAGTGGAGGAAAAACATCAACTAATTTCACTCAAGATCCAAGCTAAGAAAAGGTTCTAGCTTGAAGAGGCAAGTACACTATAAATACTCTTGACTTATGTGTGAAAGTATATGCTTGAATGTCTAGCTATTAGTAAGATTTAATCTTAGATGGAAAATATTAGGCTTGAAGCATGAAAGGTTGGCATTCCATAAGAAAGGTGACTTGCATGTGTGAATTTCCTCCAAAGATGAGTTCTTTGCCTCCTTAGAATATGAATGTGTTGCATGTATAAGATAAATATGGTAAAATTTCTCTTTGTTGCCATGCAAGGGGGACGGTTGAAAGGGGGAGTAGGATGAACAATGATTTTTGTGAAAGAATAGGTATTGTGGGGTAAAGAATACATAGAGGTTGTATGTTTGGATGTTGTTATGATTTAGGTGTTTTATGTTCATTGTGAAAACGAAATATAAGCCCTTGCATGTGTAAGAAACGGGCTGTTTTGGGGGGTATGGAGCATACAAATTAGATAAGCCAAGGATAAACTTGATTATGTACAAAATGTGCGATATCAAAGTGTGCTATGTGAAATTTTCCAAAGTGTTGTTGAAGGGGTTTGTATGTGGCTTTTAGAATATATTAGAACCTGTAATGTTTATGTTAAAAGGTGTATGTGAGGGTTAGTAAGCCATTTTTGAAGAATAATTTAGTTGGTACACTTTTAACAAGAAAAGTGACAAAAAAGGAAAAATTACTGGAACAGGGCAGAATTATGTAACATTTTGTATGGCCTGGAAATGATTCTTAGAAGTGTTCAAATAAGCTGATTTTTGGCATGGTTTTAGCCTTATGTGTTTAGTAAATATGAGAGTTGGAATTTTGGTAAAAGAAGTTATGGTTTATCCTTAATAGAATTTTCGGTAAAACTGGCCAAGCGGAAATTACTGGAACTGGACAGAATTAAGTGATGTGTTGGTTGACCCGAAAATGGACCTTAAAAACACGCAAATGGGCTGATTTGTTATAGGATGCTAGCCTTGTGTGTTTACTAAGTCTGCAAGTTAGAATTTTGGAAAAAGGACTTAAGGTTTTGTCACAATAGAATTTGCAGTAAAACTGGTCACTCCAGAATCAGCATGTAACCGTTTTGGGAAAGTGAGTAAATGACCCCTTTAAAGTTATTGTATTGCTCTGGAATTTTTATAGTAATTACTTAGGACATAGATCAGCGTGTCCATATAAGTTAATCAGCTTGGAGTTATTATTTTAAGGGGTAACTACCGAAATTAAGTTGGCACTACTAAAATAAAAAACTGGGCAGGATTATGGAATGAGTTGGGAGGCTTCATTCTTATGGATTTAGACTTTTTTGAACGGTTTGGGCTTATGAGCATAAATTCTTGGTATGTCTGCAACGTTTTCTAGGTATTGGCCCAAATTAAATAAGACTTTATGGGCTTGAAAGAAATGTAAAAGAAGGGTACTGCATTGCTGAATTCATCAGTACCCTGTGTTGTAATTTAATGATTTGAGGGTTTTCTATGTATTGACTCGTTACGAAATTTTTATGACAAATAGATAAGACACCCTTGTGCATATGTATGTCAAGAGATCATGAAAATAGGCCGAGTTATGAGGTTTTGAGGCCGCAAAAACAGAACGTTAATTCTGGAAATTTTTCCAGCTTAAGGTATAAGACCGTAGTTGTATGTATGTGATGCATTTTGTCACGAATTGCATAGGCACGTCATACATTGCATCATCGTCATTTGCATGATTCATGAAACTGATTTTATGACAAAGAATGATGAAAAAGCTTTTTTAAAGAAAAGATTCAGTTTTGACAAGAACGCTTTCCATTGGTACCATTTATTTCTGGCCAGCTTAACCCGCTCCAAATCTGGGGTTAATTGATCTGATGATTATGACCGTTTAGGCCTGGAGAGAATAGACCTGACTATGACCATACTGGCCCGGAAAGAATAGACGTGATTATGACGATTATGACCGTACAGGCCCGGAGAGAATAGACCTGATGACTATGATTGATGATATGACCGTTTTCGGATCCAGAAATAATAGATTCGAAGGGATGAGCATGACCGCCTCAGATCCGGATATAATAGATCTGAACACTCTCTTGTTTTTATTGACGATGATGTTTTGAAAGAAATAATGAACGAATTTGTCCTTATTTTATCATACGGCATCACACGTGCATATTCATACATGTTGCATTTAATGGCTATTCGTATGTTTGGTACACTGCTACTTAGACTAGTATGTTATGGCTTGATATCCCCTGAGTCATGATTTTAATGTTATGTCGTATAAGTTATGATCTTGTTGCTAACGGATATTGGATGGATAATCAGGTATGTTACAAAACCAAAATTTTGGGGTTTTGGTTCTTGTGTCTACTTTCCATTTAATTCATGTTTATTTATGGTTTACTTGCTGGTGACGTTGTCACTCACCCCTTATTTTTTCTCCCAGAACCCGTAGGAAATAGGGTCGAGTGGATCGAGGATGAGCCTAGGGTTCCCTATCCGTAAAAGAGCGAAAGAAGGACGGCTTAAGGGTTTTTGTTATGATGGTCATGTTTGATGAACTTTTTATGAACTTATGTTGGGAACATTGATTTTCGAATTTCCTCATTTTGCAATCATGTTTGTAAGACTTATGATGGATGTTTAGACTCTTTTATTTTAAAAGTTTTTATTCTGCCTCGATTTTGCTTACCTGTTGATGCGTAAGCAGGAAGGTCCACATATTTTGTTATGGGCTACGACATGTTATGAATTGACTCCTGGTACTCTCCGTAGTGAAGTACGGCGGACGTACCTATCCGGCTAGGCCGGGGTGCGGGGCGCTACAGTTAAGACGTTACGAAATTTTTATGTCGAGTAGATAAGACTCCATTATGCATATGTATGTCATGGGATCATGAAAATGGGCCGAAATTATGAGGTTTGAGGCCACATGAACAGAACATTAATTCTGGAAATTTTTCAGTTTAAAGAACAAGGCAGGATGAGTATTATGTGATACATCTAGTCATGAATTTCATGTGCACGTCACACATTGCATCATCATCCTTTGCATGATTTATGAAACTGATTTTATGACAAAGAACGATGAAAAAGCGCTTTTAAAGAAAAGATCTCAATTTTGAAAAAGAACGACTCCTATTGGTACCATTGATTCTGGCCAGCATAACCCGCTCCAGATCTGGAGTTAATTGATCTATGGATGACTATGACCGTACAGGCCCGGAGAGAATAGACCTGGTTATGATTGTTATGACCGTTAAGGCCCGGAGAGAATAGACCTGATAATGATGATTTATGACCGTACAAGCCCAGAGAGAATAGACCTGATGACGATGATTGATTGTATGACCGTTTACAGATCCGGACGTAATAGATCTGAAGGGAATGTTTAACCGCCTCAGATCCGGATATAATAGATCTGAATACTCATTCCTCTCGTTTTTTATTTACGATGATGTTTTGAAAGAAAGAATGAAAGAACTTATCCTCATTTTGTCATGACGCATCACATGGGCATACGCATACATACTGCATTTTTCTATGGTTAGACGAATAAAGGATGTATTATTACTTAGGCTATGATGATATGTTTAATATCTTCTAAGTCATGATCTTAAGATGATTCCTTGTCTCTTAAGTTATGATCCTATGTCTTTACGAATGATGAGTTGAAAGTCAGGTATGTTGCGAATCCAAACCTTTTGGGGTTATGGTTCTTGTGTGTACTTTCCACTTATTTATGGTTATTTATGGTATACTTGCTGGTGACGTTGTCACTCACCCTATTATTTTTCCTCCCAGAGCCTGCAGGAAACAGGGTTGAATGGATCGATGACGAGCCTAGGGTTCCCTATCCATAGGCGTGCGAGAGAGGATAGCTTCAGGACTTTAGCATGATGACTTATGTATGATGAACTTATGATGGGATTTTAAACTTGGACGTCTCTTTTATTTTGGTGGATATTGATGTAGACGATGTTATGAATATTCGGCATGTTTTTATTTAGAAGTTTTTAATTCTGCCTCCGTTTTTGCTTACTTGTTGACGTGTAAGCAGGAAAGTCCATACACTTTGATATGGATTACGATATGATATGAACCGATGCCTGGTACCCTCTCCGTAGTGAAGTATGGTAGGCGCACCGTACGCGGGCGAGCCGGTGCTGGGCGCCACAGGTGGTATCAGAGCCGAGGCTCTAGATTTGGGTAGAATATAGAATTAAGTTATGCTTTTAGAAAATCTAAGTTTGATCTTAGACCTAAGTCATGATCCTATAAGAGAGTTGACCTTTGACTAGGATGACTGAGACCGGAAAAATTAGGGCCTTGAGCCGATAATAAAGCCCTAGTCAATGACATTTTATATGTCCTAGAATTTAATTCGTATTGTATCATCTTGCATGCCCATTTAAAATTTCTATTGGATTGCGAATTAAATTACATCGCATATCTGGATATTTTCACCTTGAATAAAATTCTGACACTCCGTAGTGCAGATGGCATCACGGTCCGGTAAACTGACATCATCATTGTCATCCCCGGGAAGCAGTGGATTTTACTATCGGCAGCTAGTTAACGCACATGTTCCGAGATTTGGCAGGGAGTCTAGCCTGGAGGAGGCAGAAAAATAGTTAAACGAAGTCGAAAGTAACTTATTGTTGGTACAGGTGCCTGATGAGGTAAGGGCACGAATTGTCCGGCCATTCCTGATTGGTAAAGCCAGCCAGTGGTGGAGGACGAGTATCCAGCCACTGCCCCGACCGGTAACTTGGGAAAAATTTTTAGAAGAATTTTGTGAGTTTTTCCTCTCTCCAGACTTGATCATAAAGAGGATTGAGGAATTTGATACATTAAGACAAGAGCCGGACACAACTGTCTCAGAGTACGCCCGTCGGTTCACTACATTGGGTCGGTATGCTCCCCTGATTACGGAAGACGAAAAGTATAAGGTGATCAGATTCATGCGCGGTTTAGGCCCCCATATCAAGATTCGGCTGGTCAAGGAATATTCAAGAACTTTTGACGAATTATTGGAGGATTGCTATAGAGCGGAACACGATAATAAGATAATGGAAGAACAAAATAAGAGACTTAACGAACGTATTAAGAAACAAGGTAGAAGGTGGCAGCTATATTCACTTAGGGCTAACAAAGAGACAACCAAGAACACCTATATAGACCGAAGAATGATTGATCCAGAGATTTCTGAAATGTCCAAACCATAAACAGGTATGTCTGGCTACCCAATTTAAATATAAAGTACTTATGTTCTACTTTGCTTATTACCCAAGTATAAATGGTCGTGCCAAGATTGGGTTAGAGCAATGTAAGGAACCTAAGGAAAGATTTCTACATAGTCAGTGGTATGTGGGCAAGGAAGACGACTATAGTAGCACAACTAAAGCATGAAGGCTAGAATACGTTACAAAATTTTTAGGGTCATCAACAGTCAGATAAGTACCCAGATAGATAGAGCTCAACAAGACTACAATAAAGAATAAGTACCCACTGCTTAGAATCGATAATTTATCTGACCAACTTCGGGCAAACAACTAACGAGTTGTATATGGTCTGGAAGACATGTAAATTGTTAGCCATTCTGCATGTTGGTATTCCTTCAGGATGAATCCATAGAAATGATGTAAGATAATGAAATATCTGGGGTAGCGTTACGAGGCCGTTTTGGAGAGGTCTGATATGATGGTACGATTAGGCGCAGGTCTAGAATTATAAGTTTGGATTATCTAACGCACTCTAGCAGTGACGTTATGATTTAGAGGGATCTCGCATAGCATGCTATTTCAAATAATTTTTATACTTTTATTCATTTCATGTCTTGAAAAAGAAAACACGAATTTCATGAGGAACGAGAAACATTTGAAATGTCAGGAAGGGACATAAGTTTCAAAGAAGGAACAATGATTCTAGTTCGATTGTTACGTAAGGGAAGCATATCAACGAGATGGACGAGTTGGGTGGATACCTGGTGAAGGATTGGGTTCACCGGGCTACGAGAGTGCATCTTCAGAATTAATGTACGGGTCATCGTATATGGAAGTTATTCGAATACGGTTGCATACATTATTAACCCTAGAATGAATATTGTTATCGGTACATAGTATCGATATTGGAGGTGCTTAAGATATGAGATGGGTTATGATAATGCCTTTAGAGAATAAAGGATAAACCCTGACGTAACCTCTAAGATAGGCTGAACGAAGCAGTTCTAAGGGGAATAAATAGACACTTTATTCTGTCTTATGTATCAGAAGGCGAGGACGGAGTATCAAAGACCTGCAAGATCGTTGCAAACCCTCTTAGCTCTGAAGGGAAATGGGATCACGTCCATATAGATTTTATGACCAATCTGCTAAGGACAAAGAATGGACACGATGCTATTTGGGCCATCGTAGTTTGTCCGACGAAATCCGCCCATTCCATGGCCTTTTAGAGAGAATTGTATAGGAGAGAAAGTGGCCCAAGATAGGAGCAAAGTTTAGGGCCAACAAAAAGTGACGACTATGGAAATTTCTAGCAGGTAAGAAAGTAATTTTTAAAAGCTCCACCATCGAAGGAGGTGGAAAGAGTTGGCATAAAAGGCACTGCAGAAACAATCTATCCCTATGGTTAGGGTACTGTAGAAGCACCACTAATGAAACCACTTGAGAGCCATAAGGAAACATGAAAAGCTTATACCACATTTTTTTCCAGTACACTTAAGTTTCAAGGAAAAAACTTATAATAAGGGGGGGAGGATGTTGTACCCCACCAAAAATCATAATATATCTGAGACTAGTATGAAGTAACGCGTTGAAACGTTATTTCTGCCAAAAACATTTTTATTAAGCTGTATCAACATTCTTTAATATTGTAGGGAAATAATATACTACCTTAAGTATGAACTATGAAGCATGTGAGTTGATAATTTTACCCTCCCAAGATTACTCATAAATCTTGACCATAAGGGTCTTGAAGATACCAAAATAGGGTTTCCTTTTACAAGCCAACTAACCTTTAGTAGTCTTCTTAAAGTAAGCATGAAAAGTTTACAAGAGCATTGAGTATCCTACTAAATGGAGATTAAGAAGGAAAAAAAGGAAAAAAGTATCACCTTCTCCCTTCCCCCAACCGCCGGTTAAGAGGCATAATTAGGGGACATAAGACTACTTTTGCTAAAAAGGTCTCAACTACTCACTTTAAATGCTTACTAAAGCAATATTATAAAATAGTTCATGCATGTAGTATCCATAATAGGATATTATTTGAGGATGGGTAACTCACACAAACCATGAGTTACAAGGAAGTGGTGGAATTATGGGATCAACTTTACCATTAAACTCTTCTCCAACAATTTAGTAACTTTTCATTTAAACCCCCTCAAAAGCAACTAAAGCATGATGGAGCATGCTTAACAGCCACCGGTTTAACCCATGGATAATCCATGGTAACTCCTTAAACCACCATAGTAACATTTCTAACACATTCTAAAAAGTAACTTAAGGAATAAGAGGAGATAAAGCAATTAACGGGTAAATGAGCTTGGGGATAAACCCCTTAACCGCCGGCTATTCCCTTGGGTGAGCCAAGAAGACTTCATCAGTAACTTTAGTTACTTTTGGGCTAATGACTTTAATTTTTGTGAAAAGTATGTTTACATGATTTAAGACATGATATATTTATACATATATCTGTATTATTGAAAATATATGTAGATATATAATGTGTCTATATATATATATATATTTCGGCCTATGGTGTACTAGTGGCCTAAAGGATTTTAGTTTCATGAAAAGTGTATTTAAATGATAATAGTTTGAAAATACACTTTAAGAACACATATATATAGTATATAAATTAAGATATGGAAATGAGTAAGCTATGTTTAATAGATAACATGCAATAAATTGAATTTATATATATAAGTGCACACACTTATAATTTCGACCATGAGGTCTTTTTGAGCTTAAAATGGCTTTAAGATTATTTATGTACCTAAAAAGTAACTCATGGTTAAGCACTGAGTGAGATCCATTATGATGTGCATGCACATGAAAAGTTTTTGCTCTTCCTTCATGATGGAACCGCCGGCCACTCCCCTAATCAAGAAGCCTACTCCTTCTTCTTTAATAAGAATCCTTTCTTCCATCTTGAATTCCCTACATCCTTAAGAGATTATCAAGCAAGAAGCAAAAAAAGATTTCCCTCTCCTTCCCCTAAAAACATACGGCTAGAAGGTAAGTGGAATGCTCAAGGATATCTCCAACACCAAGCTTCAAGGCCTATCTAAGTAAGTATGCCTAAACTCCCTTAGGTGAACTTCCTATTTCAAGAGATGAAGCTCACATTGGTATCTCTCTTTCCTTGTCTAAACCGTGACCCCCATGGTCATTAGATGAAGGTTTTTAAGATACTAAGAGAGGTTAGCTTCTTAGTAGGTTGGATTCATCTCAACCCCCATGCAAGCTTCAAATTGGTAGGACAAATCTAGCCTCAAAATAAGCTTTATTTTATGATTAGATAATGACTAACATCTATCTCCACTCTTCTTCCAAAAACCGTGTATATTAGGAAGAGGTTGGAGGAAACTTCACTTGTTTCAAACAAGTTCAAGCAAGAAGGAAGCTCTAAGATCCAAAGAGGCAAGTATACTCTAAATGCTCTTGACTTATGTGTGAGAGTATATGCTGGAATGACTAGTTATTATTAAGATTTAATCTTAGTTGGAATGTATTAAGATTGAAGCATGAGAACTTAGCATTCCTTAAGAAAAGTGGCTTGCATGTGTGAAATCCTTCCAAAGATGTGTTCTTTGCCTACATTGAAGATGAATATGTTATATGTCTAAGATAAATATGGCAAAATTGCTCTTTTATACCATGTAAGGGGATGGTTGAAGGAGGAGGTAGGGGTGAACAATGGTTCTTGTGAAAGAATATGTCTTGTGGGGTAAAGAATATATAGAAGTTACGTGTTTAAATGTTTTATGACTAAGTTGTATTATGTTCATTATGAAAACAAAATATAAGCCCTTTCATGTGTAAGAAACGAGCTGTTTTGGGGGTTATGGAGTATACAAATTTGATGTGCCAAAGATAGACTATATTATGTACAAAATGTGCAATATCAATGTGTGCTATGTGTAAGTTTTCAAAATGTTTTTGGAGAGATTAGTATGTAGCACATGGAATGTATTAGAACCTGTAGTGTCTATGTTAAGAAGTGTATTTGATGGCTAGTAAGTCATTTTAGGGGAATAAGATTAGTTGGTACACATTTAGCAAGAAAAGTGACACAAAGGAAAAATTTACTAGAACAGGGCAGATTCAAGTGACGTGTTGTAAGACCCAAAAATGGACCTTAGAAATGTGCAAATGAGCTGATTTTTGGTAGGATGCTATCCGTGTGTCGATTAAATCTGTGAGTTGGAATTTCGGCAAAAGGACTTGTGGTTCATTCGCAATAATATTTTAGTAAGAGCTGGTCATTCCAGATTCTGCATGTACCTAGCTTTAGGAAAATAATTAAATGACCACCTTAAACCCATTGGATTGCTCTGGAATTTTTATGGTAATCACTTAAGAAATATATGAATATGTCCATGTAAATACATCAGCTTGGAATCACTGTTTTCAAGGTTAACACTTAAATTGAAGTTAGCGGTGCAAAGCTGGAAAACAGGACAGAATTATGACATGAGTTAAGAGGCCTTATTAATTTCAAATTGGACTCATAAGTGCTATTGGGCTTGTGAATATTATTTCTTGGTATGTCTACTATGTTTTCCAGTTATTGACTTAAATTAAATAAGGTTTTATGGGCTTATAAGCGAGGTAAAAGGTGGATACTACGCTGCTGGATTCAGCAGTACCCTGTTTGGCAATTTAATGATTTACGGATTTTATATGTCTTAAGACGTTATGAAATTTTTATGTCGAGTAGGTAAGACTCAATTATGCATATGTATGTCATGGGATCATGGAAATCGGTCGGAATTATGAGGTTTGAGGCCGCATGAACAGAACATTAATTCTGGAAGTTATTCCAGTTTAAAAAACAAGGCAGGATGAGTATTATGTGATGCATCTGTCATGAATTTCATGTGCACGTCATACATTGCATCATCATCCTTTGCATGATTTATGAAACTGATTTTATGACAAAGAACGATGAAAAAGCGCTTTTAAAGAAAAGATCTCAGTTTTGAAAAAGAATGACTCCTATTGGTACCATTGATTCTGGCCAGCATAACCCGCTCTAGATCTGGGGTTAATTGATATGTGGATGACTATGACCGTACAGGCCCAGAGAGAATAGACCTGGTTATGATTGTTATGACCGTTCAGGCCCGGAGAGAATAGACCTGATAATGATGATTTATGACCGTACAGACCCGAGAGAATAGACCTGATGACGATGATTGATTGTATGACCGTTTACAGATCCGGACATAATAGATCTGAAGGGAATTTTATGACCGCCTCAGATCTGGATATAATAGATCTGAATACTCATTCCTCTCCTTTTTTATTTATGATGATGTTTTGAAAGAAAGAATGGAAGAACTTATCCTTATTTTGTCATGACGCATCACATGGGCATACGCATACATACTGCATATTTCTATGGTTAGTCGAATAAAGGATGTATTATTACTTAGGCTATGATGATACGTTTAATATCTCCTAAGTCATGATCTTAAGATGATTCCTTGTCTCTAAAGTTATGATCCTATGTCCTTACGAACGATGAGTTGAAAGTCAGGTATGTTGCGAATCCAAACCTTTTGGGGTTATGGTTCTTGTGTGTACTTTCCACTTATTCATGATTATTTATGGTATATTTGTTGGTGACGTTGTCACTCACCCTACTATTTTTCCTCCCAGAGCCTGCAGGAAACAGGGTTGAATGGATCGATGAAGAGCCTAGGGTTCCCTATCCATAGGCGTGCGAGAGAGGATAGCTTCAGGACTTTAGCCTGATGACTTATGTATGATGCACTTATGATGGGGTTTTCAACTTGGATGTCTCTTTTATTTTGGTGGACATTGATGTAGACGATGTTATGAATATTCGGCATGTTTTTATTTAGAAGTTTTTAATTTTGCCTCAGTTTTTGCTTACTTGATGACGTGTAAGTAGGGCTGTAAGCAATCTGAGCAGCTCGATGGGTTCGGCTCGAGATTGACTCGAAATCAGATCGAGTAGGGGATATCTGAAACCGAGCTTGAACTATGTTCGGTGTTCGATTATTATCCGAACGAGTTCGAGCTTGGCTCGTGAACAACTCGGCTCGGTCCAAATTTTAAAAAAAATACCCCTGCCGTGCCCTGCCCTTAATTCATTTCGCTCTGCCAGTCTGCCCTTCCAATTCCTCTTCCACAGAATAGACGTGTTTTTTGTTTTTCCTGCGAATGTCAAGCCAAACTTCATTCCCCTTCACAGCAAGCCGTAAATCACCGTCGGATTGTTCCCACCTCCGACGGCGACTGCAATTGCACCACCAGCACTGCTAGCCGCTAGGATTCAGATTCACATGTTTCTTGCTTTTGTGATTTTTCTGTTATGCTTTTTATGGTTTCGTAGGTGTTTGCAATTTCGCATATGCATTCATCATTTGCCTTCATTTGTTCTTCAAATAAACATTTTGTTTCTGTTATTATAGAGATTTGGGTTTTTGAGGAAGAGGTACACTGAGACACACCAAAGCGAGGCAGAGGGGCGAGGGCTACTCGGAACTTGGAAGTTGGAAGCGGAACTTGGTATTTTCTGAAATTCGTTTTGGTTGTCTTCACTCTTGACACCGTTTTCACTGCTGCTTTTGCTTACTTGATGACCCTTAAGAGGGAAGCTTGGATTACCTATGCTTGTCTTGTTCCTGTTGTTGGAGGGGTCGTCATTGGCTCATTTCCAATGGGGTAGATCCTTTTTTGCATTCGCATTCTCTAGGATCCCTTTTTCAATAACTAGACATTTTGCTGGTTATGAATTTATTCTTGGTTTAATGCATTGTGATATAGTAATGCCTTAGTTTGGTGCAGAACTGCAGATTGATTTTTTTCCTCTTCCTTGATTAAATTGGTAATGAGTTGATCCATGTTGAAGTTCTAAAGTTTTAGGGGATAAGATTGCTTGGTGGGTCAATTTTCACGTTAGAAATCAGATCCCCGACTCTTGATTTTGTTTGTTTATGTTCTTACATCAAACTATGTTGTTGGTAGTCCTCGACATTGTGTTTCTCATTCTCTCTTTTCTCCTCTTCCCGCGGTTAGTGTAGAAATCGATGAACAAAAGGGAGCTCTTTCCTAATTTCAAGTGTTGGCTACGTTTTCTTTCTTGATCTTAGGTTTAGAGTGCCGTTAAATATAAACATTTTGGCAATTGGCAGTGGCTGCCTGGCTTAATTTTTTGCAACTAGACTTGTAGCATATTAATTAGTTTTATGATGTTTTTACAGATTACATAATCATGTCATCACACGACGTGCAAAATGTTGATAGTATTGAACGAGAAATTGATAACACTGATGTGACGTCAGAAGATGAAGTAAACAGCCCCTAAAGGAGGGGTGAAGAAGCTGTTGATATTGAGTATGAGGAAGGATTTGAAAAGAAGAAGAGAAAGAAAACCTCTAAAGTGTGGGAGCACATGACAGAGGTTGTGGTTAATGGCGTCGATATGGTGCAATGCAAGCATTGCAAGAGAAACCTTTTAACAAAGGGTTGTAGTATAATTTTCGCTAACCACTATTCACCCCCCTCTAGTGGTGTTTATTGCAGGTGCACGGTCCAACATTTGGTATCAGAGCCAGATCAACACCACTCAAAAGAAGCAAGATTCAACACCATACGAACAATACAAGATCAAGAAACAACAATTCATTATATACTGCTTGTCTCAAATCCAAGGTATATACAATGGCTATTGTTTCTCACGAAGGTGAGTTGAAAGGTATGTCTACACAACGCCCTCCTCTTTTTGATGGCAATAATTTTGTTTATTGGAAACTAAGAATGAGGCTATTCTTAATGGCTATTGACATCGATTTATGGTCTATAGTTGAAGATGGACCGTACATTCCAATGAAAGTTGTGCAAGTTAGTGGAGTAACTCAAGAGATCGAAAAATATAAAAGTGAATGGTCATCGAATGATAAAAAGAAAATGTCCATGAATGCTAAAGCTATGCAATTACTTTTGAATGGACTTACAACATCTAAAGCAGGATACGTGTCAAATTGCACAAGCGCACACGACATGTGAAAATCACTTGTATTAAAGCATGAAGGTACTAGTGGTGTTAAAGAGTCAAAAATAAACATGCTTATGAATGAATTAGAGACTTTCAAAATGTTGCCGAATGAATCCATAACATCTATGGATTTGAGAATTACTAATATTTTCAATGCCCTTGAAGCTTTAGGGAAGTCATTTTCGAACAATGTAAAGGTTCAAAAGGTGCTACGAAGCCTTCCTGCTGAATGGGATCTAAAGGTGACTGCAATCGAGGAGACAAAGTCAATCACTAAGATGGATGAATTGGTCGGGTCTCTTAAAGTTTACGAGGTTATATTAAACCAACGAAAGTCTGAATCGTCTAAGTCATCCGGTAAGTCAATAGCTTTCAAAACAACCGAAACACATGCTAGTAACGATGATAGTAATAGTGATACTGAATTAGACGATGACTTGATATTGATAGCTAGAATACTTAGAAAGTTTTTCAAACGTCCAAATAGGAATAGACAACGTAATTCTTCTTCTTCTTCTTCTTTTTCTCAATCTAAGAAAAATAACACAAACAAATGGTATAATAAAGAGTTAAAGTGTTACGAATGCGGTCAAAAAGGACATATTTCATACGATTGTCCCACGAAGAAAAATAATAATAATAACAATAATAATAAACAAGCCAAAGACAAGGAGGCCCAAATGACAAAGACAAAGGAGTCTAAGGCAAGGAAAGGGAAACAAGCAATGAAGGTGAGCACATGGAGCGACTCATCCGACTCAGATTCCGAAACTGAGGAAGCTCAAGTCTGCTTCGTATCCAACGAGGTATGTTCTTCTTCTAATAGTGATTCTGATAGTGACATGACATTTGAAGATATGTATGAAGAATTCTTAAGAATACATGCTCACTGTAAGAGGCTCTCTAAAGAAAAGAAGAAACTAGTTGAAGAAAATGACAAGCTGAATACCTAAGGGTTATCTAAACAAGAATAATGCCCCTAACATTCAAGGACCCAAATAAAGGGTACCTAAAACTTTGTCTCCATTGTAGGATAAACGCTAGGAATGCAAGAATGAGGCAAAGTCAAAGAATCTAAAAACCAAATGGTTTTTAGATAGTGGGTGTTCGAGGCATATGACGGGGAACCCCAAACTATTCATCGAATTGGAACATATCAAGAATGAAGGAAAAGTAACATTCGGTGACAACAACAAAGGACAAGTTGTTGGAAAGGAACAATCGGGGACCCTAACACATTTCAAATACGAAATGTGTTATTAGTAAGAAATCTCTCTTATAATTTACTTAGTATTTCACAACTTGTAGATTGTGGTTACAATGTCTCTTTTCTTCCCAATTCATGTGATATAATAAATGAAAAAGGAGAAATAGTTTTAAAAAGAAATAGAGATGGTAATATTTATACTCTTACCTTAGATAATATGTTAGATGCTAAGGTTAAGTGTCTAATATCACATGACTTAGATGTAAATTTATGGCATATAAGATTAGGCCATATAGGAATTTCAACTATTAAGAAATTGTCTAAGAAGAATTTAATTAGAGGAATGCCTAACTTAGACTTAGATAATTTTCAAATGAGTGAAACATGTATTAAGAGAAAACACATTAAAGAAACCTTAAAACCGAAACATGAGGTGAGTACTAGTCATGTACTAGAATTGCTTCACTTAGACTTATTTGGTCCAAGTAGGACAAGAAGTCTAGGTGGACACTACTATGTGTGTGTCATAGTAGATGATTACTCACGTTACACATGGACATTGTTCTTAACACACAAAGACGATGCTCCATTAGAAATCGAAACCCTTATTAAGCAACTTGAAAACATTTATGAAGAAAATATTAAAAGGATTAGAAGTGATAGAGGTGGAGAATTTAAAAACAAAGACGTAATCAATTTTTGCAAACTATATGGAATCAAACATGAATTCTCACCACCTAGAACACCCAACTCAATGGAGTTGTTGAATGTAAAAATAGAATGATTCAAGAAGTTGCTAGGACAATGCTTTATGAAAATAAATTACCTAAATATTTATGGGTTGAAGCTGTTAATTGTTCATGCTATATTATAAATAGGCTTACTATAAGAAAGAAATTAAATAAAACACCTTATGAATTGCTAAACAATAGACAACCTAAGATAGATTATCTTAAAGTATTTGGATGTAAGTGTTTTGTGTTGAATACTAAGGACAATCTAGATAAGTTTGAACAAAAGTCTATTGAATGCATATTTGTTGGTTATTCTACTAACTCAAGAGCATATAGGTGTTATAATCCTGCATCTAGAAAGATAATTGAATCCATACATGTGAAATTCAATGATTATGCATGCTTTGAAGTTAGTGATAAACATCAACATAAACAAGAAACAAATGTTGAAAATATGTTTGATGATGATGTATTACTTGAGCCTGTACTTGATCATCTAGAACCAACTCCCCCTGAACAAGACATGCATGAACCCTTAGATGAAATAAATCAAGAGACTTTGCAATTGGAAGATACAACTAATGATCAAATTACATATGATAACGTTCACACTAATGAAACATTTGAGCAAGATGAGGGTGAACCTAGTCAATCTAGGAATTGTTGGTATCCTAGAGAATTAATCATTGGGGATCCATGTGTTAGGGTTAGAACACATAGAAATATAAGTCAACTTGAAGGACATAGCTTAATCTCACAATTAGAACCTAAGAACGTAGAGGAAGCCTTAGGTGATATATCTTGGATAGATGCTATGCATGAGGAATTAAATTAATTCACAAGGAACAATATGTGGGACTTAGAACCTAAACCCGAAAACAAGTCAATAATAGGAACTAAATGGGTGTTTAGGAATAAAATGGATGAACAAGGAAAAATTACAAGAAATAAAGCTACGCTAGTCGCACAAGGTTATAATCAACAAGAATGAATAGATTATGAAGAAACCTTTGCACTCGTTGCACGACTGGAAGCAATTAGATTGTTACTTGCGATTGCAAGACTAAGCAATATTAAGCTCTTCCAAATGGATGTCAAGAGTGCGTTCTTGAATGGATACATCCAAGAAGAGGTGTTTGTCAAACAATCCCCCGGATTCGAAGATCCAAAAAATCCTAACCATGTTTACAAGCTTAAGAAAGCTTTTTATGGTTTGAAACAAGCTCCAAGAGCTTGGTATGATAGATTTGCAAACTTTCTTATTGCAAATAATTATCAAAGGAGAACAATAGATAACACATTATTCCTAAGAAGAAAAGATAATGATTTGTTAATAGTTCAAATATACGTAGACGATATTATCTTTGGTTCAACTAACCCTACCTTAGTAAAAGACTTTGAAGAGTGTATGAAGTCAGAATTTGAAATGTCAATGGTAGGAGAGTTGAATTATTTCTTAGGACTTCAAATCAAACAAACCCCTCAAGGAATTCACATTAGCCAACTTAAGTATGTCAATGATATGATTAAGAAGTTTGGCTTTGAAGAGTTGAAACCTACAACTACCCCTATGAGCGTTAGTACCAAACTTGATAAGGATGAAAATGGTAAACCTTTTGATGACACACTCTATAGGTCTATGATTGGATCACTGTTATACTTAATTGCATCAAAACCTGATATCATGTTTAGTGTGTGTATGTGCGCTAGGTTTCAATCTTGTCCTAAGGTATCACATTACAATGCAGTGAAAAAGATCTTTAGATATCTTAAGCATACACCTCACTTAGGACTGTGGTATGATAGAAACGCTAAGTTGGAATTACACGCATATAGTGATGCTGATTATGGTGGTTGCAAGTGAGATAGAAAATCCACTAGCGGTACATGTCAATTCATAGGAACCAATTTGATCTCTTGGTTGTCTAAAAGCAAGCTAGTGTAGCTCTTTCTACCACTGAAGCCGAGTATATCGCTTTATTTTTATGTACTATCCAAATACTTTGGCTTAAACAACAACTTAGTGATTTTAGCATTAAAATGAAAAAGATTCCAACTTTCTGCGATAGCACAAGTGCAATCAATCTTTTACAGAATCTGGTGCTTCGTTCTAAGGCCAAACACATTGAGGTGGGATACCACTTTCTTCGCGATCATGTTCAAAATGAGGATATAGTGATAACCCATATAAGAACTGATCACCAAATCGCTGATATCTTTACCAAACCCCTTAATCAAAACACGTTTGAAAACTTACGAGCCAAGTTAGGTATGATGACTTATGATACCATTGCATAGTTCTATCTTTTGCATGATTTGCAAAATAAAGGGAGAGATAGAATAAGTACATGATTTTAGTTGGTAAGTCATGGATTTGATTTTAGTTTGGTAAGTCATGATGAATTATATGTTAAGTTTTAATTGATATAAATTTTGGAGCATAGGTTAAGGGGGAGAGTATGAGTTGAGGGGGAGCAGCATACTATTAAAAGTTGAAAATATTTGGTTATAAACTTTTGGTTATAAGTTGTGACATTAAAATCATGTTAGGTTATTTTGAAAATCATCCAAAAGGGAGAGAATGTTGAGAAATACATTTGGATAATTTTCGAAGTCATGATTTTAAGTGGTGAATAATTAAAAATGTCACACATAGGGTTATATGTGATTAAAAGTTAAAAAAGTTGACATCGATCTCTCCAGTTGTTGCATATCGATCGATCTATGTACATAGATCTCTCACATCGATCGATCTATGTAAGGCAGAAAAGTTTAAGACCTTTCTGTGAGACATCGATCTTTAAACCTGAGACATATCGATCGATCGATGTACATCAAACCCTCACTTTGATCGATCGATGTAGGTCAGAGGAAAACTCTGAAATTTTCTATGAGACATCGATCTCTGAAGCTGAGGCACTTCGATCGATCGATGTCTAAGGTTTTAGGAATATTTTTCTAAAATGTGTTAAAGTGATTGTTTTCATTTGTATATGAATTATACATGTTCATTATGTGATTATTATGTGTTTTCGGTGATTATTATTGTCTTGTGACTAACATGCCTTGGAAGTTTCTACAACTTACCAAAAAGGGCAAAATTGGTATTTTGAGTTTTGTAGGAACATCACATGATGAAAATGTTTCAAGGATGTATTCTCATCCTATTTGTCATGACAAAGGTGGAATTGTGATTATTTCTAACCATCGGGGTCATTTCTGGAGTTTTCTCACACCAGGGGTATTTTGGTCATTTTACCCCCAAGGGTATTTTTGGTATTTTCACTCAAGGAATCTCTTGAGCATATTATTATCTTCATTCTGGAGCTGTTTTATTATTATTTTGAAGATTATATGGTGATCTTATATCTTATTCTCTCAACCGATGATATTATTGACTATAGCTGGATATGTGACGATTTAAGATGTCACATTCTATTTTTTCTTAAAGACCCTCTTATATATGTTATAAGAGGATATTTATCATCATTATTCAGAGATATTAAAGGTGTCAAAGGTGTGGAAATGTTCTTGACATATAAGAGGAAATATTGGGGTATTTCGGTGTTACACGTTGACATAATCTTGTCAACTGTTATCTATTTATTTATTCTTCAAAAATCTAAGTTGCTACATATATATATATGTTGAAAAACGTGTATTATCAGGTGGATATGATGTTGTACACATTTTCTGTGTTGTAGACAAGTGGACCAACCAAAAAGGAGCTAGTTGGCAAAATTGCCAACTTGCAAATTTCAAATGAAACCAACGGCTTTGTGGTTTTCTTGGTGGATTTTCAGCAGATTTTTGGAAGTCAAATGGAGCTCTCACATGTCCTATTATGGTGCTTGAAGTTGGGATAATTTGGTGGTATTATCCTTTCTTATTTTATTAAGAAAAATCAAAAAAAATTTTTGGAAAAAGGAAAAGGTAGCCAACGGCTACTTCTTCTTCTTGGAGCTGATTTTTGAGTTTGAAATATTCAATTCTCACATGCCTATTTTCTTGCCAAAAAGTTGAGAAGATGATGGAGTTGTTATGGTGATATAATCATCACATTTTCAAGATAATTCCAAGACATTCCAAGGTGTTAAAAATCGGCCAACATGACATTACCAAGGTGGACCAATCATTGTGTTTTATTTTGTCAAGTGTACAAAGCCAACCAATGATGAGAAGACATTTGGAATTGATGACGAAGATGGTGACACATGTGCATTCTTATCTTCAAGGCTCAAATCACACTATAAATAGAGGCAATGGTGAAGAAGAGAAACACACTTGAAGCTCACAAGCATTTGTTGAATTGTCTAGCTTTCATCTTCATCTTGTTGTTGTTGTTGTTTTATTCATTGTAGCAAAGGTGTTTTTGTTGTATTGTGGTGAGCTACAAGCCTCTTGAGCTTCATTTGTAAGATTGATTAGCCATCTTATAAGGCTACATCAATAGGTGTTAGAGGTGTTGCAACTAAGTGTTGCTTAGAAGGTGATTATCCAAGTCTTGAGTAGGGTTGGTGTATAACCCAAGGATCAAGCTTGGCTCTTGTTGTAAGGTGTTCATTTCATAGTAAAATCCAAGGAAAGATGTTCCTTGGGACTGGAGTAGGTCACATTGACCGAACCAGGATAAATCCTTGGTGTTCTTCTTTTGTTTCTTTATTTCTATTTTCTGCCTGTTTTTACTGCAGATTTCACACAATTTCTCAAAATTTGAAAAAATAGCTAAACATTTTCGAAATTCGTAATTTTTGGTGGAGTTATACTTCAGACTGTTAGATTTCATTTGCAACAAGAATCACTTGATTTGATCAAGGAAAAGTTAGTCTTTCGGTCTTTGAAAGATAACTGCTCCAATCTGGCTGCAATCTGACCAGTTTTGAGAAAACTTAAATTCTGTATTTTTCAAGAATTGTTTAAGGTCAGGGCCTTTTGGTTTCATCTACACATCCCAAGGAGTGTTTTGATATAGAGATCAACGTTTTTGGTTGAGTATTCAAAGAGAAACACGTTTTGCAAAATCAGCAACATTCTGTCTAATTCTGTCCAGATTGACCATCTAAAGCTTTTTATTTGTTTGAAGGGACAGATGATCTTATTTTGTACGATTTTGGACAGAGTCTTGTTAGCTCATTGAAGTTCAAGTCTGGAAAGTTTCATAATTGTTGGAGTTGTGTACAATTATTTGTGAATTTTTCAAAAATAAGTTCTGAATCTGAGGTGATCTCAGATTCTGTTTTCAAAGGGGATTTTAACAAAGAGTTGTAGTGTAATTTTCGCTAACCACTATTCACACCTCCCACTAGTGGTGTTTATTGCAGGTGCACGGTCCAACAATTTCATGTTGCGGAAAGCCCTTCCTATTAGTGGTAAACTGTTCCATGTGCGTTGTTGTGCGCACATACTCAATTTGTTGGTCCAAGATGGATTGGAGGAGATCAAGGACATAATTGACACAGTTAGAGATGCAGTGAAATATTTGAATGCGTCAGAGTCTGGTCTTCGAGGTTTTGACAACATTGTGAAGCAATACAATGTTGCTAATGAAAAACTGATTTTGGATTGTCCCACCCGATGGAACAGTACATACATGATGTTGGCTGCTGCTTTACCTGTTAAAGCTGCCTTCGGGAGATATGCTGGTGTTGATAAAGGGTTTGAGAAGTTTGCACCATCTATGTGCGAGTGGGATAAAGTTGGTGACGTCTGTGAATTTCTGAAGCTCTTCTATTCCATAACCAATACTATTTCTGCTGTTGCATATCCTACCTCGAACATGTTTCTTATAGAATTGGCTCGGATTAAAAGGTTGTTGGATGAGAAGAAGCATGATGGCTCTGATAGTATCAAAGAAATGGCTAATGTGATGTTAATGAAGTTTGATAAATACTGGGGGAAATGCAATGTCTTGCTTTCATTGGCTGCTCTTCTTGATCCTAGGCTGAAGAAGGATATTGTCACACATTGTTTCAAAATTATTTTCAGGGAAAATTCATATCAAAAACATGTGGATGACATGGTTGCGCTGCTGAAGGAATTGTTTGAAGAATACAGGGTTACAGATGCAAGTATAAATGCGGCAACACTTTCGTCGTCAGAAAGAAGTTCGAGTGTTGCTTCATCCAGTGGCGTGGGTAAATCCAGAATGTGTTTGGAAGGGCTTGGGGAGATCGATGATCTAAGCGACGATGAATCAATTGGTACTATTTATGAGGTAGACATCTATCTGAATGAGAAGAGATTAAAAGGCGAACAAGATTTAGATGTGTTGTTGTGGTGAAGAATGAACAGTGGTCGATTTAGTATTCTTTCTAAGGTTGCTCGTGATCTTCTGTCTATTCCGGTTAGTACTGTTGCCTCAGAGTCTACCTTCAGAGCTGGTGGACGCATCATAGATGATTACCGATCCAGTCTATCAATGGAGACAGTGGAGATGCTCTTGTGTGCCGGCGATTGGGTACGACAAGCGAGGAATGCAAAGAAGGTAAATTATACTATTATTTGTATTTTTGTTTATTTATTATCTTATAATACTTGTTGTAACTATTCGTTATTTTTTTAGATGGACACGGATGATCAGTATGCATGCGAGATTATATTATCGTATTGAGAATGAATATGTAAATGCAATGTAAGCACATTCTTCCTTTGCTCAATGGCTTGTATGCTTTATTGTTTTTGATTTTTTCAGGTAAGTCATAAACTATTTTTGTTATTTTAGTGTTGTGTTGTGTTGTGGCTGTGGGCAATGAGTCAATGATAAATGGGCATGGAAGCTACCTCTTGCGTTCTTCAGCTATCTCTTGAGAAAATGCCTAAGGTGTTTGTGACTTTGTGTTCATAGAAGCATTTAGAAATTAGAATCATTTGATATATTGTCGATTGTGGATTGGAAAATTGTTGTGTTTGTATTTTCTAATTTGGAATTGTGGATTCACTTGATGTGTGTATTTCTGATTAGAAAGTTCAAAGTTGTAGTAAATACTTTGTTTTATTGGGAATTTTGTATTTGCTAATTGATGGAAAGCATGTGATTTTGAATGACTTGAATGTGATGTTGGGAGTTGATTGTTGAAGTTGCTGGAAAGTGGAAATGGAACGCCGGTGAAATGTGAATAGATTGAAGTTACTGGAAATTTTTTTATGTTACCGAGCTTAACGAGTCGAGACCGGGCGGCTCGTGAACCATCACGAGCCGAGTACAATCGGTTACTTCATGTTCGTTTAGCTTACCGAACAGGCTCGGCTTGGTCGGCTATATAAACGAACTGAGTTCGAACTTGTCAAAACTCGGTTCGCTCGGTTCGATTACAGGCCTACGTGTAAGCAGGAAAGTCCATACACTTTGATATGGATTACGATATGATATGAACCGACGCCTGGTACTCTCCGTAGTGAAGTACGGCGGGCGTACCGTATGCGGGCGAGCCGGTGCGGGGCACCACATATTATTCCAGGGACTATGATAAAATGATCATTAAGACGAACTGTTGAATGTTGTTGCATCATTTATCTGCCCCTGACTGATTTACAGGTCCATATGGCACAGATTTGCAGAGAACTATACAATTTTTGATTTTAAATGAATCTTCTTTGCAATACTGACCACGAGAAGTCAATGCGGCGGCACATTCATTGTCAAGACATGGATTGCGATCTCCTGGAGCGACATTTTACCCGACTTTATCAGCATTGCCTTGTGAAGTTCACAGCGTCATTATCTTGGATGCTTCAGTTCCCCACTTACGACTTTGATTCATATTCTCCCGATGGGTTGGCGCATGCTATAAATAGTTGCCTATATCATCCTGGCATAGGCAACGTTATTATGTTTTTTTGGCATCTTAATAATCGTCATAGTTTCATTGTGTTATGTTCATGCTCGTGATAATAAGTTTTAGTATTTTGAAAATGCTGAGGAATATTCATGCTTGCTCCGGAGAAATTGCACGACTCGCACATCCCAGATTGTCATCATTGGTTACGACTTATGTCTCCAGAAGGGTTGGCGAATACATGCAATCGTTGCCAATGTCATCTTTTGGCATAGGCAACTTGGGTATGTTCTTGTTTTGACTCTCTTTACTTTAAGCCACACATTATTTCATATATATTTCAAACCCCACGTTTTACGGACACATCACAAACGTACTGTCATTCCCCGTAATTTTATGTTCGGCTTTTAAACAATTAGAAAACAACTTTAAATACAATTTAATTAATTGTATAGGTTATGAGGCTGAGTTAAATAAAATATAGAAAAAGGAAAGAAAGGGTTAAAAGTGAGAATTAAGAAAATTAGGCAAAATTACCAAAATGCCCTCCCCACTTAAATGATGGGGGAGTTACACATTTAGTATAACTCCCCAAAAAATAGGGGGCTGTGGGTTACAACACCAAAAGAGAGGGGGGAAACGCCTGGAGGAAGAAGAGAAGGAGAAAGGAGAAGGAAGAAGAAGAGAAGAAGAAAAGGAAGAAAGAGCGGCCAATTAAGGTTCAATCTTTCCCGAAATCCTGCAGTACACTCGTAAGGCTAACTAGAAACTAAGGCAAGTAATCTTTCTATACGCTTTACGCAAATTTTGATACAACAGGCCCTATGTTCTTACAAAGAGAAAATTTGGATCACACATTAGTAATCTTGATTTGTTTATGTTACTGCTCTACTGTATGTACTTGTTGTGGTTTGCTAGATTAAAGTCATGCTCTTTGGGCCTAAATGTGAAAGTATTCATGTTGTGCTTGATTGTTGATAAACATGCCCTTAAAGTGTCATTTTTGTTGTAAATGTTGTTTATGGTAATTGTCATGTTTTCTAAAGGTTGCTTTAGATGATTTGAGATGAGTTGAGGAAGATTTGAAGAGATAGATGAGATGTGATGTAAGTTGAACATGGGGTAGAAGATTGATGATACATCCGGAGATATGAATATTAGAAGGCTTAAGGTTGATGCAAACTGGTAGATATAAAGATCAAACTGTGTTTGTGGTGTGTGGTGCATGATAGAGATCAGATTATAAGGTGGAAGTTGAGGTGTTAAGATTGAAAGAGTGAAGGGGGAAGATGAACAGAGGAAGTTACTGCAGAAATTTGCAGTTCTGGAACCATCAGAACACCTCGAACACCTACTTTAGGCGCTCAATGTCACATTAGACGCCTAAAGTAAGCGTTCAATGTGCCCCAGGGCATTCCAGAACACTTCGAACATCTCTGAAGGTGTTCGATGTCACATAAGGCGCTTCATGTAGGCGTTCGATGTATACCAGCACATTCCAGAACACTTCGAACGCCTAGTATAGGTGCTTTATGTCACTTAAGGTGCCTCATGAAGGCGTTCCAAGTGTACTAGAAGTCTCCTTGACCCATTAGGCGTCCCATGTATGTATGACAACTTTAATCTCATCATTTGATCATAAAATACAAGGGTATTTGCGGTGTACTTGAGGAATTAATGTTAAGTGTGGTTAAGTAAGGATAAGATTGGGTCCAAAGTGAGCTGGTGATATTAACGGACTTAGAAAGGTACGAGCGTGGAGTGCCTGAGGTTCAGAATCTTGTACTCGATGTGTAAGATTTGTGTGTATGTTTACATGTTTGATGTGAAGTTGCATGAGCATCCTGCATCACGACATGAACACTTTGCATTTTGACATAAGAATTGCTTTGCAAAAGAACATGTGCTTACAAGAGAAGATTAAAGTTTTCGGAAAGCAAACTATGGCTGCTGGTTGATCGCAGGGTATAAAAGTCACGCCTGCGAAAGCAGGGTATAAAAGCATGACATGTGAATCAACAACAAGGCATAAAATATTTTATGGGGCCATGGATGTAGCGCCCCGCACGCGGACCTTGTCCGAATACGGTGCACATGCCGTACTTCACTAAGGAGAGTACAAGGCGTCATGCGTAACATGTGAAAATCCATCACTTAAGTCATGGACTCCCATGCTAACATTTAACATGGTAGTAAAATTTAGGCAGAATTAAGACTTTAAAATAAACATGCATTACGGAATAAACATGCAACACAAACCGAAATCCCAAAGAGTCCAACATAATTCATAGTACATTAACATAACAACACAAAGGTCCTTAGGCATGATCTTCTCCTGTCTCCTCGACTACGGGTACGGCACTTTCGGCTCATCTTCGATCCATTCAACCTTAGCATTCACTGGCTCTGGGGGAAAAAATAAAGTTATGAGTGATAAAAATCACTCAGCAAGCATACAATAAACTACCATGAAATAAATAAAGAATCATAACATGAATGAAAAACCACAAGAACCTCAAATGTTAATTCATACCTGATCTTTTGCTTGACGATACAGCCTAATCATAATTTTTACGTAATAGGATACCAATAATATCATATTACCTGCTAACTGAAACTTACAATACGCCAAAATGCTCATGAAGTGTGCAAGACGCAATGCATGATATCATGTCATGTCAAAATCATCATTTTGGTCCCATAAAATAACGTGTCAGAAAACAGAGTATCAGATCAATTAACTCCAGATTTGAACGGGTCCAGAACATGTCATCAGACCAATTAACCCCGGGTCTGGGACGGGTCCAGAACATAATATCAGGCCGATTAACCCCAGGCCTGGATCGGGTCCAGAACATATCATCGGACCAATTAACCCCGGTCCAGAACGGGTCCAGAACTTATCATGTCATCAAACCTATTAACCTCGGGTCTGGAGTCGGGTTATAAGAATGCTTAGCCGGTGAGGGAATCAAAAAGCTTTCTTTATAAGCATGAGACCATAAATAACTTATATGCATAACAAAAATTTGCTTGCTTGAAAAGACTTGCTTGCATATGGAAGCTCATAAAAAATCAGATTCATGATGCATGTGATCATGCATGATACATGTAATGATATGCAATGCAAGTCATGGCATGAATTATCATAGAAGTTACTCAGGTCATGACATAGGCATGGTTTCCATGTGCTGAAATTTTCCAGATTTTTACATTCTATTCATGAGGCTTCCAAAATTAACCAAACAGGCCTATTTTCACAATCTTTTGTCATATACACGCATCATGGGGTTTTGAGATGAGTAAGACCCTTAAATCATTAAGTTGTTAAAAAGTGTACTGCTGAATCCAGCAGTACAGTAGTCAACTTTTCCTTAATTTCCAAGACCGTGAAGTCTTAATTAATTTGGACCAAAACCTGGAAAACATAGTAAACTCCTCAAGGACTAGTATTCATGGGCCCAAACCGTTCATATAAGTCAAAATCTACAAGATTAAGGCCTCTTAACTTATTCCTCTGTTCTGCCCAATTTCCAGTTTTAAAGCGTCAACTTCAAATCAATAATTACCTATCAAAACGATAATTCCAAGTTGATTAAATTATGTGGACGTGCTCATCTATGTCTTAGGTGATTATCATAAAATTTCCAGAGTAATCTAATAACTTTAAAGGGATCATTTAATTTCTTTCCCGAAATTGGTCACATGCTGATGCTGGACTGACCAGTTTTACTAAAACTTTTATTGTGGCAAAACTATAATTCCTTTTTCCAAAATTACAACTCACAGACGTCATAAACACGCAGGGCTAGCATTCAACCAAAAATCATCTCATTTGCACTTCCCTAGGGTCCATTTCTAGGTCACACAATACGCTACATAAAACTGCCCTGTTCCAGTAGTTTGGTCTTTTGTCACTTTTCATGTTAAGTATCTAACAACTAACCCTATTCTTATAAAATAACTTATTAGCCACTAAATACACCCTTTTAACATGAATATTCCAGGTTCCATACCTTTTTTTAAGTCACATTTGAATTACCCCAAAAGAGTTTGTAACTTATACATAATACTCCTCATTTTCGCTCACGTTGCACTTTATTGAGTCTACTCTTGGTACAATTTATTCATGCATCACCCAACCTTCATAGACAGCCCGTGTTTTGTACCAAAATGACTCACGTCACATTTAAAATTGAGCACATTAATACTCATGTAATAAATCATCAAACATGCATATTTCACATATCTTAGTGCTCACAAGATGTGTTCTTTCTTAGATTCAAGATTCACCTCTACTAGGCCCTTTAGCCGTTACCTCATATGGTGAAGTAGACCTATTCTACCATGTTTCTTTAGGCATGCAACACATTTATATGCTAATTTATTTAAAACATACCAAACAACTTAGAAAAGATTACATCTAGCACATGCATGCCATCTTGGTGCTTCTCATGCTTCACGCAAGGGTCATTCTTGCCTAGAATCACCTTGTTAAACCTTGATCCTTCCTAAAACAGCCTCATATCATATTGCATGTAGGAAAAGAATTCATCTTTAAAAGTGCTATTCACAAGCAAGACATTTTTCTTAAGAAATCACTAGAGTCTCATGCTTAATACTTAGTACATTCATCTAAAGTTTATATCTTAGAAATAACATGCCATTCTAGTCACCAATCCTTTAAGTAAATCTTGAGAGTGTAAGGTATACTTGCGTCTTCAAGCTAGAACCTCTTCTTATCTTGGATCTTGGATGAAATGAGTTGAAGTTTTCCTCCACTACACCCATGAAGCACACGGTTTTGGAGGGAGGAAAAGAAAAATGTTAGCCATCATGAAAAATAGAGCTATCTTGATATTAGATTTACTTACCAAGATGAGGTTTTGAATGGAGCTTCAAACTAGCAAGAGCTTGCACCACCTAAAAGATTGGAAAACTTGTACTAGTCACCATGGAGGTCACGGGTTTGGGGTAGGAGGAGGAACCAAGTGAGCTTCATTCTTTAATAAATAAAGAATCCACTTAAGAAGTTTGGAATAAGACTCACCTAGATGCTTCTTTGAGCTTGAGAATGAAAGTTGGGTTGAATTCTCCTAGCTCTAAGAGGGAGCCGTATGGTTGTGGGTTGATAGAGATGAAAATAGCCTATGTGTATTCTTAGCTTGGGGGAACTTCTTGAGAGAGTGTAAGATGGAGGTGAATAGAAGCTTCTAGCTATTTTTAAAGAGGTCTTAATGGGGTGAAAGGGGGAGGGTGGTCGGTGCTTGGGAGGGAAGGGACAAGGGTTTCATGAAAGGTGGGAAAGTTGTCTTGAACTTGTGAAGTGTTTGTGTTTGCCTCCCATGCTTGCTTTCTTTTTATTATTTTATTACTTTCCCTTTTTGCATGCTTCCTTTGGCTTTATTGTATTATTTATAATCTAGGTAATTATTTTAAATAATAGAAATGGACTAGAATAATGGAGAGAATTCTAGAGCCATCCATTGGTCTTGGTCGAAATCTTGTGGTCTTTGGAGGGTATCTTAGTCTTTTCACATTTATCATAGCTTATACTTATATAATTATACTATAATTTATATTATCCAAATTCTTGTATATGATTTTAGGTTTTCTTTTATGAAAACCATTTAGATTTGCCTTCTTATAAAAACGAAATTATTCTAAGGTTCATCAAGGCCTCTTGGCCGAATTTTACAAAGTCTTGGAGGGGCTAAATAGTCATTTCACATTCCTTGTGACATCCACTTGTATAATTATTTTGTATCCATGAATTTAAATAAAGAAGCGCTAATATAAATTAATTAAAATGGACTTGGAAGAATCAATATTTTATTATACCACATCATCATAGTTTCAAGTACGGTACGGTTGGGGTACAACATCCTCCCCCCCCTTAACATAAGTTTCGTCCTCAAAACTTTAGAGACTAGTCAAAAAGATGGGGGTATCTATTCTTCATGTCTTTCTCTGTTTCCCATGTGGCTTCTACTCCCGAATGGTACTTCCACTGAACCTTCACCATAGGTATGGATCTCTTTCTCAACTTCTTTTCTTTCCAATCAACGATCTTTAGGGGCTCCTCTATATAATATGCATCTTCTTCAACCTTCAGTTGCTGATCCTCAAGGATGTGACTTGGATCATAGACATATCGGCGAAGTTAGGAGACATGAAACACATCATGTAGTTGGAACAGTGATGGGGGCAGCGCCAAGCGATATGCAACTTCATCGACTCTTTCTAAAACTTCATATGGTCCAATGAATCTTGGGCTCAATTTCCCTTTTATGCCAAATCTCTTGATCCCTTTAGACGAAGAGACCTTTAAGAAAACTTTTTCTCCTTCTTGAAACTCCAAGGGTCTCCGCCTTTCATCAGCTCATATCTTACTCCTATTTTGTGCCGCTTTCAATCTTTGTCGAACAATCTTTAACTTTTATCGTGTTTGCTCAACAATGTCGGGTTCCGTATAGATCTTATCTCCAATCTCGTCCCAATAGAGTGGATACCGACATTTTCGCCCATACAACGCTTCATAAGGTGCCATCCCGATGGATCTATGGAAGCTGTTATTGTAGGAAAACTTGACAAGCTTAAGACTTTTATCCCAGCTTCCTCCAAATTCAAGAATGCAAGCACGAAGCATGTCTTCAAGGGTTTAAATTGTCCTTTCGGATTGGCCATCAGTCTGAGGGTGGAAAGCAGAACTCATCCTGATCTCAGTGCCCATTGCCTTTTGAAAGGTTGTCCAGAATCTCTTGGTAAAACGGGGATCACGATCACATACGATACTTATGGGCACACCATGCAAACAGATAATCTGGTCAATGTACATAGATGCCAACTTCTCCATAGGTGCTTTAATCGACATGGCCAAAAAATGAGCAGACTTGGTTAGACGGTCCACGACGACCCATATAGCATCACTTCCATACTTAGTCCTGGGTAGGTTGGTCACAAAATCCATAGTGACATGGTCCCATTTCCATTCTGGTACTTCTAAAGGTTGTAGTAATCCAGCAGGTGTTTGGTGCTCAGCTTTTACTCTTTGACAAATCAAGCATCGCTCAACAAATTCATCTATTTGGTTCTTCATGCCGTGCCACCAAAATCTTTGCTTGAGGTCCTGATACATCTTGTTAGCTCCAGGATGTATAGATAGGCATGAGTTTTGGGCTTCCATCAAGACTTCATCTTTAATTTATTTGTTCTCAGGCACACATAACCGTCCTCGGTACCATAAACTGTCATCGCTACGAACTTCAAAGTTATTTTGTGGCTTATCTTGGATCCTCTCCTTGATCTTCCTCAAGGCTGTATCATTCCCTTGAGCCTCTTTGATCCTATCAATTAGTGAAGGAATAAGAACCAACTTGGCGACAACTTCATCCACTGAATCAACTTCTTATAGGCCAAACTCTTCCATTCTCGCTAAAGAGGTGATTGACGTGGGTGACTTGTCTTTCGACTCAACACATCAGCAACTTTATTAGCATTCCCAGGGTGATATTGAATTGAGAGGTCATAATCTTTAATCAACTCGAGCCATCTGCGCTGTCGCATGTTTAGTTCTTTCTGGGTAAAGAGATACTTTAGGCTTTTATGATCTGTATAGATCTCACATTTCTCACCATACAAGTAATGTCTCCATATCTTTAATGCAAAAACTACTGCAACAAGCTCAAGGTCATGAATGGGGTAGTTTTGCTCGAATGGCTTTAACTGCCGGGATGCATAAGCTATCACTTTATCCCTCTGCATAAGGACACATCCGAGACCGTTCTTCGAAGCATCATTGTACACCACGTATTTCTTGCCAGGAGTTGGTTGAGCTAAGATAGGGGCGGACGTCAACTTTGCTTTTAACTCTGAGAAACTCCTTTCACAGTCGGCATTCCACTCGAACTTGGTTTTCTTTTGTGTCAATCTGGTGAGGGGAACAGCTATCTTCGAAAATCCTTCCACAAATTTCCGATAATATCCTGCCAGCCCAAGAAAGCTTCTCACCTCTGTAACATTAGTTGTCCTGGGCCATTCTGCAATGGCCTCGATATTCTTGGGATCCACTGAAATCCCATCTTCTGATATAACATGGCCGAGGAAGGATACACTATGCAGCCAAAACTCGTATTTGCTAAATTTTGCGTACAACTGTCTTTCTCTTAAAATATTCAAAATTGTCCTCAAATGGGCTGCATGAGTTTCCTCATCTGGGGAATAGATCAAAATGTCACCTATGAAGACCACTACGAACTTGTCCAATTGATCCTGAAAAACTCGATTCATGAGATCCATAAAGCCGGCTGGAGCGTTGGTCAACCCAAAGGGCATGACCAAAAATTCGTAGTGTCCATAGCTTGTCCTAAAAGCAGTCTTAGGAACGTCTTCGGCCTTAATCTTCAATTGGAAGTATCCAGATCGCAGGTCAATCTTACTGAAGATTCGAGATCCCTGCATTAAGATTCTTTAGATAGGGTTTTGGAAATTTAAACCTTAATTTAACTAAAACTTGTTAGTTACGTACCCTGAGTTGATCAAATAATTCGTATGTTGATTTTATTAAGTTCCCGGTAATCAATGCGCAAGCGCATACTTCCATCTTTCTTCTTCACGAATAATACAAGAGCACCCCAAGGTGAAACGCTGGGGCGGATGAGCTTCTTCTCTAACAGCTCGTGTAACTGCTCCTTTAGTTCTTTCAGTTCTGCAGGGGCCATCAGATATGGGGCCTTTGATATGGGTTCAGCTCCTGAAACAAGGTTTATTTCGAAGGCAATTTCGCGGTCGGGAGGTAACTTAGGTAATTCGTCTGGAAAGACATCGGGGTATTCATTGACAACCAGAACTTTATCAAGGGTAGGACTCGCTCGCTCAGCACTTAGGACATAAACAAAGAATCCTTCATGGCCTTTCTTCAATGCTCGGCTAGCACGAGCCGCATTAACATAGATCTTCTCAGATGGTTTAATTAACTTGGCTCCTCCTTAGAATGATACTTCATTTCGAGTGGGATCCTTAATTATGACTTGCCTATTCTAGCAATCAATTTGAGCATGGTTCTTTCAGAGCCAATCCATTCCAAGGATCACATCGAAATCACTCATGGTATGGAGATCAAATTGGCTTCAAACCGTTGATCATCGGACTCGAGCACGCAATTTCGGAAGATATGATGAGAGAAGAGCACCTGATCGCCGGCTGCTTGTACTCTATAGGGTGATTCTAGTCTGACTGACTTATGATCGATCTTCTTAGAAAACTTTCTGGTGATAAATGAGTGGTTGGCGCCACTGTCGAACAATACATTCGCAGGTATGCTACATACTAAGATAGTTCTTGAATCATGCATATTTAATTAATCAACAGTATAGGCATGCATAAGCAAAACATATGTAAGGCGTAAAACTTTAGATCTTACCAGTCACCACGTCTGCCGTCTCCTCAACATCTGTATCTGTCATGACGTGCACCCTTGCCTTTGCACGTGGCCGCTGGTTCTTTGGCTGTTGCTGCTGTTGCTGCGCTCCTCTGTCTGGGCATTCCCTAATCAGGTGACCATCCTTGCCGCATCCAAAACATTGTCCAGTCTTACATCGACACTCACCCACATGTCTCTTCCGGCACTGAGGACAAACTGGTATAGCTGGCTGCTGGGGTGGGGCTTGATTCTTTTGCTGATTATTCTGGTGCTGCTGGAGGCGCTGACTCTGGCCTTGTGGCCTCCCTTGACGAACAGATCCTTTATAATTCTTCTTGGCCACTTTTCTGAATTTATCATTTCCAGTCATTTGTCTCTCTTTTCTGTCCCACGTCATCTCGGCGGATAATATCTCTCTCAATCTTGTAACAGACGTCCAGAAGAGCTACAAAATTTGTAGGGTTTGCATTCACCAACCATGTTCTGATTTTCAGATTCAGCCCTCTTTCAAATTTCAGCATTTCACCTATAGCGCCCCACACTCGGACCTTGTCCGAATACGGTGCACCCGCCGTACTTCACTAAGGAAAGTACAAGGTGTCATGCGTAACATGTGAAAATCCATCACTAAAGTCATAGACTCCCATGCTAACATTTAACATGGTAGTAAAATTTAGGCAGAATTAAAACTTTAAAATAAACATGCATTACGGAATATTAAGTCCCTAAACTAGTAGTCCATAAAGCAACACAAACCGAAATCCCAAAGAGTCCAACATAATTCATAGTACATCAACATAACAGCACAAAAGTCCTTAGGCATGATCTTCTCCTGTCTCCTCGACTACGTGTACGGCACTTTCGGCTCATCCTCGATCCATTCAACCTTAGCATTCACTGGCTCTGGGGGAAAAAATAAAGGTATGAGTGATAAAAATCACCCAGCAAGCATACAATAAACTACCATGTAATAAATAAAGAATCATAACATGAATGAAAAACCCCAAGAACCTCAAATTTTAATTCATACCTGATCTTTAATCCTGGATCTCCTTGACGATATAGCCTAATCATAATTTTTAAGCAATACCATACCAATAATATCATATTACCTACTAACTGAAACGTACAACACGCCAAAATGCTCATGAAGTGTGCAGGATGCAATGCATGATATCATGTCATGTCAAAATCATCATTTTGGTCCCATAAAATAACGTGTCAGAAAACAGAGTATCAGATCAATTAACCCCAGATCTGGACGGGTCCAGAACATGTCATCAGACCAATTAACCATGGGTCTGGAACGGGTCCAGAACATAATATCAGGCCGATTAACCTCGGGCCTGGATCGGTTCCAAAACATATCATCGGACCAATTAACCCCGGGTCCAGAACGGGTCCAGAACTTATCATGTTATCAGACCTATTAACCCCGGGTTTGGAGTCGGGTTATAAGCATGCTTAGCCGGCGAGGGAATCAAAAAGCTTTCTTTAAAAACATAGGACCATAAATAACTTATATGCATAACGAAAATTTGCTTGCTCGAAAAGACTTGCTTGCATACGGAAGTTCATAAAAAAATCAGATTCATGATGCATGTGATCATGCATGATACATGGAATGATATGCAATGCAAGTCATGGCATGAATTATCTTAGAAATTACTTAGGTCATGACATAGGCTTCCATGGGCTGAAATTTTCCAGATTTTTACGTTCTGTTCATGAGGCTTCCAAAATTAACCAAAGAGGCCTATTTTCATAATCTTTTGTCATATACACGCATCATGGGGTCTTATATTCATGTCATAAAATTTTCGTAACGTTTTGAGATGAGTAAGACCCTTAAATCATTAAGTTGTTAAAAAGTGTACTGCTGAATCCAGCAGTACAGTAGTCAACTTTCTCTTAATTTCCAAGACCGTAAAGTCTTAATTAATTTAGCCCAAAACCTGGAAAACATAGTAAACTCCTCAAGGACAAGTATTCATGGGCCCAAACCGTTCATATAAGTCAAAATCCATAAGATTAAGGCCTCTTAACTTATTCCTCTATTCTGCCCAATTTCCAGTTTTAGTGGGTCAACTTCAAATCAATAATTACCTATCAAAACGATAATTCCAAGCTGATTAAATTACATGGACGTGCTTATCTATGTCTTAGGTGATTATCATAAAATTTCCAGAGTAATCTAATAACTTTAAAATGGTCATTTAATTTCTTTCCCGAAATTGGTCACATGCTGATTATGGACTGACCAGTTTTACTAATAATTGTATTGTGGCAAAACCATAATTCCTTTTTCCAAAATTCCAACTCACAGACGTCATAAACAGCAGGGCTAGCATCCTACCAAAAATCCTCTCATTTTCACTTCCTTAGGGTCCATTTCCAGGTCACACAATACGCTACATAAAACTGTCATGTTCCAGTAGTTAGGTCTTTTGTCACTTTTTCATGTTAAGTATATACCAACTAACCTTGTTCTTATAAAATAACTTATTAGCCACTAAATACACCCTTTTAACATGAATATTCCAGGTTCCATACCTTTTGTTAAGTCACATTTGAATTACCCCAAAACAGTTTGTAACTTATACATAATACTCCTCATTTTTACTCACATTGCACTTTATTGAGTCTACTCTTGGTACAATTTATTCATGCATCACCCAACCTTCATAAACAGCCCGTGTTTTGTACCAAAATGATTCACATCACATTTCAAATTGAGCACATTCATGCTCATGTTATAAATTATCAAACATGCAATTTTCACATATCTTAGTGCTCACAAGATGTGTTCTTTCTTAGATTCAAGACTCACCTCTACTAGGCCCTTTAGCCGTGCCCTCATATGGTGAAGTAGACCTATTCTACCATGTTTCTTTAGGCATGCAACACATTTATATGCTAATTTATTTAAAACATACCAAACAACTTAGAAAAGATTACATCTAGCACATGCATGCCATCTTGGTGCTTCTCATGCTTCCCACAAGGGTCATTCTTGCCTAGAATCACTTTGTTAAACCTTGCTCCTTCCTAAAGCAGCCTCATATCATATTGAATGTAGGAAAAGAATTCATCTTTAGAAGTACTATTCACAAGCAAGGCATTTTTTCTTAAGAAATCACTAGGGTCTCATGCTTAATACTTAGTACATTCAACTAAAGTTTATATCTTAGAAATAACTAGCCATTCAATTCACTAATCTTTTAAATAAATCATGAGAGTCTAAGGTATACTTGACTCTTCAAGCTAGAACCTCTTCTTAGCTTAGATCTTGGATGAAATTAGTTGAAGTTTACCTCCACTACACCCGTGAAGCACACGGTTTTGGAGGGAGGAAAAGAAAAATGTTAGCCATCTTGAAAAATAGAGCTATCTTGATATTAGATTTACTTACCAAGATAAGGCTTTGAATGGAGCTTCAAACTAGCAAGAGCTTGCACCACCTAAAAGATTCGAAAACTTGTACCTGGTGACCATGGAGGTCACGGAGTTGGGATAGGAGGAGGAACCAAGTGAGCTTCATTCTTTAATAAATAAAGAATCTGCTTATGAAGTTTGGAATAAGGCTCACCTAGATGCTTCTTTGAGCTTGTGAATGAGAGTTGGGTTGAATTCTCCTAGCTCCAAGAGGGGGCCGTATGGTTGGGGGTTGAAGGAGATGAAAATAGCCTAAGTGTATTCTTTGCTTGAGGGAACTTCTTGAGAGAGTGTAAGATGGAGGTGAATAGAAGTTTTTAGCTATTTTTAAAACGGTCTTAATGGGGTGAAAGGGGGAGGGTGGCCGGTGCTTGGGAGGGAAGGGACAAGGGTTTCATGAAAGGTGGGAAAGTAGTCTTGAACTTGTAAAGAGTTTGCTTTTGCCTCCCATGCTAGCTTTCTTTTTATTATTTTATTACTTTCCCTTTTTGCATGCTTCCTTTGGCTTTATTATATAATTTATAATCTAGGTAATTATTTTAAATAATAGAAATGGACTAGAATAATGGAGAGAGTTCTAGAGCCATCCATTGGTCTTGGCCGAAATCTTGGTTCTTGGGAGGGTATCTTAGTCTTTTCACGTTTATCATAGCTTATACTTATATAATTATACTATAATTTATATTATCCAAATTCTTGTATATGATTTTAGGTTTGCTTTTATGAAAACCATTTAGGTTTGCCTTCTTATAAAAAAGAAATTATTCTAAGGTTCATCAAGGCTTCTTAGCCGAATTTTACAAAGTCTTGGAGGGGCTAAATAGTCATTTCACATTCCTTGTGACATCCACTTGTATAATTATTTAGTATCCATGAATCTAATGTAGGATCTGCAAGGCACCACTAGAAGGGGAGGGGGGTTGAATAGGTGGTGCGGAAAGTGTGGTTTTTTTTAAAATTTCTTTAAACTTGAACAATTCAACGTCTGAAAACAGATTCTGTTTTCAGAACCTGTTTTAAAACGTTTTTAAAACCAGGTTAGAGGTCTCCAAAAATTCTGAAATTTTGAGAGAACTTAGCCTCAGATGTTATGAGGGTCCCCTAAAAATTTCAAATTACAATTCAACCTTTAACCCTTTCAAAAACCGTTGGTAATCAGATTGTGCGAATCTGCCAGAAACGGTAGTCGGTTTTGAAAAATTTATTCCTATTTGTGTGAACGTCCAAATTCTCTGAAAAATTTGATCACTAACTCCTTATATACTATATTTAAGTGGGTTGAAACAGTTTTGCAAAATTCTTTTGGGAAGTAGGTCAACTACAATCAAAGTCTCAACCTTTGCAAGTCTGAAAATCTGACTGCACTAGTCTCAGAACTTTTGATGTTTGATTGACTTATACTTATCCAAAAGGGTTGAAACTTGTGCCAAATTAACCCTAGAACGTGTGAGAATATTTCTGAAAATTTTCGTGATTTTTGAAATTCGTTAACTATTTTTACGAATGCGAACAAGAAGAGTAATCAGTGCAGTAACTGAAAAATAAATGATGAAAGTAAATTGCACCAAGATTTTTATACTGGTTCGGTTATAAACAACCTACTCCAGTCTTCAAGGAACACCTTCCTTGGTTGACACTAATCACACACACGCAGTACACCTTACCGCAGGGTTGATAGAGTTACACCTAACTCCAACCCTTTACAAACCTTGTATGACGAGTACAATTCACACGAACACCACCACCTCGCAAGAATGAAGCTTGATCACACCTTGATCAATCTTTTACAAAGATATATAATGAGTGGTGGTCTATATCAAGCCTATTCAAGATTGAAATAAATGAATACAATAGGCTTTACAAGAATAGAGAAAGAAAGAAGATGTAGAAGAGGAAGAGCTAGCCTTTTTGATCACTTTCATTTGCAAATGCTTGTGCTTGTTTTGTTTGCTCTCTTCTCTTTCCTTTTAACTTGGTCCAGCCATCCCCTTGGTGTAGCCTCCCCCTCTTGAAAATTATCTTTTAAGACCTTGAGAGAGTGTAAGACATCATTGTGACAAGGTCTTGCTCACTTGGCATCTTCTTATTTGATGATCATTTAGTCTTCGCTTACTTGGCACCTCCTTATTGGTTTAACGTTGTCATCATGATGACTTGGAAAAAAATCTGAGAATTACACTTAACCATGTGCCAAAATCATCACAAAATAACTTCCATAAATCATGAGATACATCACATAAATTGCAAGAAAAAAAATCTCACAAAATTGACCTAGAATTCGGCCATTAAGTTACATTACCATGCTGAATTTTCAGCATGTGACACATGGGGATAAAGTTCAAATCATTGCCATTTTTCTTTGATTTTTCTCATTAAAATGAATCACCAATTAATGGTAAATATTCATATCACATGAGAAATGAATTTGGACACTTTCAAGCTCACAAATTTGGCCACCATGTCTTCACACATGCTGAAAAATTTCAGCATGTGTGATATGTAGAATATCACACTTTATTAAATTACATAATATTCAAATCATTTCCATAACATCCTCAATTAATCCTCATGATTCAAGACACAAAATGTAGCTCATTAAACATGAGAAAATCGCCCATGTTAATGCACACATGCTGAAAATTTCAGCATGTGCTACAAATGTGACATTGTTTGAAATGTTACCTTTTGTAGCTCCTTCCTTTATATCATCAACATTATATGATTGATTCTTGACCAATCAATATGCCAACAAGGCTCCATATAAGCTCCATCTCAGCTGTAGGTGGCGTTTCATAGAGTATGTGTATGTGCTCAAATTTATTTTTGCTAACATTGTAAAATAATGTACATTTAATAATACACACATGTTATATTCCAATCAGCCCTTAATTTAATTTTCTAGAACACTTTAAGATGTATATCATATGTAAAAATTGTCTAGATACGTGTCACATGATGTACCAAAAACGTTCCATGTGTTGTGTGCGTAGAAAACCGAATTTTTGATATTTATGATTACCCGATTTTTCTCTAATTTAAATTCCTACTTTTGCACATGTTATATATATTATGTTATACATAATATATATAATATATACTTTAAATCTCAGCACTTGGCTGGTCTAAAGTGGTACCATTTACATGTGACAAAAATTAAACTTGGAATCTTCACATTTTGGCCTTAATGTGGAGTAATTTGTGTGTGCCAACATGGAAAGTATTTTTGGCTGAATATTCAGTGATGTGCACGGAATTTTCATCAAATTTTGATGTATAGGGGCTGGCCATTTATTTATGGCAGGTACGTGACACGTTGGCGAAGTTTCGGTATTCGCCCGATACGACAAATTTCGGTTTAGAACCTTTTATCGTGTCGTATTTAATTTGTCATCACCATATCTTATATCATATGATATAAGACCTGAATATACTCATAAATATGAGTTAAGTATAGTGGTGTGACGTTAACGTACGTACGTAAAATATATAACGTGTCGATAGTACGTTGGAATACATGTGTATGTGCCTTTTTCAAAAAATCTGAAAATGTATGTAATATATATGTATATAGGCGTGCATCATTAAAGACGAGAAGAGGAGAAAACTTTCCTTCCTTAGCCTTGTTGCCTTTGTGTCTTTTCCAAATGTGGCTTCCTTTAATGAACTACTTAGTTTAATAAACTAAGTACTTCACTTAATGAAGTAGTTTAGTTCCTTAATAGTGGCACCTGAAAATTGTATAAACACAACAAATTCTTGCCATATGATGTAAGCTTTAACGCTTCATGGCTCGTTAGTCCGGCAACATTATATATAAGCTAAATAAGGCAAGTAATAGCAATGTATCATGCATACATGTATATCTTATGCACATTTTATCTTATGCTTGTTTTTGTGCACATTTAAATCATGTATTTGAAAATCACTCAAACCCCTTTTTCTATACAATCTCCCCCTTTTAATGATTTTCAAAATAACTTATGCACATGATTTAAATCCTATCGCTCCCCCTTCAATTATGCATAAATTCAAAATTCAAAATTTAAATTTCGAATCCGCTCCCCCTTGATTTATGGAATCAGTATCTCTCTCCCCCTTAAATCATGCTTTCTCTCCCCCTTTATTTTGGAAAGCAAATCAAAAGATGCCTGTAAAGATGGAAAAAAAATCATGCATTTCATATATGTGCGTTCGTAAGGGTTATTTATTCAACCCTTTGAAAATGTCCCTTTTGGTACCCACATTTGGGTGACCTTTCTAGGTCTTCCAAGAGGTGAGAAAGATGATGAGAACGCAACATAATAAACTTTTGGTGCAACTGTATCTGGCCTTTGGCCAAGAACTCCTTTATACGCATTATATGTAGGACATTTTTGATATGTCCTTGTGTTTGTATGCGTAGTGCGTGGATGGAATGAATGCCGTGTATGCATTACTCTTTTCTTTTCATATCTATGTGGTACAAAGTTGTATTTCACATGACGTGAAGAGGAAGTGGGGCGTGATGAGGAAATATGCAATTTTTGCGTCATCTTAGACGCCATTTTAGGCTTTGGGGTGTCTACTTTCTTAGACACAACAAACTTAGTTTTTTTGGTGGATACTTCATTAGTATCAACATATCCCAAACCTGTTTTGTCACTATCATGCTTTTGTGATAAGATAATGCGATGCAGCATGTTAGATCCCGTGTCAAATTGTGTCACCTTTTTCTCTACATCCGCAATTCTTGATTTCAAGTTTGAAATCTCGGATTTCAATTCAATGTTCTCGGATGACAATGATGAAATTTCAGATTTTAATGAATTTATAATGCATGATGACTTTTCTTTTGAATCGTTTAATTGAGACACAAGATCTTTGTTAGAAGATTCTAACAATTTCTTGTCTTCAATTAATCGCTTCTTTTCTTTTGCAAGAGTCTTTGAAAACTTATGCAATTCTAACTATTGACTAAATAAATCATCATATGAACATTCAGAATCGGAATCAGAGTCGGAAGATACCTCATTTGATGCTTTAGATGTAAGGCATACTTGTGCCTTGTGTTCTTCCGTATCATCAGTCTCAGAGTCGGACGTGTCACTCCAAGTGGAGGCTTTGAATGCTCTTCTCCTTTGCTTAGGTTCTGAGACGAGTCTATTCTTGTTCCGATCCTTGTCAGGGTATTTGTTTGTTTGTTTTTCTTTATTAGGGCAGTCATATGATAGATGTCCAAGTTTGCCGCATTCATAGCACTTTATTTCCTTATTTTTATTTTTATGATCCTTAGATGAGGTAGACTTATGTTTAATCGATTTTCTCAATATTTTTCTTAATCTTTTAGCCATTGTGATTAACTCCTCATCATCGGAATCTGTGTCACTATCATCTATGACGTATTCATTTGATTTAAATGCCATATCCCTATCATTATTAGAAATGGACTCAGAATATCTTAAAGCAAGTTTGTTTTCATATACCTTAAGTGATCCGATTAGTTCTTCCATTTTAATCGATTTGGTCTCTTTGCTTTCTTCTATGGCCGTTACTTTAGGATCCCACTCGGGTGGAAGGCTTCGCAAGACCTTTTGTACCTTTTCCTGCATAGTGAAGGCTTTGCCAAGAGACTCAAGAGAATTGTAAATGTTAGTCAAGCGTAAATACATCTCAACAATAGACTCATTTGGCAATAATTTAAAGGACTCAAGTGTGGACATAAGCATATTGATTTTGGACTCCTTTACTTGGCTAGTCCCTTCATGTTTCATTTCAAGAATATGCCACATCTCTTGAGCACTAGAACAATTAGACACGTAGCTAGCCTCACTCTTACTTAGGCCGTTTAATAGTAGTTGCATGACTTTAGCATTCATACTCAATTTCTTTTGGTCATCACTAGTGTACTCTTGTATCGTTTTTGTAACCTCTAGTGTGACACCATCAATAATTGACATCTTAGTAGGAACAAATGGACCGTCTTCTATGATGGACCATAGATCAATATCAATTTCTTAATTTCCATTGAATAAAAGACTCACCGTCGAAAAGAGGAGACCTTACAGTTGATATTCCTCCTTGCACGGTTGTGGTTGCCATCTCACTGAATCGTTCGATTCTTTGAAGTGAGTGTTCCTGCACTATGATACCAATTGTAGGATCTACAAGGCACCACTAGAAGGGGGGGTTGAATAGGTGGTGCGGAAAGTGTGGTTTTTTTTAAAATTTCTTTAAACTTGAACAATTCAACTTCTGAAAACAGATTCTGTTTTCAGGACCTGTATTAAAACGTTTTTAAAACCAGGTTAGAGGTCTCCAAAAATTCTGAAATTTTGAGATAACTTAGCCTCAGATGTTATGAGGGTCCCCTAAAAATTTCAAATTAAAATTCAACCTTTAACCCCTTCAAAAACCGTTGGTAATCAGATTGTGCGAATCTGCCAGAAACGGTAGTCGGTTTTGAAAAATTTATTCCTATTTGTGTGAACGTCCAAATTCTCTGAAAAATTTGATCACTAACTCCTTATATACTATATTTAAGTGGGTTGAAACAGTTTTGCAAAATTCTTTTGGGAAGTAGGTCAACTACAATCAAAGTCTCAACCTTTGCAAGTCTGAAAATCTGACTGCACTAGTCTCAGAACTTTTGATGTTTGATTGACTTATACTTATCCAAAAGGGTTGAAACTTGTGCCAAATTAACCCTAGAACGTGTGAGAATATTTCTGAAAATTTTTGTGATTTTTGAAATTCGTTAACTATTTTTACGAATGCGAACAAGAAGAGTAATCAGTGCAGTAACTGAAAAATAAATGATGAAAGTAAATTGCACCAAGATTTTTATACTGGTTCGGTTATAAACAACCTACTCCAGTCTTCAAGGAACACCTTCCTTGGTTCACACTAATCACACACACGCAGTACACCTTACCGCAGGGTTGATAGAGTTACACCTAACTCCAACCCTTTACAAACCTTGTATGACGAGTACAATTCACACGAACACCACCACCTCGCAAGAATGAAGCTTGATCACACCTTGATCAATCTTTTACAAAGATATATAATGAGTGGTGGTCTATATCAAGCCTATTCAAGATTGAAAGAAATGAATACAATAGGCTTTACAACAATAGAGAAAGAAAGAAGATGTAGAAGAGGAAGAGCTAGGCTTTTTGATCACTTTCATTTGCAAATGCTTGTGCTTGTTTTGTTTGCTCTCTTGTCTTTCCTTTTAACTTGGTCCAGCCGTCCCCTTGGTGTAGCCTCCCCCTCTTGAAAATTATCTTTTAAGACCTTGAGAGAGTGTAAGACATCATTGTGACAAGGTCTTGCTCACTTGGCATCTTCTTATTTGATGATCATTTAGTCTTCGCTTACTTGGCACCTCCTTATTGGTTTAACGTTGTCATCATGATGACTTGGAAAAAAATCTGAGAATTACACTTAACCATGTGCCAAAATCATCACAAAATAACTTCCATAAATCATGAGATACATCACATAAATTGCAAGAAAAAAAATCTCACAAAATTGACCTAGAATTCGGCCATTAAGTTACATTACCATGCTGAATTTTCAGCATGTGACACATGGGGATTAAGTTCAAATCATTGCCATTTTTCTTTGATTTTTCTCATTAAAATGAATCACCAATTAATGGTAAATATTTCTATCACATGAGAAATGAATTTGGACACTTTCAAGCTCACAAATTCGGCCACCATGTCTTCACACATGCTGAAAAATTTCATCATGTGTGATATGTAGAATATTACACTTTATTAAATTACATAATATTCAAATCATTTCCATGACATCCTCAATTAATCCTCATGATTCAAGACACAAAATGTAGCTCATTAAACATGAGAAAACCGCCCATGTTAATGCACACATGCTGAAATTTTCAGCATGTGCTACAAATGTGACACTGTTTGAAATGTTACCTTTTGTAACTCCTTCCTTTATGTCATCAACATTGTATGATTGATTCTTGACCAATCAATATGCCAAAAAGGCTCCAAATAAGCTCCATCTCAGCTGTAGGTGGCGTTTCATAGAGTATGTGTATGTGCTCAAATTTACTTTTGCTAACATTGTAAAATAATATACATTTAATAATACACACATGTTATATTCCAAAACACTTTAAGATGTATATCATATGTAAAAAGTGTTTAGATACGTGTCACATGATGTACCAAAAACGTTCCATGTGTTGTGTGCGTAGAAAACCGAATTTTTGATATTTATGATTACCCGATTTTTCTCTAATTTAAATTCCAACTTTTGCACATGTTATATATATTATGTTATACATAATATATATAATATATACTTTAAATCTCAGCACTTGGCTGGTCTAAAGTGGTACCATTTCCATGTGACAAAAATTAAACTTGGAATCTTCACATTTTGGCCTTAATGTGGAGTAATTTGTGTGTGCCAACATGGAAAGTATTTTTGGCTGAATATTCAGTGATGTGCACGAAATTTTCATCAAATTTTGATGTATAGGGGCTGGCCATTTATTTATGGCAGGTACGTGACACGTTGGTGAAGTTTCGGTATTTGCCCGATACGACAAATTTCGGTTTAGAACCTTTTATCGTGTCGTATTTAATTTGTCATCACCATATCTTATATCATATGATATAAGACCTGAATATACTCATAAATATGAGTTAAGTATAGTGGTGTGACGTTAACGTACGTACGTAAAATATATAACGTGTCGGTAGTACGTTGGAATACATGTGTATGTGCCTTTTTCAAAAAATCTGAAAATGTATGTAATATATATGTATATAGGCGTGCATCATTAAAGAGGAGAGGAGGAGAAAACTTTCCTTCCTTAGCCTTGTTGCCTTTGTGTCTTTTCCAAATGTGGCTTCCTTTAATGAACTACTTAGTTTAATAAACTAAGTACTTCACTTAATGAACTAGTTTAGTTCCTTAATAGTGGCACCTGAAAATAGTATAAACACAACAAATTCTTGCCATATGATGTAAGCTTTAACGCTTCATGGCTCGTTAGTCCGGCAACATTATATATAAGCTAAATAAGGCAAGTAATAGCAATGTATCATCCATACATGTATATCTTATGCACGTTTTATCTTATGCTTGTTTTTGTGCACATTTAAATCATGTATTTGAAAATCACTCAAACCCCTTTTTCTCTACATCTAAATAAAGAAGGGCTAATATAACTTAATTAAAATGGACTTGGAAGAATCAATATTTCATTATTCCACATCCTCATAGTTTCACGTCTGGTACAGTTGGGGTACAACAATGGACCTATCAGCATGGATATAAGATATATGTAATGGGGTCGTGGACCTTTCAGCATGGGGTATAAAGTTCTGTTTGCTGTGGATTGATCACCCACAGGGTATAAAGTTCTGCTACGCGAAGAATATGAAAAGTTTTTTGAAATGACACGCATAGCATATTTACAAAAGAGGTCATATGCATGGGTTCTGTATGTGGTTTTAAAAGTGTACAACATCATGCCTCATGAAGCGTAAGAACTGACATGCAAAGATTAACATCCATGAATGATTTGTTTATGTAGTATGTTATTTTGGTTACATGTTTGTTCTCGTATCCGCGTATCATTTATGTGATTTATTTGTATTGATGAATTGTTATAAAGATGCTATTTTCTAACCCGAGCACTTTATTTTGGGCAATGACTTATGCACTGGTGACTCGTCGTGTGTGATCCTGTAAGGTGTATAGATGGGCTACTTGCTGGCGATGTTTTCACTAAGATTGGATACTCCATCTTCTTTTCAGGTGAGCCAGAGTACGAAATGATATTTGTCGAAGACGGCAACGAGTGGGCTCACTGGGATGATTGTTGTACCCCAACCGTACTGTACTTGAAACAATGATGATGTGGCATAATGAAATATCAATTCTTCCAAGTACATTTTATTAAAGTTATATTAGTGCTTCTTTACTTAAATTCTTTTAAGATAGATACTATATAATTATACAAGTGGATGTCATAAAGTATGTGAAATGACCATTTTGCCCCTCCAAAGCCTAGGGATTTCGGCCACAAGACATTGAAGGGCCTTAGAATATTTTCCTTTTTATAATAAGGAGACTAACCTAAATGGTCTTCACAAAAGCAAACCTAAAATCATATACAAGAAATTAGATAATGTAAATAATAGTATAATTATATAAGTATGAGTTATGAAAAATGTGAAAAGACAAAAATACCCTCCCCAGGGCCCTAAGATTTCGGCCAAAACCCAAGGGGTTTCTAGAACCCTCTCAACCCTTCTAGTTTTCCATTATTTAAAAATTATATTTCAAACAATAATAAATAAAATTCAAGCATGGGAGGCAAAAAGCTTACAAGTTACAAGGCCAAGGCTTGCTTTTCTTACATTTCATGAAAAGCCTTGTTCTCTTTCCCCTCATACGCCGGCCTCCCCTTCCCTCCCTCCACCATTAAGCCTTCTTTAATTCTACCTAGAAGCTTCACATCCATCTTCATCTTGTACTCTCTCAAGAAGTCCCCCAAGCAAAGAAAATACTTAGACTATTTTCATCTCCTTTAACCCCTACTATACGGCCCTTGGAGCTAGGAGATTCAACATTACTTCCATTTTCAAGCTCAAAGAATCATCTAGGTAAGTCTCATTCCAAGCTTCTTAAGTGGATTCTCTATTTCAAAGAATGAAGCTCACTTGGTTCCTTTTTCCTACCCCAAACCCGTGACCTCCATGGTCACTAGGTACAAGTTTTTCAATCTTTTAAGTGGTGCAAGCTCTTGATAGTTTGAGTTCCTCTCAAGCTCCATTCAAAACCTCATCTAGGTAAGTAGATCTAGCATCAAGTTAGCTCTATTTTTCATTTAAAATGGTAGCTAATATTTTCCTTTTTCCTCCCTCGAAACCGTGTGCTTCATGGATGTAGTGGAGGAAAATTTCAACTCATTTCATCAAAGATCCAAGCTAAGAAAAGGTTCTATCTTGAAGAGGCAAGTATACTCTAGACTTTCATGACTTATTTAAGGAGTTGATGACTTAAATGATTAGTTATTATTAAGATATGAATTTCAATTGAAGCTACTATGTGTCAAGCAAAAGATCTTAGTGGTTCCTTAAGAAAAATGACTTGCTTGTGAATAATACTTCTAAAGATGAGTTCTTTGACTACATGCAATATGATAAGAGGGCTGTTTTAGGATGATGTATGGACTAGCAAATTGATTCTTGGCAAAGAATGGATTTTGTGTTAAGCATGAGGAGTATGAAATGGCGGGTGGGCTATATGTGATTTTACAAAGTTGTTTTGGCATGCTTGAAGGATTTGTTTCGTGAGTATACTTGTACTCAATTTGAAAGGTGACTTGACTCCTTTTTGGAACAATAAAACGGGCTGTGAGGGTAGCTAGGTGATGCATGCATTAGTTGTATCAAGGGTAGATTTTATAAAATGCAAAATGAGCAAGAGTGATGAATGTTACGTGTGAGTTACAAACTGTTTTGGGGTTATACATATGTGACTTAACAAAAGTTATGAAATCTGTAATATTCATGTTAAAGGGGTTTATTTAGTGGCTAATAAGTTATTTTATAAGAATAAGGTTAGTTGGTATGTACTTAACATGAAAAGGTAACAAAAGACCAAACTACTGTAGCAGGACAGTTTAATGTAGCGTATTGTGTGACCTAAAAATGGACCTTAGGAAAGTGCAAATGAGCTGATTTTTGGTAGGATGCTAGCCCTACATGTCTATGACGTTTGTGAGTTGGAATTGTAGAAAAGGAATTATGGTTTTGCCACAATAAAATTATTAGTAAAGCTGGTCACTCCAGAATCAGCATATGACTAATTTCGGGAAAGTAATTAAATGACCCCTTTAAAGTCGTTGGATTGCTCTGGAATTTTTATGGTAATCACTTAGGACATAGATGAGCATGTCCATGTAAATTAATCAACTTGAAATTATCGTTTTGATGGGTAACTACTGATTTGAAGTTGACGTTACAAAACTGGAAAACTGGACAGAATTATGGAATAAGTTAAGAGGCCCTAATCTTGTGGATTTTGACTTATATAAACGGTTTGGGCCCATGAATATTAATCCTTGATGTGTTTACTCTGTTTTTCAGGTATTGGCCCAAATCAATTAATATTTTATGGTCTTAGAAATTAAGGAAAAGATGGGTACTATACTGCTGGATTCAGCAGTACACTTTTTAGCAATTTAACGATTTAAGGGTCTTATTCATCTTTAAATGTCACAAAAATTTTATGGCATAAAGATAGGACCCCATTATTCATATGTAAGGCAAAATATTATAAAAATAGGTCTGATTTGTTATATTGGAGGACTCACAAACAGAACGTAAATTCTGGAAATTTCTAGCTCATGGGAATTATGTCATGTTCTAAGTAATTTTAAGATGATTCATGCCATGACTTGCATCGCATTTCATCGCATGTATCACGCATGATCACGTGCATCATGAATCTGATTTTCTAAGTTTTCCATATGCACATAAGCTCCTTTCAAGCAAGCAAGTTTTCGTTATGCATGTAAGTTGTTTATGGTCCAACGATTTTCAAAAGAAAGGTTTTACGACTTCCTTGCCGGCTAAGCATGCTCACAACCCGATTCCAGACCCGGGGTTAATAGGTCTGATGATATTGTAAGTTCTGGACCCATTCCGGACCCGGGGTTAATTGGTCTGATGATATGTTCTGGACCCGATACAGGCCCAGGGTTAATCGGCCTGATGATATGCTCTGGACCCGCCCCAGACCCAGGGTTAATTGGTCTGATGACATGTTCTGGACCCGTTCAGATCTGAGGTTAATTGATCTGAAACTCTGTTTTCTGATACGTTACTTTATGGGACCAAATGATGATTTTGACACGACATGACATCATGCACTGCATCCTGCATATTTCATATGCACTTTGCATGTTAGAACGATTAAGTTAGGAGGAATATGATATTATCAGTATGGTATTACTTATATTATGGCTAGGCTATATCTTCAAGCAGATCAAGGATTAAAGGTCAGGTATGAATTAACATTGGAGGTACTTTGGGGTTTTTCCATTCATGTTATGATTCTTTATTTATTTCATGGTAGTTTATTGTATGCTTGCTGGGTGATTTTTATCACTCATACCTTTATTTTTCCCCAGAGCCAAAGAATGCTAAGGTTGAGTGGATCGAAGATGAGCCGAGAGTGCCGTATACGTAGTCAAAGAGACATGAGATGACCATGCTTAATGACTTTTGTGCTGATTTGATGATGTACTATGAACTATGCTGGAACCTTTGGACTTCGGTTTTACTTTGTTTTGTGGGACTAATGTTTTGAGGATCTAATATTTCGGAATGCATGTTTATTTCAAAAGTTTTAATTTCTGCCTAAGTTTTACTACCATGTTAAATGTTAGCATGGGAGTCCATGACCTAAGTTATGGATTTTCACAAGTTACGCATGACGCTTTGTACTCTCCTTAGTGAAGTACGGCGGGTGCACCGTATTCGGGCAAGGTCCAGTGCGGGGCGCTATAATGATGGTCATGAAAGTAGATAGATTTCTGATCATTCTCATTTAAGTTGGAAGACTTCATGTTTATCATGTTGTACTAGAGAATATGTTAGACCATTAACCGAACGCATTTTATATCCGTTGTATTTCTTTGGTTACATTGGTGTTAGTGAAGTTTTAAATTTTACGACGTTTCCGCTGATTTATCTTACGTCATGAATGACGTGCGCTTGATCTACTTTGACGCTTCGTAGTCCTCATAGTAGACTACGGCGGGTGCACTGGTTTTGATGCCAGTATCGGGCCAGGGCACTACAGGTGGTATCATAGCCCTAGGATTCAGATCTATCTCAGAAACTTAGGTTCATGATCTTTTAGAAATTTAAGATATGATTTTTCCTTATGTTTGATCCTTAGTTATGAGTGCTGATTTTTCTAGAGTTTAAGTATGATAAGAGTTGGGTGTGTGCAAGCGTGTTTATCATCTAATTTCGTTAACATTTTTATTTCATACCCCACCCATTCTTATGCATTCAAGCTTTCAGTAACATCTTGTAACTACTGATTGCTAATAGAACGCTGAATTTTCTTATACAATCTATACATGTTTCACGCATGCTTTTGTTTGCATGCTGCATGGACGGACACAATTATCTGGATGGCTGCTTGTTTCCACGAGGATGCTGTATGTACTGACAAAGGCAATTGGAAGCTTCTATGGCACCGTCATTATCTTCATCAAACGGTACAAATCATGATGACATGTACATTCTCATGTAGGGAGCTTTTCCACGTAATGGAGGCGCTTCCCACTTGGACGACAATACATACCAAATCATTGTATTCAATATTTAACATGCTTGATATCAATGACAGTCGTATAAATATGTACGCTTTTTCCTTCGCTAAGGTTTTATCCACAAGGGTGGTTTTACTTGACAAGGTTTTAATGCGGCATATCATATACGGCTGGAGATATATCATCCTTAGCTTGTTAATTCATTTATTCGCATATTCTGACACTTGTAATATGGTTTTCCTCCGCCAAAAGTGAGGGCTTTTAATAAAATTCTCTTTTCTAAAAAATATATATATGTGTGTGTGTGTGTGTGTGGGCGTGTGATTTGAATGAGATGAGGAGACTTTCTATTTCAAGTTTGTTGTCATATAGCTCTCTCCAAATATGTCTTCATTTAATAAACTCGTTAGTTCATTAACTTGAGCACTTCACTTTAATAAACTAGTTTAGTTCATTAATCATGACACCTGAAAATAGTATAACGACAACAAATGTTTGCCATATGTTGTAAGCTTTAACGCTTCATGGCACGTTAGTACGACAACATTATATAGAAATATGTAAAGCATTTTTATCACGTGAATATATCAAGTAAAATTTATTTCATACATTTCATAAAAACGTAATATTTAAATCATGCATTTTCAAATCACTCAAACTCCGATTTCTCAACACAAATGAGCATAAATACAAAGCTTGATAAAAGTTAAAAAGAAAAGCCAATCAAGGTAATAAGTATAAGAGAATGGTTGGTAGTTTATTTTGTTTGGCAGCTAGCCAGCCAGATATATCACATTCTATGTGCTTATGTGTTAGAGTTTAAAATATGCTCAAGAAATCGCACCTAGTTGCCTTAAAGCGTGTTCTTTAGGGATTTAAAAGGTACGTTGAATTTCGGATCGTTTTATCCTAAGAATGGGTGTATTTACTTAAGAGGTTATAGTGATTCATACTATGCTAAAAATATTGTTTATGAGAAAAGTACCTCAAGAACCTGTCAATTTCTTGGAGATTTCCTTAGTTTCTTGGTTTTTCAAGAAATAAAATAGTGTGTCACTTTCCGCGGCAGAATCCAAATGTGTTTAGGCCGCACCGCGTTGTGCATGATGACACACACCTTGAATGATTACAATGTTAAGTTTGACAAAGTGCCTATCTTATTTATAACACCTCAGCTATAAGTGATTTATAATAAGTGGAACTAAGCATATTGAAGTTATACATCACTTCAGAAGAGATTACGTGTGATAAGGTTTGGTTTTTGTTGAATATGTTCTAACTAATTATAAATTAGCAGACATATTCACAAAAGTTATTCCTATAGATGCACTTGAATCAATTAGAACAAGATTGAGGATGATAAACAATAGGTAAAAAGTCCAAAATATAAAAACTTAGGGAATATGTACATCCATCAATCGATATGCCTACCTGATAGATCGATGCATACATTGTTCTCTACATCGGTCAATTGGTGTGAACGGGTTTAGGAACTATAAAACCTGTTTAAAAGCAGAAAACTACACTATTCCTCATTCTAATCCTATTGATTCAACACTGATTACCTCCAAAAGATTTTTTCCCTCAGAAAATTAGCTTCTTTTCTTCAAAATTCAAGCAAAGTACTTCAATGCCTCTCCATTTAAATTGAATTTTACAGCCCATACATCATCTTCTCATCTTCTTTAAAAATTTTTGATTCCTCCAACCTTAGAATGTCAACAAGGAGCAAGAACACTACAAAGAGGATGAGGACCTCTCAAAGTGAAGAAAGAGGGTCAAGCTACCATTCCCAAGGTCAAGCTCCATAGCAACCAATCCCCACCCCACCAAGAACTGGGGCAAATAGACCTAGAGGCGGGGATTTCACACAGGCCCAAGAATTGGAAAATATCCAGGAAGGATAAACCTTAAAGAATTTTTTGTGTATCAAAAGAAACATTTGTGGAGTCTTAGAAGAGACGTATGGTACATGTAAATTGAAGTCTTCAGACACAAGAGCTTCTCGAAGAATGGGAAGCAAATGAGAGAGATACTATTCCTTTAAAGCTACTTAAAGTTAGTGATATTGAATAAGATGATGAGTTAAAACCTATTCTTGATTGGTATGATGTGCAAAATTGGAGGTCCCTTTGGACAAAAAAGGAAATACAGAACATGTCTAAGGGGTATACTAAACTCTTTCACTTAAAGTTATGGGTTGAATACTTATATGAATTTCCATACTCCCTTAATACAGTTATAAATGGAAAACATCTTGAATGGTATGTAATGACAATTTGTGAGTATATAGGTATTTGGGATGAAGGGTTGGATGACTTTGAAGTATGGAAATGGGATGAAAACAAGTGAAAATCACATTAAGAGCTTCTTAGGATTTCACCATACTAAAATCACTAATGATATGCTATTCGTGTATTGTATGCTGACGGTCATTGTTACATTTTGTATAAATGAGAAATTGGCTAAGCTCCCTAGCAATCTAAATTTCTCAATTGCCTGTCGCATCACCAATAGGGAGCGTTTGAACTTTGTGAAAATATTTTTTGTGAATGTGATGGAGGCAGTCACCAAGAAAACTAATGCCTTTTGTCATAGCAATCTTATTTATCAATTGCTCAAGAATCAAATGTGGCTTTGGGTGCAACAGATGAGGACAAAATCAGAAATATTTACACCAAGGCCAATATTAAACAAATTAACAAGTCTTGTAAGGAAGAGCAACAACGCAGAGGTCAACAACCTGAACCCGAAGAGGGTGATGATATAAATGTACCTGAGCAGCAGAATGCCCCTCCACACACCTCTGTCCTCCAACCTCAACCTACTCCTACCTCTCGAGCTGATAAAGGAAAAGCACCAATAGAGGTGGACTCAAGTTTTGAGTACAAATTCGATGATGAGGTTGAGATAGAACAACTAAATAGGACTATAGATCAATGAAAGAAAAATAGACCGGATAGAAGATTCGCAAGGATGTTCTTGAGGTGGAAGTAGCCACCCTCAAAAATAGGGTCCTACTGGCTAGTTAGACTACTTTTGAGTTAACCGGCCCAGAAAGATGAAATATCAAAAGTTGAACTCCAAATTGAACGAGGTTGTCTCTGGGCTTTGTCTTTCATCATAAGACTAATACTTAAACCCCACCCTACAGTCCTACTAGAAAGATCGGCCAAGCTCACGTCAGATTCGCATCATTAGACTACTTTTTTCTTCGACATTTCAACTATTGTATTAAATCTCTTGCATGTGTATATGTTATTTAATGATTATTATTTTGATGGTTTCAAAAGGGGGAGAAATTCTTGTTTGGATATGCATACTTGGTATGCTTGATACATGTATGTGTATGTTGATATGCCTGGATATGCAGATTGTGTAGGATCTGCAAGGCACCACTAGAAGGGAGGGGGGGTTGAATAGTGGGTGCGGAAAATGTTGTTTTTAAAATCTGTTTAAACCAAAAACCCAACTTCTGAAAACAGTTTCTGTTTTCAGGACCAGTTTTAAAACGTTTTAAAAACTAGGTTGCAGGTCTTCAAAAATTCTGAAAGTTTGAGAGAACTTAGCCTCAGATGTTATGAGTGTCTCCTAAAAATTTCAGATTTAAATTCAACCTATAAACCCTTGAAAATTTGTTGGTGGTCAGATTGCGCAAATCTGCCAGAAACAGTAGACTGATTTGAAAATTTAATTTCTATTTATACGCAACTCCAAATGCTTTGAAAATTTAAATACTAACCCCTTATAAGTTTTATTTAAATGTGTTGAAACATTTTTGAAAAATTATTTGGGGAATTTAGTCAAATACGATCAAAGTCTCAACCTTTGCAAGCCTGAACATCTGACTGCACTAGTCTCAGAACTTTGGATGTTTGGGTTACTTATACTTATCCAAAAGGGTTGAAACTTACGCCAAAAGAACCTTAAAACGTGTGTCTATGTTTCCTGAAAGTTTCGTGATTTTTGAAATTCGTTTACTATTTTTACAAACGTGATCAAAAACAGTAAACAGTGCTGAAACTGAAAGTAAGTGCTGAAAGTAACAAACACCAAGAATTTTATACTGGTTCGGTTATAAACAACCTACTCCAGTCTTCGAGGACACCTTCCTCGGTTCCAACTAATCACACAACACAACAAACACCTTACCACAGGGTTGATGGAGTTACACACCAACTCCAACCCTTTACAAACCTTGTATGTGAATACAATGCACACGAACACCACCACCTTGCAAGTTCAAGATTGATCACACCTTGATCAATCTTTTACAATGATAAAAGAGAATATGGTGGTATGTAATAAGCCTATTCAAGATGTATGAATATGAATACAATAGGCTTTTAGAGATAAGAAAGAAAGAAAGTGTAGAAGAAGAGATAGAAGACTCTTTTTGCACTTTTGAACTTGTGAGGCTTGTCTTACTTTTGTTTTGCTCTCTTCACTTCTTTTTATCATAGTTGGCCGCCCCCTATGTTGCTCTTCCCCTCTTGAAAATTATCTTCTAAGTCCTTGGAAGAGTATATGGCATCATTGTGACATGTCTTTGCTTACTTGTCATCTCCTCATTGGATGATCATTAAGCTCTTGCTTACTTGGCACTCATTGATTGGTTGGATGTTGTCATCACTTGATGACTAGACAAATCTGAGAATAACACTTAAAACATGTGCCAAAATCATCATAAAATAGTTACCATAACTTCCAAGATCATCACATAAATTTAGCAAGATAATTTTCTCCAAGTAATTATGAAAAAATCGGCCATAATTAGTCTTGCACATGCTGAAATTTCAGCATGTGTAACATTCACCTTTTGTTCAAAATATTACCGATTTTGCATTGATTTAATCTAAGAAATCAAAGGATAATTCAATCACCATTTAGTATACAATATTCTCATCTTTTATGGAATAAAAATTAGATAACAATGTGGCCGATATTTCGGCCATTATACATTCACACATGCTGAAATTTTCAGCATGTGTGATATTTAAGAATATCACTTTATTTGTTTCCATAGAATATTTAAAATACTTCCAAATCATCTCCCAATTATCCACATGTTTCAAGACAACAAAATATGGCTCATAAATGGGATAAATGTTGGCCATACATTAGCACACATGCTGAATTTCCAGCATGTGTCACAATTGTGACAAAATTTGAAACATTACCTTTGTAGTTCCTTTCTTTAGGTCACCAACATTGCATTCCTTATTATTGACCAATCAAGATGCCAAAAAAGCTCCACATATGCTCCAACTCAGCTGATCTAGGCGTTTGAAATGATTTGTGCATGTGCTGAATTTTATTTTTGCAAACTTTGTAAAATAGTACACATTTAATAATACACACATGGTATATTCCAATCAGCCCTTAATTGAATTTTCTAGAACACTTTAAGATGTATGAAATATGTAAAAAGTGTCTAGATATATGTTGTATGATGTGCCAAAAACGTTCCATATGTCGTGTACGTAGAAAACAGAATTTTCGATGTTTATCGATTACCCGATTTTTCTCTAATTAAATTCCAACTTTTTGCACATGTTATATATATTATGTTACACATAATATACATAAATTTAACTTTAATATTCAGCTCATAAGGCTGATTAAAGTGGCGCCTAGACATGTGACAAAATTGAAATTGGAATCTCCACAATTTGGCCTTAATGTGGGGTGATTTGTGTGTGCCAACATGGAATAATTTTATGGCTGCACATACCATGTAAGCCACGAAATTTATGGCTATTTTTGAAGTGTAGGGTCTGGCCATCTATTTATAGCAAGTACGTGACACGTTGGCGAAGTTTCGGTATTCGCCCGATACGACAATTTTCGGTTTAGAACCTTTTAACGTGCCGTATTAAATTTGTCATCACCATGACTTACATCATATGATATAAGACCTGAATATACTCATAAATATGAGTTAAATATAGTGGTGTGACGTTAACGTACGTACGTAAAATATATAACGTGTCGGTAGTACGTTGGAATAAGTGTGTATGTACCTTTTTCAAAAAATCTGAAAATATATATATATATATGTGTGTGTGTGTGTGTGTAAATGGCGTGTATATTAGTATATATATATATATATATATATATATATGTATATATAGGTGTTGTACCCCAACGACATGTACTTAAGAACTATGCATACGCAACGGAATGAAAGCAATGATTTCCTTAAGCGCATGTTACTTAAGTCCACTCAACTCTTTTTACTTAAATACTATTGAAGTGGTACATGAAATATAGAGATATATAAACCATACACGTCACTAGGTATGTATGTGCGTGTATATGATATATGTGTATGGAATGTATAAATATATAGTATACCTAGGCGTGTATATGCATATGTATACATACATATGATACTCTTGGAATACGATAAAATAAAGAAAGACAATATAGTGCATAAATTAAAATTACAAGAAATCCCAAGTTGCCCAAGAAGCCTAAATTTCAGCCTATACATGGAGAGGTTCTAGAATTCTCTAGCCAATCTTATTAGTTAAAATGATAAGACAAGAAGTTATCATGCAAAGAATAAATAGAAAACAAAATAGACATGCATTTAAGGAACAAGTAAGACAACTCATTAAAGAAGGAAGTAGTGTGGTTGAGGTCATAAAGACCCAACCAAGAAATCGGCCCTTACAAGGTTAACCATGGAGGATTTTTAAATCCTACCATGGTTACTCTTCCCTTAAGCCAAGATTAAGATAACCATGATTTGATAAAGTAACTTGGGTTAGCCTAAAAGTAACTATAGTTTGAATAAAGTAACCAAGGTTATACTAACTTAACCTTGATTAGCACTCAAGAAAACCCTAATCCTCCCTATTCTCCCTCCAAAAATCGGCCAATCCTCCCTCCTCTCCTAGGTTTTCAAAATTTTGCAAGAAAACATCTTACATTCATCCAGAAAATTCTTCCCAAGCAAGCCAAGCAACACTTAGCAAAATTCCCTCCCTTCATCACAAATATTTCAGCCTATACTCTTGAAGGATAGGAGTTTAACTTCAACTTCAAGACTCAAGTAGACATCTAGGCAAGTCTTATTCCAAGTTCCCTTAAGTGAATTCTTATTTTGGTAAAGAATGAAGCTAACATGAATCCTTTCACTTTCATCAAAACCGTATGCTCAAGGAAAGGAAGGAGAAGGATTTCATCACATGTCACTTCATAACCAAGCAAAGATAAGAGCTTTAGATTTAAGAGGCAAGTATACAATGATCTCTCATGATTTATTTAAAGAGTTTGTGACTTGAATGCTTAAAGGTTCTTAAGATATGATCTTTAGTTGAATGTCTTAAGTTGAGACTATACCTTAGAGATTCCTTAAGAACAATGCATCTTATGTGGTTTATTCTCTCAAAGATTGAATCTTTTATTTTGTGCATTAAGATTCAAGGCTGTTTTAAGATGATTTAAGTTACAACTAAGTGAGTCTAGGCAAGATTGATGTTGGTTTGAAACTTGGAAGATTTATGGAGAAAGCATGCATATGTAAGGTAGTAGCTCTATGAAATCTTTAGTAAGATTAGATTGGGATGAATCTTGAATGTGAATGCATGCTTGAATATATGTTGTGAAATGTGAATATGACACCATACAATTTTCGGTCTAAAGGTTGGAATAGAAGGTGAATATGGACTCTTGGACTTGTAAAGACAACAAACTAGCAAACTACTGGAATAGGGCAGAGTGGAATGACATTTTAAACGGCTTAGGAACTGACCTTACAGACTTTCAATGAAGCTAATTTTTGGTACAAAGCTAGCCTTACGAGTATGGTACAAGTGAGAGTTGGAATTTCGTTAAAATAAGCTAAGGATTATTTTTAAGAAATTATACGGTAAAACGGCCGTAGTAGAAAATTCTGGAGTTAAGCAGAATTGATCTATGATTTTAACGGAATAAACGAGGACCTTGTAGACCTTCAAAAAGTCTGATTTTTGGTACAAACCTAGCTCTATGAGTGTAGTGAACACGCCAGTCAGAATTTTGGTAAAATGAGTTATGGTTAATTTTTAATAAAATAATTGGTAAGACTGACCAGACTTGGAAAACGGAACTTGAGCAGAATTGTGACTTCTTTTGAATGGCTCGAAAAAGGACCTTGTAGAGGAGCAATAAATCTGATTTTTGGCATGGTAATAAACCTATGAGTGTAGTAAACAATCCAGCTTGAATTTTGGGAAAACCCGCTTTGGATTATTTTTAATGATTTAATTAGTAATACTACTCAGCTGAAATCACTGGAACCAACCTGAAATTTGGTATCGAATTTCTAGACTCATAAAGGGTACTTAGAGATATGCAAATGAGCTAAAATTTGGTAGGACACTAGTTCCACGTGTTTATGACTTGTGGGAGTTGGAATTTCTGAAAAATGAATTGCGGATTTACAGTTATTGAATTTTTAGTAAAATGACTCATACCAGTTCCAGCACTTAAATCATTTCAGGAAGTAAACCCTTTAAGGCTATACATTGTGCTATTTCGCGTCATGACTTGCATTGCATATCACGGTATGTATCATGCATGATCGTGAAACTCATTTTCATGGATTTTATTATGCAAGCAAGTTTTATAAATGATTACGTTTTAATATGCATGAAAAAGTTACGGTCCCATGTTTTAAAAGCTTCATGATTCCTTTGCCGGCCAAGCATGCGACTAACCCGACTCCAGACCCGGGGTAAATTGGTCTGATGACATGATATGTTCTTGACCCGTTCAGATCCGGGGTTAATTGGTCTGATATCTGTTTTGGACCCGATCAGATCCGGGGTTAATTGGTCTGATATCTGTTCTGGACCCGTTCAGATCCAGGGTTAATTGATCTGATATCTGTTCTGGACCCGTTCAGGCCCGGGGTTAATTGGTCTGATTATATGTTCTGGACCCGCTCAGATCCGGGGTTAATTGATTTGACACTCTGTTTTTACGACATGTTACTTTATGGGACCAAAATGATGTTTTGACATGACATGACACCATGCATTGCATCTTGCATATCTTACGATCATGAGGACATGTTGCATGATACAGTTAATGGTTATAAGTTATTATTGGTGTAGCATTACTTAAAAACATGCTTAAGCCGAACGCCAAGTAAGTTCAGGATCCAAGGTCAGGTATGGTATAGCATTCCCTAAAAACATGCTTAAGCCGATCGTCGAGTAAGTTCAGAATCCAAGATCAGGTATGAATTATGATTATTTGAGGTTTTTGGGGTAATACATTCATGTTATGATTCTTTACGTATTTCATGGTCGTTTATTGTATTCTTACTGGGTGATTTTTATCACTCACACTTTATTTTTCCCCCCAGAACCAGATAATGCCAAGATAGAATGGATCGAGGATGAGCCGAGGGTACCTTATCCATAGGCGAGAAGATATGAAGGGAGCTAAGCTAAGGACTTTTGTGCGGCCAAGACGTTTTGTATCATGACTATGTTTGAACTCTCTGGATTTCAGTTATGTTATTTTGTGGGACTACTACCTTTGGGAACTTAGTAAATTGGTGATGCATGTTTGATTTGAAAAGTTTTAATTCTGCCTAAATTTTTCTACCATGTTGAATGTTAGCATGGGAGTCCACGACTTATGTTATGGATGTTCGGATGTTATGCATGACGCCTTGTATTCTCCTTAGTGAAGTACGGCGGGTGCACCGTATCCAGACGAGGCCCGGGTGCGGGGCGCTACAGGTGGTATCAGAGCCCAGGCTCTAGATTTCGGGCAGAACGTAGGACTAAGTTATGATCTTAGCAATATAAGTTTGATCTTAGACCTAAGTCATGATCTTAGATGAGTGATGGCCTTAGACTAGGACTATGTAGACCGAGTTTAGGATGTAACTTAATAAAGAATCCTGAACTATGGAAGTTAGGTTTATGACGTAACACATGCCCTTTCCTTTCGTATTTTAAAGTTTTGAATTATGGTCCTTGGTCAAATAAATTGATTTCATTCCGATATTCTAAATAAACGATAAACCGTAAGTGCAGATGGTGAGGCCACGTGGCAGACCCCCGAGAGCACGACCAGCTGCTCAGGAGCCCATTCCTCCACCACCAGAGCAGGTTCCGCCGCCACCTCAGCCTGACCAGGATCCTCCAGCACAGAATAATCCACCACCGGCTCCACAGGCACCTGTTCCTCCGGTCATCCTGGATATGAATGCATTTCAGACCTTTTGCCAAGTTGTTACTCAGATAGGGCAAGGCCTAATTCATCAGAATGCTCCACCTCAGCCACATCACCCAATAAGGGATGCCCAGTACTATTTTGAGAAGCTCAAGAGGGCTAATGTGCCACCGTTTGAGGGAAAACCTGACCCAGATACTACGGAGAAGTGGCTAGATGAAGTTGAAAATTGTTTTGAGCTAATTCAAGCCCCAGAGGAAATGAAGGCTCAGGCTATCAGACCCTTCTTGATCAGTGAAGCTAATCAATGGTGGAAGACGAATCTGCAATTTTTGCCCAGACCTATCACATGGGAAAGATTTCTGCAAGAATTTCATAAGTTTTATATCCCTCCGTCAGTCAAATTGCAAAAGAGGCATGAGTTTGAATCTCTGAAGCAAGAGTCGGGCATGACAGTAGCTGAGTATGCAAATAAGTTCATCGCCCTTGGAAGGTTTCAGCCTGTTACTATGAATGATGAAGAAACGAAGATGCTGAAGTTTGAAAGAGGTCTAAACCCAAGAATTAGGACATGGTTGGTGAATGCAAATCCTGTCAATTTTGGAGCACTTCTGGATGCATGCTACCGTATAGAGAGGGATATCATACGAAGAGATGATGTGGGTCAAAAGGGAGAAAGACAAGGGACCGGAAATGAGAAGTACAGGAAAATGGCTAAGAATAATTTCAGAGGATCCGTTCGTCAAGGACAATCTCAAGGACAGAATCAACGCCGCAAGAATAATCAGCAGAAGAATCCGGCCCCATCTCAGCAACCAGCAATACCAGAATGCCCTCATTGCCAGAAAAGACACATGGGAGAGTGTAAGTGGAAGACAAGTAAGTGTTTTGGATGCGGAAAGGATGGCCACATGATTAAGGATTGTCCAGAAAAAGGAGCGCAGCAGCAACAGCAGCCCAAGAACCAACGGCCCAGAGCTAATGCAAGAGTGCACGCTATGACAGATGCTGATGTTGAAGAGACTGCTGACGTAGTGACTGGTAACATTTAAAGTTTTATGTCTTCAATACCTTTCACTTATGCACAACCATCACATTGCTTAGAAAAACGTGCCTGGTTCAGGAACCATCTTAGTGTGTAGCATACCTGCAAATGTGTTGTTCGACAGTGGCGCTAGCCACTCTTTTATCTCAAAGAAGTTTGCTAAGAATATCGATCGCGATCCAATCCGATTAGAATCGCCCTATAGAGTACAAGCAGCTGGCGACCGGATGCTTGTTTCCCATCACATATTCAGAAATTGTGCCCTGGAGTTTAATGACCAGTTGTTTGAGGCCAATTTGATCCCCATATCTATGAGTGATTTTGACGTGATTCTTGGTATGGATTGGCTCTCAAAGAATCATGCTCACATTGACTGCCGAGGCAGGCAAGTTATCATTAAGAACCCAACTCGAGAGGAGATGTCATTCTAAGGAGGAACTAAGTTAAAGAAACCATCCAAGAAAGTCTTTGTTAACACAGCTCGTGCCAGCCAAGCATTAAAGAAAGGTCATGAAGGATTCTTGGTTTATGTTTTAAGTGTCGAACAAGAAAGCACTACCCTTGCACAAGTTCCAGTTGTTAATGAATACCCTGATGTATTTCCTGAGGATCTGCCTGGACTACCTCCTGATCGCGAGATTGCTTTTGAAATAAACCTTGTTCCAAGAGCTGAACCCATATCGAAAGCCCCTTATCGCATGGCACCTGCGGAACTAAAGGAGCTAAAGGAACAGTTACATGAGCTGTTAGAAAGGAAACTCATTCGCCCCAGTGTTTCACCTTGCAGTGCTCTGGTGCTATTTGTGAAAAAGAAAGATGGAAACATGCGCTTATGCATCGATTACCGGGAGCTCAACAAAATCACCATAAAGAACAAGTACCCATTGCCCCGGATTGACGATTTATTCGACCAGCTCAGGGGATCTCGAATTTTTAGTAAGATTGACCTGCGATCTGGATACTTTCAATTGAAGATTAAGGAGGAAGATGTTCCTAAGACTGCTTTCAGAACCCGCTATGGACACTATGAGTTCTTAGTCATGCCTTTTGGTTTGACCAATGCCCCTACCGCCTTTATGGATCTCATGAATCGAATTTTTCAATAGCAGTTGGACAAGTTCGTGGTGGTCTTCATAGACGACATCTTGGTCTATTCACCCGACGAAGAGACTCACGCAGGCCATTTGAGAATAGTCTTGAATATTCTAAGAGCAAGACAGTTGTATGCAAAGTTTAGCAAATGCGAGTTTTGGCTGCAAAGTGTATCATTCCTTGGTCATGTGATTTCAGAAGACGGAATTTCGGTAGATCCCAAGAAAATTGAATCTATCACGGAATGGCCCAGGCCAACAAACGTTACTGAAGTGAGAAGTTTTCTCGGACTAGCCGGATATTACAGGAAGCTTGTGGTAGGATTTTCGAGGATAGTTGTTCCCCTCACTAGATTGACCCAAAAGAAGACCAAGTTTGAGTGGAGTGCCGATTGTGAAAAGAGTTTCTCGGAGCTAAAAGCAAAGTTGACATCCGTTCCTATTCTAGCTCAGCCCACTCCTGGTGAAAAGTACATAGTGTACATTGATGCTTCGAAGAATGGTCTCGGATGCGTCCTTATGCAGAATGACAAAGTGATAGCCTATGCATCCCGACAGTTGAAACCCTTTGAGCAAAACTATCCTATCCATGATCTTGAACTTGCCGCAGTGGTATTCGCGTTAAAGATATGGAGGCACTATTTATATGGCGAGAAGTGCGAGATCTATACCGACCACAAGAGCTTAAAGTACCTCTTTACCCAGAAAGAGCTCAATATGCGGCAACGTAGATGGTTGGAATTGATTAAAGATTATGATCTCTCCATTCAGTATCATCCGGGAAAAGCTAACAAAGTTGCTGATGCCCTAAGTCGGAAAACAAGCCACCCACGGCAACCACCTCTTCAGCGAGATATGGAAGAATTTGGCCTAGAAGAAGTTGACTCAATCGATGAAGTTCTCACCAAATTAGTTCTTGTCCCTCCATTAATTGATAAGATCAAGGAGACCCAAGGAATTGATGAGAACTTAAGAAAAGTCAAAGAAAGGATGAAAGATAAGCCGCGAGATGACTTTGAGATTCGCAGTGATGGCAGTTTATGGTATCAAGGACGGTTATGTGTCCCTGACAACAAAGAAATTAAGGATGAAGTCTTGATGGAAGCTCATAATTCTCGATTATCTATACATCCTGGAGCTAATAAGATGTATCAAGATCTCAAGAAAAAGTTTTGGTGGCCCGGTATGAAGAAACAAATTGCAGAATTTGTTGAGCGATGTTTGATCTGCCAAAGAGTAAAAGCTGAACACCAAAGACCTGCTGGATTACTACAACCCTTGGAAGTGCCAGAATGGAAATGGGACCACATCACCATGGGCTTTGTGACCGATTTGCCCAAGACTAAGCATGGTAATGACGCTATATGGGTAATTGTGGATCGTTTGACTAAGTCTGCTCACTTTTTGGCTATGACGATTAAGGCATCCATGGAGAAGTTAGCCTCTATGTATATTGATCAGATCGTTTGCTTGCATGGAGTACCATGAGTATTGTATGCGACCGTGACCCCCGATTTACTTCGAGATTTTGGATAGCCTTTCAAAAGGCAATGGGCACAGAGATAAGAATGAGTTCTGCCTTTCACCCTCAAACAGATGGACAATCGGAAAGAACTATCCAAACCCATGAGGATATGCTTCGCGCTTGCATTCTTGATTTTGGAGGAAGCTGGGATAAAAGTCTTAAGCTCGTTGAGTTTTCTTATAATAACAGCTTCCACAGATATATCGGGATGGCTCCCTATGAAGCATTGTATGGACGAAAATGTCGATCCCCACTTTATTGGGACGAGATTGGAGATAAGATCCACGTAGGACCCGACATTGTGGAGCAAACACGAGAAAAGGTAAGGTTAGTCCAGCAGAGACTAAGAGCAGCAAAAGATAGAGCGAAAGTATGGGCAGACGAAAGGAGGAGACCTTTAGAATTTCAAGAAGGAGAGAAAGTTTTTCTAAAAGTTTCCCCGACCAAAGGAGTTAAGAGATTTGGCATCAAAGGAAAGCTAAGCCCAAGATTTGTTGGACCTTATGAGGTGCTTGAGAAAATAGGCGAAGTTGCATACCGCTTGGCGCTACCACCATCTCTTTCTCAGCTGCATGATGTATTCCATGTCTCTCAGCTCCGTCGATATGTATATGACCCAAGCCACATCCTTGAAGATCAACAGTTGAAGGTTGAAAAAGATGTAACTTATGAAGAGGAACCCTTAAGGATAGTTGATCGGAAAGAGAAAGCTTTAAGGAAGAGATCCATACCCATGGTGAAGGTACAATGGAGGCATCATTCGGAAGAAGAAGCAACATGGGAAATGGAAGAAGATATGAGGAATAGATACCCCACCTTTTTGACTAGTTCTAAAGTTTCGAGGACGAAACTTATGATAAGGGGGGAGGATGTTGTACCCCAACGACATGTACTTAAGAACTATGCATACGCGACGGAATGAAAGCAATGATTTCCTTAAGCGCATGTTACTTAAGTCCACTCAACTCTTTTTACTTAAATACTATTGAAGTGGTACATGAAATATAGAGATATATAAACCATACACATCACTAGGTATGTATGTGCGTGTATATGATATATGTGTATGGAATGTATAAATATATAGTATACCTAGGCGTGTATATGCATATGTATACATACATATGATACTCTTAGAATACGATAAAATAAAGAAAGACAATATAGTGCATAAATTAAAATTACAAGAAATCCCAAGTTGCCCAAGAAGCCTAAATTTCGGCCTATACATGGAGAGGTTCTAGAATTCTCTAGCCAATTTTATTAGTTAAAATGATAAGATAAGAAGTTATCATGCAAAGAATAAATAGAAAACAAAATAGACATGCATTTAAGGAACAAGTAAGACAACTCATTAAAGAAGGAAGTAGTGTGGTTGAGGTCATAAAGACCCAACCAAGAAATCGGCCCTTACAAGGTTAACCATGGAGGATTTTTAAATCCTACCATGGTTACTCTTCCCTTAAGCCAAGATTAAGATAACCATGATTTTATAAAGTAACTTGGGTTAGCCCAAAAGTAACTATAGTTTGAATAAAGTAACCAAGGTTATACTAACTTAACCTTGATTAGCACTCAAGAAAACCCTAATCCTCCCTATTCTCCCTCCAAAAATCGGCCAATCCTCCCTCCTCTCCTAGGTTTTCAAAATTTTGCAAGACAACATCTTACATTCATCTAGAAAATTTTTCCCAAGCAAGCCAAGCAACACTTAGCAAAATTCCGTCCCTTCATCACAAATATTTCGGCCTATACTCTTGAAGGATAGGAGTTTAACTTCAACTTCAAGACTCAAGAAGACATCTAGGCAAGTCTTATTCCAAGTTCCCTTAAGTGAATTCATATTTTGGTAAAGAATGAAGCTAACATGAATCCTTTCACTTTCATCAAAACCGTATGCTCAAGGAAAGGAAGGAGAAGGATTTCATCACATCTCACTTCATAACCAAGCAAAGATAAGAGCTTTAGATTTAAGAGGCAAGTATACAATGATCTCTCATGACTTATTTAAAGAGTTTGTGACTTGAATGCTTAGAGGTTCTTAAGATATGATCTTTAGTTGAATGTCTTAAGTTGAGACTATATCTTAGAGATTCCTTAAGAACAATGCATCTTATGTGGTTTATTCTCTCAAAGATTGAATCTTTTATTTTGTGCATTAAGATTCAAGGCTGTTTTAAGATGATTTAAGTTACAACTAAGTGAGTCTAGGCAAGATTGATGTTGGTTTGAAACTTGGAAGATTTATGGAGAAAGCATGCATATGTAAGGTAGTAGCTCTATGAAATCTTTAGTAAGATTAGATTGGGATGAATCTTGAATGTGAATGCATGCTTGAATATATGTTGTGAAATGTGAATATGACACCATACAATTTTCGGTCTAAAGGTTGGAATAGAAGGTGAATATGGACTCTTGGACTTGTAATGACAAAAACTAGCAAACTACTGGAATAGGGCAGAGTGGAATGACATTTTAAACGGCTTAGGAACTGACCTTACAGACTTTCAATGAAGCTAATTTTTGGTACAAAGCTAGCCTTACAAGTATAGTATAAGTGAGAGTTAGAATTTCGTTAAAATAAGCTAAGGATTATTTTTAAGAAATTATACGGTAAAACTGCCATAGTAGAAAATTCTGGAGTTAAGCAGAATTGATCTATGAATTTAACGGAATAAAAGAGGACCTTGTAGACCTTCAAAAAGTCTGATTTTTGGTACAAACCTAGCTCTATGAGTGTAGTGAACACGCCAGTTGGAATTTTAGTAAAATGAATTATGGTTAATTTTTAATAAAATAATTGGTAAGACTGGCCAGACTTGGGAAACGGAAATTGAGCAGAATTGTGACTTCTTTTGAATGGCTCGAAAAAGGACCTTGTAGAGCACCCATAAATCTGATTTTTGGCATGATAATAAATCTGTGAGTGTAGTAAACACGCCAGCAGGAATTTTGGGAAAACCCATTTTGGATTATTTTTAATGATTTAATTAGTAATACTACTCAGCTGAAATCACCGGAACCAACCTGAAATTTGGTACCGACTTTCTAGACTCATAAAGGGTACTTAGAGATAAGAAGATGAGCTAAAATTTGGTAGGACACTAGTTCCACGTGTTTATGACTTGTGGGAGTTGGAATTTCTGAAAAATGAATTACGGATTTACAGTTATTGAATTTTTAGTAAAATGACTCAGACCAGTTCCAGCACTTAAATCATTTCAGGAAGTGAACCTTTTAAGGCTATACATTGTGCTATTTCGCGTCATGACTTGCATTGCATATCACGGCATGTATCATGCATGATCATGAAACTCATTTTCATGGATTTTATTATGCAAGCAAGTTTTATAAATGATTACGTTTTAATATGCATGAAAAAGTTACGGTCCCATGTTTTAAAAGCTTCATGATTCCTTTGCCGGCCAAGCATGCGACTAACCCGACTCCAGACCCGGGGTTAATTGGTCTGATGACATGATATGTTCTGGACCCGTTCAGATCTGAGGTTAATTGGTCTGATATCTGTTCTAGACCCGATCAGATCAGGGGTTAATTGGTCTGATATCTGTTCTGGACCCGTTCAGATCTGGGGTTAATTGATCTGATATCTGTTCTGGACCCGTTCAGGCCCGGAGTTAATTGGTCTTATTATATGTTCTGGAACCGCTCAGATCCGGGGTTAATTGATTTGACACTCTGTTTTTACGACATGTTACTTTATGGGACCAAAATGATGTTTTGACATGACATGACACCATGCATTGCATCTTGCATATCTTACGATCATGAGGACATGTTGCATGATACAGTTAATGGTTATAAGTTATTATTGGTATAGCATTACCTAAAAACATGCTTAAGCCGAACGCCAAGTAAGTTCAGGATCCAAGGTCAGGTATGGTATAGCATTCCCTAAAAACATGCTTAAGCCGATCGTCAAGTAAGTTCAGAATCCAAGATCAGGTATGAATTATGATTATTTGAGGCTTTTGGGGTAATACATTCATGTTATGATTCTTTACGTATTTCATGGTCGTTTATTGTATTCTTGCTGGGTGATTTTTATCACTCACACTTTATTTTCCCCCCCAGAACCAGATAATGCCAAGATAGAATGGATCGAGGATGAGCCGAGGGTACCTTATCCATAGGCGAGAAGATATGAAGGGAGCTAAGCTAAGGACTTTTGTGTGGCCAAGACGTTTTGTATCATGACTATGTTTGAACTATCTGGATTTCAGTTATGTTATTTTGTGGGACTACTACCTTTGGGAACTTAGTAAATTAGTGATGCATGTTTGATTTGAAAAGTTTTAATTCTGCCTAAATTTTTCTACCATGTTGAATGTTAGCATGGGAGTCCACGACTTATGTTATGGATGTTCGCATGTTATGCATGACGCCTTGTACGCTCCTCAGTGAAGTACGGCGGGTGCACTGTATCCGGACGAGGCCCGGGTGCGGGGCGCTACAATAGGCGTGCAATAAGTGTGGGGAGGAGAGTGGAAGACTTTCCTTTCTTCACCTTGTTGCCTTTGTGACTTTTCCAAATATTGCTTCCTTTAATGAACTACTTAGTTTAATTAACTAAGTACTTCACTTAATGAACTAGTTTAGTTCATTAATGGTGGCACCTGAAAATAGTTCAAACACAACAAATGTTTGCCATTTGATGTACGCTTTAAAGCTGCATGGCTCGTTAGTACGACAACATTATATATGAACTATATAAGGCAAGTTACATGCAATATGTCATGCACATGTTTAAATCATGCATTTTGAAATCACTCAAACCCCCTTTTCTCTACAGATTGGATGTGCATGCTTGGTATATGGTATGCTTAGTATATGTATATGTCAGATATGATCATTATATGAGTAGCTAAGATGTAGGTATATATTGGAGAATATATCATGAAGTATGTGTTGCAAATGTGACATTTGAGTATTGAGGCATGTATAATGATTTTCTTGAGGGGAAGTTTGAAATAAATATAAAGAACTTGATAAAAATCATCAGTCATGTCTATTTGCTTTGGGATACTCATATCTTGAGGGGGAGATATAAAATTTTGCACAGAACACTGAGTTTGAAACCTTTGGATAGCTCAAATAAAGTTTTTTCAAACAAAGAATATTTTAAAAGCTTTTGAAATAATAACAAGGGGGAGATTGTTGAAATATGAATTGTTTTGATGAAGTTAAAAGATGTTTGGAAAAGAGTTGAAGAGGCATTTCGTATTTTGGAAATGAAACAAAATGAGAAAAACACACTGAGATCGATCTATGTATACACCATTCTCAAAAATGAGACATAGATTGATATGTGTAGGGACTGTTCAAAACTGAAACCTCACTGTCCGACACCGATCTCTCAGGTTGGAGCACACGATTGATGGATGTGACATCAGTCTGTAAAGTTAGTGACATCAATCGATCAATGTGGTTAAGGTTCAAAATAGAAACCTCACTGTCTAACATCGATCTCTCAGGATGAAGACATCGATCGATTAATATGTATATCAGTCTCTCAAGGAGGAGACATCGATCGATTGATACAGGTAAGATGCAAATATGAAATCACATTGAAAGATATGATCACTCAACCTGAAGACATCGATGAACTATGTAGACAGCGGCCTCGAAATATGAGACATAGATCGATCGATCTCATTTAGAATTCAAATTAACTGTTGGAACAAAATCCAAGAAAGATTTGAAGTGTTTTGTCTCTCTAATCTTCTTAAAATCTCTTGTGGACTTCCCCCCAACATCTATAATGCTTTGTTGACTATTGCAAACATGTCTAAGATATTTTAGGGTGGCTATGGAGTACCAAATCCAACTATAGGGTGGCTACAGAATATTTAGAAATCTTCAAGACAGTTGATTGAGTTGAAGACATTATGGAGGCTTCAAAAATGTGGCTCACACTCTATATATTGACGAAGCTCAGATGAGACACTTACACACTTTCATCCTCTTCAAGCTCCATTCCTAATTGTTGTAAAAGGTTCTTCAATGTGCAAAAGTGCTTAAAACTCATTAAGCTCTTGTTACTTGTTTTCATTGTTGTAATTGTGAGTGTAGAACTCTAACACAGGAGGAACTATACATATTTGATTTCTTTCTTGTGATGCATACTTATTAGAAAGTGGAATTTCACTTCCTTACCAAATACATTTGGTGAAAGTTCTTTAGAAGAACTTTGTTGAAGTTGTGAAGAAGCAAGAAATAGTTCTTTTTTTGGGTTAAAATGCAAATATATTAACCAGAAGAACCAAAGTGCCAGAAATGATGCAAATCATATGATAGCCCTACTCAGTAAGCCAATATGTTGGCTTAAGTATGAAAGTCAGAAAATGTAAAGTGTAGCTAGACAATGTGCAACAGGCTGCCATGTCTTGTAAGTGAGGGAACAACTTATACATAGTTATGAATACATGCCTGGATATTCTATGGACTAAATTACTAGATACAAAAGACACTTCTTCAAAAAACTTTTTGTTCCTAGCCTGCCATATGAAGCATACTGTGGCTGCAAAGGCAATCTTGATTGCCTTAGATGTTAGTGATTTCCCTTTGAGCTTTCTGGCTCTCCAGGCTACCATTCTTGAGAGTGAGAATAGCCTCCCTGGGAAAAAGATGTGCTGCATGATTTCTGGGCTTGCAACACATAGGGTACAAGCCCTATCCTTTAAGAAGCCAAGCCTTGCCTTAGTTGGGAATCTGTTTAGGCTAGCCAGCTATAGTAAAAAGGAGTTCTTGGGTGTGATACCATGGTCCCAAACTATCTTGGCCCAATTGACCCTGGTGCTTTTGTTTCTGAAGTAGTCATATGCCTGATGAGGTTTTAATATCTCATCATTGGTCCAGGAAGTGAGGCATCTTATGGCAAAGAGTGAGGAGCCCTTATTAGCCAGCAGCTTGTCCTAATCTCTATCAATTTCTTTAGTAGGGGAGTCTGACTTGTGCACCTCCTTTAACAAGAGTGAGCCGTATAGCCTGTATTTGTTATTTATCTATTGCACCCATAGAGTGTCCTTTTTATGGCGTATGTCCCATAAATGGCTTAGCCAGGAGTGCCAGATTTGATTTCTTGAGCTCCAAGATGCCCCGCCCACCCTCATTCCTTAACTTACACACTTTGGACAAGGATACCCAAGCTTTTTTAGCCCCAAGTATAGTGTTCCCCATAGAAAGTACATGCATGTTCTGTTCACAAGGTCTCTGACTGAGGCATGGATGGGCAATGCAGTCAATCAGAAGCAACTAACTCCCTATAATATTGATCTGATCAGCTCCAATCTACCATCATATGAGATTTTGGCAGCATTACACAGCCTAACCTTATCCAACAATTTATTGATGAAGAGTGAGTAATGTGTTCCTTGCAACTTGTGGCCTGGTATAGGTATCCCCAGATATCAGAAAGGCATAGTGCCTGCATCAAAGCCATCGACAAACTCCAGGCAGTTAAAATTCTCTCCTAGACCAGCATGAAAGTAGTGAGACTTTGCCAAGTTGACCGTAAGACCTGAACAATCCCCAACGATTGAGAGTGCTGCCATGAGCTTCTAAACTGAGCCAACATCTCCTTTGGCAAAGAGGATAAGATCATCAGCAAAACATAGGTGGATGATGTGTTGCTTAACACAGTTAGAGTGAAAGTTGAATTCCCTGTCTTGATGTAGTTGTCTAATGAGTATTGAAAGGCATTCTATGCAATTAACAAACAGAAAGGGAGAAAAAGGGTCCCCTTGTCTGAGACCCCTCATGCCTTCAAAGTGGCTAAAGGGGATACCATTGATGGAGACAGAGTAAGAAGATGATGTCACACACTCTATGACCATAGAGGCGAAGAGGTCTGGGAAGCCCAGGCCAATAAGCATGTCCTCTAGCATGATTGAGTTGCATGAGGAGCACGAAATTCCTAAAGAATTCCTGTACAGGAGCTCTAAGATTAGGGCCAACTATCTCACAGGCCTCATGAGGAGGTATGAGGAGTGCTCATTAGGTCCTGGAGCTTTGTCCTCTCCAATGGAGAAGATGGTTGATTTGATCTCCTCCCCTAGAACTGGGGCAGTAAGAATGCCAGAATGTTGAATGGAGAGCAAAGGGCAACCTTGCAATACATTTGGGCTCAGGCACCAAACAGGCTGAGCAGATCCCAGCAGTCCAATGAAGAATCGAAAAATTTCTGCACAGCTTTATTAATTGAGGTGGACATGGTGACATCTTCCAGCTGCACCACAATGACACCATTCTTGGCCATGTTCTTTTTAATTATTGAATCAAAGAACTTGGCGTTCCTGTCACTCAATTGCAAGTAGGCACATTTAGCTAGTTGGGGGAAGAGCTTCCTTTCAGCTTCCAGCATATTGAAGGCCAGGTGCCTTTGAGTTTGCTGTTTGACCTTCCAGTCAGGGGTACCCCATTACTTATCAGAATGTTCCTGCATATGTTCCAAATCTGCCACTGCCTTGTCAATCTTGCTTGAGATATGAGAGAAGGCTTTCAGCTTCTTACATATTTGGTACTTAGCTGAGCCAAAAAATCTCTGACTTTAGTCCTGCCTCATCAGTGAGAGAAAGTCTTCATGATTAGCCCACATGTTGAAGAACTTAAAAGAAGTCCTAGCAGGAACCATGAAACCATCAAGCAAAAGTATACAAGAAGACTGGTCAGACAGACATCCTGTAGGAAAGAAGTGTTTCTTTGCAAAAGGGAAGGTCTCCAAAAAGGATTTTTAGACACGACTCTGCCAAGACTAGACTTGAAAGTGCCATCATCCCAAGAGTACAGGCAGCCAGAAAAAGAGACCTCCATCATCCCACTTTGGAGGAAGCAGTTAAGTTGTTCCTTCAATTCATAGTAAGTGGCAGACCTGCCTCCTATCCTTTCTTCTTCACTGAGGATGCAATTAAAGTCCCCTAGGACAATTTAGGGAGATCTTTGGCCTTGACATAGAGTGAATAGAAAGCTCCACAGGGTTCTCCTGTCAAAAAGCTTGCTAAATTCATAAACAAAGGTGGCTAGCAAGTTGAGTATTGACACAAGAAAAGAAAATTTAATAGAGGACAACCTGTGCATCAATGGAAATAAGCTGCGCAGCTACTGTAGCAGGGTTGGAGTAGATTAGAATCCTTTTACCAGCATGAGAATCAAAATTGTTCACAAATTCTCAGTTAACAAACTTTCATTATAGGAACAAAAACATTTTACTCTTTCTCTAAGACCGCAAAAATATCTATTCAATACCTTTTAACAAAACTTTATAGACCATTTTGTTTTAGGGGCTTTTTGCAGCCTCTAATGTTATAAAAACCAATGATCATACAAACGTTAGGTGGTGTCCCTTACCCTGCCCTTGCCATGCATGACTTTGAGCCTTTTCTTCATGGTTATGGCTTAGGTTCTGGTCAGTGCCTCTGTGAAATCTTAAGTATGCATGGAGTTTAGCATGTTTACATGATGGCCAATGTAGACACTTCTTAACTGTCGGTGCAACTGGTCTTGTTTGGTCCCAAGAGGACCTGCCTGAGGGCCCTATCTAAAGAAGGTCAAGTTGCCTTCCATAATTTGAACAAACCGAGACTGAGGAATTTCAATGACCAACTCAAGATCATGGCCACTTGCATTTCCTTGGCTGGGTGAAGGATACTCAGCAACAGTGGCTGGAGGCTAAGCTGACTTAGCTAATGGCACCTTCTTGTCACCTCTTCTGGTAGTCATTCTGGCAGGGGTGTAGGGCGGACAAGAGTGACTGGTTTGTGTTGACCAGATGTAGTCAAGGCCTTTGCAGGCCCAGGGGCAGCTTGTTGGGGAGTCTGTTTGTGGCTTGTAGCACTGTGTCCCAACTGCTTGCACTCACTGCAAAACACTGGGAGCCTTTCATACTCAACATTTTGCACTTTGTAGTGCCATTTCACAGTACTGGCTCACGCTAGTCATCAACTCCTTGCTTAGGTCCACTTCCACCAGAGCTTTAGCATAATTTCAGGTGCTCCTACTGGCTGTGAGTTAATCAACATAAAGAGGTGTGCTCACTTGTGAGCATATACAGACGATACATGGTCAACCCAGAGAGACTGGAAGGTTGGGAAATTTCACCTATACAAGCACCTGTGCCATCTCTGTAGCCCCAAAGGTGAAGAACCCTATCATCTTCTTGAGGATCAGGGACCTACCAGACACAAAGTAAGGTCTTGCATATAGGTCCTCTTCCATCTCCTTGGCTGATTCAAACTTTAAGATGATCTATCTAAAGTCATGAAAATCCACCTCATGCCTGACCTTCTATGATTTGGAGAGGTTGTAGACTTCTTGTCTACCATGAAACATGCCAACAAAACAGCTTACTAAGTACCTTTCAATCTCCTCATCAGCATGCATCTCATCAACAATGATGTGCACTTTCCCACGTGAAGAAACATCAACCTTCTTGAGTTTGAGACAATGCTTAGGCATTCTGTTATTGTCAAAAGATTAAAGTCCAAGCTTTGCTATGAGTGGAGCACAGCTGAGGAGGTGCTTAGTGGGGGGGGGGTTTAGAAGTTTGAAAACTGCCCGACAAGGGGACTGGTCCTATAGTTGAAGTCACCTAGCTAGATGGCTGGTTGGTGGGAGATGGCTAGCTGGCTTCTAGTTATTGGATGGGGGTTGAACAAGTGGAAAGCTCCTACGTGGAGATGTTGGCTGATGCATGTCAGGGGAGACAAAATGGAGGCTGGTATTTGGCTGATGGACAAGTCCTATCACATTAGCCTGGTGTTTGCTAGCTGACCAAGATTTGGGCAGGCTTTTTCATCCTACTCTGGCTCTTCCTCCAAGGGATTCATGTTGGAAGAGAAACCAACCTCTGCAACTTAAGCACCTGCTGCAACTGCTCTGGCACAATCATAGTGGAAGAGGAGGTATTAGCATTAGCAACCACCTTGTCACCCTTGCGAGGCTTTGTGGTGGAACCTTCTGTTAGAAAATCAACAAGATCACTGCTATCAAAAATGCGCAGCGAAAAGACTTGATCTTTGGTTTCCTACCAAGGATCCATGTTGTTTGTATAATTCAGCAAAATAAATTCAAAAACTAACCTTTGTAGATTCAAAATTTGCAGACGAAGGAGGTGCGATGATACGATCACACTCTATTGGTATCCACACGAATGCTTTCGCTGGAGTGCTAGCTCTCTAGAACGATTCGACTGAAATAACTCATTTTTCTCCAAAGCCGAGTTAGAGTTTCTGTTTTTTTCTTTTGTAATCTCTGTACGAGATACAACAACATATATACATATATATAAACCTTAAAATCCTATTCAAAATTGGATTGATTAATGCCAATAAAAATCCATATCAGATATGGATCTTGTCAGGATTGGATTAGGCCATTCAAAATCCATATCAGATATGGATTCTATTGATATTATCCAATAATATATAATATATATATTTAAAATAGAAAATCATAGTAATAATAATAATTAGTATCTAATATTAATATTATTAATATAACTAATATTAATCTCATCTCATACACATTCTTGTGTGTGACCTGATAGGCCCATGTTAATTGGCAGTCGGCTAAATCTCTATTAAACACACAAGTCGTAATTGGCCTCTAGCAAGACATTACGACTACCCAATTAATACGAGTATAGTCCAAGTAGCCTAATAATAGTACATGTATTAATCCCTTTGTCACACGATATCTAGTTTGAAGATAAGTCATGGTGAGCGTCATATTTATATTGTTCAAACGTATTATTATTGATCTCCAAGTAGACTGATAAAACAGAATGATATTGATCACACTATCAATTCATTTGAGCACGGCCATGCATATTACATTGTCACTTATCGAGGGGCGTCAAAGATATCCCTCTCAAAAGACAAGGACAAATTCTATCTTAATTGTTCAATATCCTCTACATAATTTCTATCATATGCAATCATGACCTTCATTATTATTCAGTTACGGATAATGTTTGATCATGTCAAAATATAATAGTCCTTATGTTGGAAACACTGACAATCTCAAGTGTAAGGATTAAAACATAACTATCATGAGATTTATCTGTGACGTTAATCAATGCAGTAATCTCATAATGGGTCTATCCAATACATCGTTCGTTAACAAGTTTCTATGAAATTGATTTGTATCATCATACACATAATCATGTCATTATTATCAAATCAGTATTCATACTGCTTATAAATTATTTTATCTCTATAACAATAATGAACCAGGGACACATATCAGAATTGTGTAATATACTAACCAACAATAATGATAATAAAACCTCTTTATTAATATTAAATGTATAACATAAAGAGCGAAATCAATGGCCTAGGATACATACACTAACACTTTCATCGTCAAAGCTGCAATGAAATGAGAATGACCACTTGAGCATGAGTTGGATTCTTCCTGAAAGTGGCTAGAATCTGTTGGTTTCCTGGCTTCACAGGAGCTCTGGCCCAAGTCCTGTTCTACTGCAGCATCTGCAGCCTATGGCCTCTGCTGCCTCTCCATGTCATCTTTGGAGGTATGCAGTTGACGGTGAAGCTGGAAGCTATATTGTTGCTTCTCTTTGAAGCATGTTTCAGTTTCAATGCAGCCTTGGCTGTTTTGGTTCTTGTCATAGTAGAACCAATAATAATCAGTAGGAAAAGACTAAAACCAATAGGAATGGGAAAGAATCAGTAGCGAGAAGGGGTGAATCCGGGTGAAAATGATGAGTAACAATTGTTTGGGGAGTGGTTCCTTTCCTAGAGGGAAGGTAGAAAGTTTCTCTCTCTACACACCCATAGACTTGCAACAAGTAGTTCATGCTTGTAGCTATTGTTGTTGATGTTGCACAATGTATTTGTGTAACAAGCTGCTGTTGTTATTATTGCACAAAGGTTTGTGTAATAAGTTGTTGCTATTGTAGTTGTCAGTTACGCTAAGTGTTAGTGTAAGTGTTGCTATTGTTGTTCTTGTTTCTTGTTAAAAGTAATAAGAAAATTGTTGTTGAAAATCAACTTTAGGAGCAAATAGTGGAGTAGAATCAAAGAGGTTCGAACCACTCTAAATTGTTTGTTATAAAGTCATTATCTCTCATCTTTTTCTTTCTTATTTTGGAGAATATTTTAGTTGGAGAGACCTAAACCGAGAAAATCCCAAAAATTTCCAACACTCTGTTCACCCCTCTTATAGAGTGATTGTTACGAACATAAAATTTTCTACTTTTGAGCTGCATAGAGAAATTGGGAAAAAGGCTCAAGACTATCATGTTCCTACCTCAAAATCCGAAACTGTTCCAAAACCTTAAACGGTCCAAAGTTTCAAAAATTGTCCTAAACTGACCCACACACTTTGGAATGCTTCTTTATGCATATTAGACCATTAGGATTGCAGTTCTTGATTGCATTCTTGACCAAGTTTGGCTAAGGATTTCCTGAACCAGCCCCTTAGTGATTCTTTGGTTCAACCATACTACGTCCTATTTGGTTTCTTTTATTCTTTGAATTTTAGTTGTCCTTGTCTTTGTCTTGAGTCTTATAGTGCCTTTTTATTGCCGTGGATTGCATTGCCATGCTACGTTCACCTCTATTGAACTGAAGAAGATTACGACAAGCTGAGTTGAAGGCCACAACTTGTGTTGCCCGACTTGATATTGTTGTAACCCAATTATAAAATCCTTCTTGTACCTAAGGTTGAATCAGAGAATATGTGGTCATGCACGCTTCTGCTTGGAGTTGATTTAGTAAATAATCGTTGTAAGTATGGCATGAGAAAACTATATGTATTTACAAGACCAGGACCAATGGTCTCATGGCCTTGTGATTTTCGGCCCATAGCCAATAAGGAAGATAGCCTAATGGCATGAAATAAGCATTTTTAATATTTTTCTTTTTAGAAAAATAAAAGAGAAAGTAGCAAAATTTATTTAAAGGCTAGTTGGGGTCATTTAAGACCCCAACCGCCGGCCACATTAAGGAGAGAAGGGGAGGGGGGACTAATTAAAGAAAAGGGTGGCTAATAAAGAGATGTAACATAACCAACCCTAAAAAGGAACCATAGTTAGACAAAAGAAACTATGGTTGACCCAAAAGTAACCATAGTAAGTGGAAAGTAACCTTGGTTGACCCAAGGTAACCAAGGTTAAGCCATTAACTAGAAGAAACTAGGGCAAAACCCTAACCCCCACCCCCTTATACCCAACGGCTAACATAGCAAGGAAAGGAGAAATTCCCTTCAACTCACACTTGAACATTTCAAGCAAGAGAATCTCTTCCTTTCCTTTCTTCCCTTTCCTAACCACGGCCAAGATAACACCAAGGAGGAGTGAACTCTTTCAAGACCAAGGGAGCTTAGGTAAGCCTTCTTAACCTCCTAAGAAAAACATTTATGATTTTATGAATATGAAACTCATGGGGTGTTCCTCTTTGCTCCAAAACCGTGACCTATATGGTCACTAGGCTCAAGGATTCCAAGCCTTCAAGAACTTTAGCTTAAGTTTGGACAACTCACACATCTTTTGGTAAGCCCTCTAGCCTCCTTTTGAAAGAATATTGAGTTAAAAGCATAAACTAACCATTTTTCCTTCCTTCTTCCCTCCACCGTGGGGAATGTTGTGTAGATAAGAAAAAAGACTCCAACTTTGACACATACCCAAGAAGAGTAAGCAAACAAGGCAAGTACACTATACTTTTTATGGTTTGAATGTGAAAGTGTGTGCATGAATGACTAGAAAGATCTAAGATTTGATCTTAGTTTTGAAATGGTGAGTTTCAAGCCAAAAGCTTTCGGCCCTATGCATGTAAGTGTGTAGGAGGAGCACCTTATTCTAAAGATGAGTTCTTTGATGACCTTATGCATGTTTATGTCCTAATCTAGGCTTGAATGTTTTAAAGATTTCTTCTTTCATGGTGAAAGGGCCACGGTGGAAGGGATAAGGGGAAGTGGGGTGAAGTTGCATGTAAAATGACAACATGGTAAGGAAAAGAGGGCAAGATTTGATCTTGTGCGTGTTAGGCTTGAATTAATTTTGGTTTTGGTCATTTTCTCACTAACATCAAATAATGAGGTTGATGTGGTGTGTGTGTGTGTGCACATCTTAGGGTTAATACCAAGTAGGGGGGGACGAAAAGGTGAGCCAAGAACATTTAGGAAGAATTTATGTCCACTGGAAAATTCTGGAGCTGGATTAGAAATTAGGCTGATTTGTGAAGCCAGAAAAGGGACCTTAAGGACCTTAAATTTCATTTACTTTTGGTATGCTAATAGTTTTATGTGTTTGTTAGGAGTGAGAGTTGGAATCACCTTAAAAAGAGCCACGGTTTATTTTTAATGAATTTCCTACTAAAATTGGTCTTGCTGGAAAATTTGTACTGGACAGAATCTAAGCAACATGTTTAGTAGCCTAAAAATGGACCTTAGGGGTGTGCAAATCTACTAATGTTCGGCATGGTACTAGCTCATGAATAAAGAAGAAATGGCAGTTGGAGTTATATCAAAATAAGTTGTGGTTTATTTTTAATTAATTTTCTACTAAAACTGGTCAAACCGAATTAGGCTGAATAGACAGAATTTATGACCCAATTTGTGTGATCTGGAAAAAGGCCTTAAAGAATTGGTCTTGGGCTAAAAATTGGCAGGATGCTAGCCCAATGAGTTTATGAAGTTAGGGAGTTGGAATTTCCAGAAAAAGATCAAAGGATTGGCCACAACAAATTTTATAGTAAAATATGGTCGTTTCAGAATTTAAATTGCATTGGTTCATGAAAAGGAGTAAATGAGTCTCTTAATGACATCGTAAGCTCACAACGCATGCATGGCGTTCGCTTATGACAGTCACGGATGAGTACATGTGATTAAACGGGTCTAACACGTGCAATTTAGCAAGAGATTCCTTAGAAGAAGTGAATGATACGAAGCTGGGAAAAATTTCAGCATTGTTAACAAGACATGCCCGTCCCTGTGTCATGTGTCATGTTATAATTTGCACGTTACATGTCATACATTGCATCATCGTCACATGCATGATTTTATGGTATGGATTTTACGTGAAAGAATGATGAAAAGCGTTTTCAAAAGGATGACTTTGTTTTGTTTTCTTAAAACGCTTCCCCACCGGTACCGTGTGTGAGTATGAACTGGGCAGTATGAACCTGAGCAGATCCGGGTTAAGTGATCTGAAAGAAGGATGACGTTACCGATCCGAATCCGGGAATAATAGATTCGAAGGGGAGAAGTTACCACCTCAGATCCGGGAAGATAGATCTGAACACTCTATGGTTTTATGACGATGATGTTTTTGAAAGCAAAGTACGAAAAGGCATTTTCTTATTTTAATCAGAGTCGTAACGTAGCGACACATGTTACTTGGAATGGGTTGTTACGATTTGGTGTATCCTAAGTAATGATGAATATTGTGTTATTAATCAATGCCTGTTACAGTCTCCTTATGTATGTTTCACTCTACCTAGTGATGTTATTAAGTTACGATCTTATTAAGTGATGATCCTTATCAAATGTTGATCGGATGACAGGTACGTTTCATAACCGAATATTATTTGGGGTTCGGTTCTTGCTTGCACTTTCAATTTAACTCATGATTATTATCGTATACTTGCTGGTGACGTTGTCACTCACCCTATTTTTCTCTCCAGAGGCGGCAGGAGATAAAGTTGAATGGATTGATGACGAGCCCAGGGTTCCCTATCCGTGAGTGCGTTGGAGGATGGCCAGGATTAGTAGACCGAGCGTACCAGCATTAAGGATGATGTTGTTTTGCACTTGTGATCGGAAAACAATTTACTTTTGTCGTTTTCTGCTACAATCATGTGGGATGTAAACTTTAACTGCTTGTTATGGTGCTTTCATTTGAAGTTTTAAATTCTGCCACGGTTTCGCTTACTTATTGCGCGTAAGAACGAAAAACCATGAAACTTTATCATGGATCACGACACGTATGGAAGACGCCTAGTACTCTCCTTAGTGAAGTACGGCGGGTGCACCGACTTCGGCGGGGCCGGGGTGCGGGGCGCGACAGATATTGATTCTAATTAGTATCTTGAGGAAAACACAAGTAAAGTGGAAAATGCTTGAGTGATTGTGAGATTCAAATAAGGGAAGTAAAATCCTATTGAGTGAATCTAAACACGAGAGTAGGAAAGCACATATATTTGAATTTGTTTTCACTAACATAATCACGTCTCTTATGTTTTTGTGCCAGTCTTATGTTTTGTCTTTGTTTTGAGTTTTGATTCAGCATGGACAATCAGAGTTCATGGATGAGTACACTTTGATCAAAACCCCATGAGGAGTGAATGCTTCAAAAAGGACATTGATGCGCTTAAAAGACACATGCATCACTTTGGCCAATCTAATGACATATGTTTAAGTTAATTGCTTCACACGATTCCAATGTCTATATCATGTTCTCAAGATAGCTTAAATGTATGCAAATATTATAAGGTTATGTTAGATGACTTGTTTAATGCTTGCACTGTAGAACCTGAGGAATTACTTATGTTTAGATTCCTCGCAGGCTTAAATAAAAACATTGCTGATAAAATGATACATGAAAGATTTGAACCCCTGATGACATGTTCTATTTTGTATAATGCAGATTGCAATAACAAGAATTCATGGATTATGCTAAATGTTTATGCTTCGATATGCTTAATAGTGATATTTTGCATGAAAAGAATGAAGTTATTAGTGAGTCATCTATTGTCGATCATAAGTTGCATCATGTTGCCTCTGATTGAATGAAGTTTTTAACATGCCATCTACTTTTAATCATGATTTGAGTACTGTTGCTCTTGATAAAGCTAAAATGCATAGGAATATTGAAAAAGGCATGCATCAGGTTAAATCTGATTGGCATAAAAAATTTGTTGAGTGTGAACATAAAATAAACAAAGATTTAAAGGAATTGAAGTTGGGAGTGCAAGAACTTAATGAACAAATGGTTGTTTCAAATTCTTCTTTGGATATTGTTAAAGCTTTTCATGACTTACATCACGTCGAAAACCAAATTGCGTGAATCTGAATTGAATGAAATTGCACATGATGTCCCTACTATTGCCTTTGAGATGCATGAACATATTGAAAGTGAGTTACATGTTGATGAAACTGAATTGCATAAGAGTGAGTCTGAATTATATGAGAAGTCAAAGCTGGATTGCATGCGAATGATACTAACGTGCATGAAAATGATGCAGAACATGAAGCTAAAATCGTTGAAGGAGTTGATGCAAAACATGTAGACAAATCTGATATTATAAGTGAGGGAAAAAGGCAAAAGAATGATATAAATGTGTTTAGAGTTTGATTTCCTAATTCTTTACCATCTTTGTTTGCACATGAGTTTCCATTATAAATGAGGAAAAAGGCAAAAGAATGATATAAATGTGTTTATATAGTTTCTCATCTATTAAAGGTCTAAGTAGACACACATGAGGACACGACATGACATATATATACTCAACTTAGATGGGGACCAGGCTTAAAGTTGTCCGTCAGTCAGCCGATTTATTTGTCCAAATCTCAGAATAGAACTTTAATCATTGGGTTCAAAAAGATCAAAAGAAAGTGTTAAACAACAATCATCCACCACTAACAATAGTGTCTACTGTACGTTATTCTTTTAATGAGTTTCTTGCTGTTGAAAGTTGTGTAAATTCAGTAAGCATTCCCTTTTCAAAAGCATTGATTTGTATACGTGTGTGTCTAAGATTCCCCTAGTGTTTGAGATTATTTGAACTATCTATATGTTTGATCTGGGAGCTTGGTGTATAATTTTTGAGTCCTGAGTTTGTTATTGACAGTGTATATGTTTTATGTGTTAAAAGTAGTAGTTGTTGTAATCAAAGTTGTAATTTCTATAGGAAGCATAATTTCCCTTTTGAGGAGAATAATTTCTTCAGCATTTGTATATCAGGGAAACATGATTTATGCATGCTGACTTAAGAAACTAAATATGGCAACAAATCATATGCCATCTAACCCATTGTCACTTAACGTACTACCATATTCTTTTGTGTATAGAAGCGATTCGATACAGGTTGTAATGCATTCAAAACATGTTAAGAAGAGGCAATGCAAGTTCATGAGATGCTTGCAGATAAAGGGAAGTATCTTTTTTGTCCCTATGTTTCTTTCGATCTTACCTTACATGAAGTGCCAAGCCCGTGACTAGGGTCTCGGCACGGTGCATCCGTCGTATTCTGCTACGAGAAGTACAAGGCGTCGATAACATCCATATGCACATCGCCATAAACATGTATCGAATAGCGGAAGCATCATAAAGTAGACCTAATAAAACATTGACCATGAGTACATAGTAGCTACCTCCAAATACAGTATCATCATTAGATCAAACATAAGTACATGGCTGAGATATCAAACTACAAAAGTTGAAACTGAGACCCACTACACAGTCCACGGAACCTACTCTCTAGGCTCGTCCTCTATATAATCCAGCTCTGGGTCTTGTGGCTCTGCATGGTGAAAAATAAGGGTGAGCAATAATGAATCGCTCCGTAAGTATTTCTGTCTAGGTTTATTATGAGGATCATGCATGGGAGACAGGGTACTGAAAATAAATATTGTAAAATAAAGAACATGAACCGCCTCTATAGAAACAAGGAAACAACAGACAACATAAATAACATGAGTAAATGTGACAGATCAAAGATTAATTTAAATCACTCATGAACTGTATTTTAGGAACTTAGTTATCTTTCATATAAACTTGATTATCTTGAGCAATAATCTTTTTAAGTCTGATTCCATGTGCCTACCGGTGCTTATCTGTCTATCACACTAGGCCAAAGTGTCGAAATGATAATGACATAAAGGGTTTCAAGTGCTCATGATGTATGTACATGATGCATGCATCGCAAAATATTCAAAAATATATCGTTTCGTAACTTTCATAAACATGGAACATCATGTATTGGCTATAGCACTTTTCGTATCGTGAGAATGGTACCCAAGACATACCGAATGATCCCCTGAGTAGTCTCCAGTATTGTCTATGAATCCCGATGGTCCAACCACAGTCTTACATCATACATACATAGACTAACGGTGACGCGTTATGGCGGAGATCCTGATTCCCAGACGCGGTGTTACACACTCAACCATAACATATATTGCCCCTGAAATCCTCCCCCATGACAAAATGTCAGGCAGCTCTCTATAACATAATAAATGTATCATAAAGGCAGATATCCTTTGTCCCGAACAAGGTGTTACACTCGACCAATATAAACATACATAAATCGTGTAGAATCACGCGTCTTGCGGTATGGCGCCTTATTCGTAAAAGTCTGTTTATAACATCTTATGCAATAACCGTTTCGTAAACATGATCGTTTTGATAAAATCCTTTTGCTTTGAAAATCATGTTGTCATGTGCATGAGTGAATGCTCAGTTTTCGAAATGGTTTTATGTGTCTAAATCACCTTAGCTCCTAAGTCCCTTAGCTAATTTACTTGTCATGCTCTTATTTGAATTGGCCATTTTGCCCTTACTTCGGAGCCTAGGGTTCCATTGCCCAAAACAACCCCTTTTGGGTTCTTAACCACTAATTTTATTCTCTTAATATGTCCATTACTTATTTAATTTTAATGACCTCCAAAACAGCCCACTTTTCATAATCTTTATACTTAGAATTTACCATTTAGCACCTATAGGGTGTTTTCAGCCAAATAGCCAAAACAGCCCTCTTTTAGTGGTTAACCATTTCCAACTTATTGGTTTGATCATTTCTTGATTTACCATGTATATGATATACATTATACATATATTTCCATAGGTATAATCAAATAAATTTAGATTATCATAAAGGTACTCAAATGGGCCTCTAAGCCGAAAGTTACCATACACACATATCTTGGTTTTCAAATTTGTTCAATATCACAAATATGCTAGGATGATGACATCTATCTGGTACACTAAGTTACCACGAATACATATATCATGATGGTGCATTGGTTTCATGATCTTAACATGCTAAAATTCAAGTATGGTCACATCCACCACAATCATGTTTATAAGGGCTATGATCATGGTGATGATCATGATGTAAGTTACATGAAATTCATAAGAGAATGAAAACCATAAAAATACACCTCCTTAGACCATGATCATTAAGATACACATCATTATGATGTTGATGAAATCATGTCTAATGATGGAGGACAAAACAGCCCCATCTTAAGAGGAAAATGCATGAAAAGGAAGTGATGATCATCAAAAAAGTTATCTTTTATAGCATGCATTGTAGTATGAATTATGATGCCCCATAAGCATACTAAATCATAACCATAATCATGAAAATACATTATAAAACATATGAAATCATAAAGGTGATGACCATCCTAAACACATATATAGAGATAATGCCAAGTAAGGTTCTTAGTACACTTTTTCAAGAAAGTGTACTAAGCTACTTATCCTTTTCAAGGAATTGATGAATGCATTCTTAAACTCTCTCTTATATACCATGCACGCCCTTGAGGAGCTGAGTGTACCAATATTTGGTCATGCATGTTTCTCCTAGATATCATCCTAGCCATATTCATGAATCTGTATAAGTACTACACACAATCACACATAGTTTAGACATGCTTATATCATGGTCATGAAGACTTCATTTGAACATATGCATGCATGATCCATCTTGTGATATGAACATATATGACTCATTTTTGAAGGTTCATGAAGAAGCTGAGAGGAATACTTGCCTTTGCTCTTGAATCTTGCACTTAGGAGTGAAAGATTCCTTCTTTCTTTGGTGTAGGGGGTACATGGCCTAGATGGCCTAAAAGGGATGAAGAGTTAGTCATTTTGAATGAGAAGAAGTTATGAATGTTCTAAGATTCGATCCTAATGAATCTCACCTTTGTATTGCTTAAAGATTCCTCGTTTGTTGAACTTAGCAATGCTTTCTCCCTCCTTGTTGGTGCTTTCGGTTTGAGGGCCTAAAATGGAGGTGGATTGAGTGTTTTGTGGAAGATGGAGGGTGAGAAGGATGTGAGCAAGATTGATAAAGTGTTTACCTTGATGATCCTTGTGTTTGGACACTTTATTCCTCACTTGAAATTTGCAAAAATTCCACTCTTCCTTGCTAGGGCTCACGGTTGGAATGGGAAGAAAGGAGAGAAGTTTGATCTTTTAGAGAGAGTGATAAGTGAAGAAGAAATGTTTCGAGGGAGAGAAGGTTAGGAAAAATGGAAGAGAAAAAATGGCGAGTTGTCTTGCAAATGAGAGTTTTGTTCCCCCGTGGATCATGGTTGGCCAAAATGGGGGTAATGGGAGGAAGGATTAGTTTTCTTGGATGGTGAAGGCAACGGAGGGGAAAAGCCTTTTGCATGAATTTGTATTGGTTGATACTTAACTTGTGTAAGAAAAGGTTACATGATAAAGGAAATAAAAGAGGAAGGAAAATGGCAAAATTTGGGGAAAATATCCAAGGGTGGCTGGATAAGATAGGGGGTGCAAGTGGGTAGAGATTGTACCATTTTGTCCCTCTTATATGTTACTTTTTTTTTCTTTAGTTTAATTCCTAATAAAAATTGTATCATTTCTTTATATGTCTATTTAATTATTCTTACACCTATTAGGATATTTTAGTAATTCTTAAGTTTCATTTAGGGCACACATACACATATCATATCAAGAACGTTATAACTATATGATCAGTTCTGCACATATAACGGGAGTGGGGGTGTAACAATTTTCCCCTTTTATAAAAAGTTTTGGCCTCGAAACTTGTGTACCTCAGTCAAAGAGCTGAGGGTGTTGCTCCCTCATCTGCCGCTCAGGCTCCCTAGTAGCTTCCCACTCGGAATGATTGCTCCACTATACTTTCATGAATGGCATCGACTTACTCCGCAACACCTGCTCCTTCCGGTCTAGGATGCGTACTGGGACCTCACCATAGGAAGCATTATCCCGAATCTCTAACTGCTAATGCTCCAACACATGACTCAGGTCATGTACTTACCTCCACAGCTGTGACACGTGAAACACGTCGTGCATCTACGATAGTGACGGTGGCAATGCTAGTCGAATTGCTACTGGTCCGATCTTCTATAGAATCTCATATGGCCTGATGAAACGAGGACTCAGATTCCATCTAACTCCAAAGTGCATAACCCCTTTCACCTGTGAGATCCTCAATACACCTTTTCACTGACCTCAAACTCGATAGGTCGACATCTCGAGTCTGTCTAGCTCTTACTGTTGTCCTGTGGTGACTTCAGCCTCTCCCGTATCAACTGGACCTTATCTTTGGTCTGCTTAACTAACTCTGGCTCGATAATCTCCCTTTCACCGATCTCATCCCAATATAGTGGTGACCGGCACTTCTGTCCATACAATGCCTCGAATGGTGCCATTCCGTTCGAACTGTGATAGCTATTATTATATGACAACTCCATCAACTGTCGAACATGTATAGCAGCACTGGAAGGGAGGGTTGAATAGTGACTGCAGAAAAATTAGTTTTTAAAACTTTTTGTTACCAATTACTCACTTCTGAAAACAAATTCTGTTTTCAGATCCTATATTTGGTTAACTGAATGATCATGTTATAGACCTCCAAAAATCAAGATATTTGGTGAAAATGTACTCTCTGATGTTATCTATGTGTCATAGAAGTATTAGATTAAAATTCAAATTGTAAAGCCTTAAAAACTAGTTTTTACCTGGACCCTGTTAATGTGCGAGAAATTGTTCCTTAAAATGAAAAATTAACTCCTATTTAATGACAACTCTAAATGATCTCAAAATTATATGGAATGACCCTTAGAATATATATTTTAAAGGTTTGAAACAGTTTTTCAGAGTTGGTTTGGCAAGCATATCAACCATGTTGATGTTCTCAACCTTTGCAGATCTGAAAATCAGATTACACTAGTCTCAGAACTATGAACGTTTGGATGACTTATAATTATCCAAATTCAACAAAACTTGTCTCAAATGAAACCACTGTTGGCTATGTTTTTGCAAAGTTTGATAATTTTTGAAAAACGTTTGGTATTTTTACCATGGCTATGAAAACAATAAAAAACAGAAACTTAAAGTAAAAGTGCTGAAAAGTAAGAACACGAGATTTTTATACTAGTCCGATCAAACCGACCTACTCCAGTCTTTGAGGACACCTTCCTCGGTATTTTCTAAACACAAAAAATACCTTAAGACAAGGCTGGCTAGAGTTATACACCAAATCCTTCAATATCCACCCTTCTTATAATGAACAAACACAAACAGCCAGCACAAATACCACCACCACACTAATGAAGGTTTGTTCACGCCTTGATAAACCTGGTACAAGAATAGAATGTATATGGGTGGTAAAAACAAAGCCTATACAATGGAATGTAATTATAATGGGCTTGAGGCTATGAGCAAGAGAAGAATATAGGAGAAGAAGAGAAGTCTTGCTTTTCACTTGCTTGAATATAAAACCGTGTCTTGCTTTGTCTTGAACATCTTGCTCCTTGGCTGATTTCTTCTTTGAAAATTGTCTTGAATATACTTGGAAGATGCCTTGTATAACTTTGCGACACACCTTTTCTTACTTGGTGAAATGTGTTTGGACAATTGATGTATCTTCGCCTTGTTGTCGCTTTATGATTAGGCCTTCATTTTTCCACCTTGGCACACATAATATGACATGGAATTCAATCATAAAAAATCTGAAAACATGTCAAAATTCAAATGTACTCATAATGTGATTGCCCCGTTTTTGGAATGATTTTGAAGACAAATGCTAGCAAAAATTCGGCCATCTTAAACATATGCTGAAAACTTCAGCACTTGTCTGAATTTGAATCCTTTTCTTGTGTGTCTTGGTATTCTTCAACGTCACCAATCATTTGTGGATAATTCTCTATCAATCAAAGTGCAAAACAAGCTCCACCTAAGCTCCACACAAGCTCAAAATAAACGTCCATAAGCTAAGCTCCATGTGCTAAAATTATTTTGAAATTTTGACACAAAATGGTGTAGTACCTTCACACATATGGTAAATTTCAATCATCACTTAAATTATTTTCTAGAATAGTCCAATGTGTCTTAGATGTGTAAAATGTGTCTACATGCATGTCACACCAATATAAGAAAAAGGTCCCATTCAAGAGAAGTGTAGAAAACTGAATTTTCGACTTCCGTTGATTACAACGATTTTTCTCCAATTTGTTTCAAACATCTTAGACATGTAAAATTTTTTATGTAACATATCATATACATAATATAAAGTGTAATTTCAGCTCCAACAGCTGAAGTCAAACTCGGAAATGTGGTGATAGAATTTGAATTTAAATTTCTAACAAATCAAGGCAAATTGTAGGTAATTGATGTGTGTAAATATGGTACGACTTTGGGGCTGAAATGGTCATGTGGTGCACGACATTTTTGAGAATTTTGAGTGTATATAGGCTGGCCATCTTTGTATGGTAAGTATGTGACATGTCGGTGATGGTTCGGTAGTCATCCGATGTGGCAATTTTCACTTTCTGGACTAGTGACATGTCGTGGTAGCTTGATGACATGTAAAGTATGACATGGAAGCTGTATATACTCAAAAATATGATGTTTATATGTTAGCTTGCTGATGACGTATGTTTATGATGTGTCGCTGAAACGTCAGGATAGAAAAATATAGTCCGTCGTGATAAAAAAATTTGTATGTATATATATATTATATATATGGCCGTGTGTGTATACTGTGGAGAGAAACTTTCCATTCCAAATTTATAACATATCAATAGAAATCATGCCTAATCTAGAACGTAAATTTTTATATGTGGCTTGATTAAGTTCTTTTGTTGATATGCCGAATATTTGTGCTTCAGTACAAACATGTTCTATAATGATATCACTTTTATTTACATGATCACGGAGAAAATGATATCTTATGTTTATATGTTTTTCCTTAGAATGTAAAACAGGGTTCTTAGACAAGTTAATAGCACTCATATTGTCACAGTATATAGGAATCGATTTACAACTATACCAACATTTGAGATTTGTTGTTTTAGCCATAGTTTTGTGTGCACTAAGAGCCATGTTGTTACAACCCACATCCTCGGGCTAGGAGATATAGATAATAAAGGAAAAGAATATTTTACAGAAGGAATAAAGCAAGGCTAGGATTGTAAATTTTGATCACCACTACACCATGATTTCGGTCACCCTTTATCAAATCCCAAAGTTAATTTCACTTTTTGTTTTATTATTATTCCTTCCTAATTTACCCCATCATCATCACATACACCAATGAAATTCATGCACAAAACTATTCCTCCCACTTGCACCCCACTACCAACCGGAAACCCTTTTCCCTCATCGTTACATTTTCTTACAAAAAGTAACCTAACTACAAACCAAAATTTATGCAAAAGAATTCTCTCTCCCACTTGCCTAATTTTCTCCATTTTTCTTTTCTTTCTTTTACCCCATCATTACTTCTCTTACACAAACTAGAAAGCCCCTTAATCAAGCATTTTGCATGGCATATTCTTCCCATTATAACCTCAAGGAATCTCGGTCAAAGGAAGGGGTTGGAAGACAAAACAACCCCATTTGCAAGACACTTTCTCCCAACTCTTTACCTCACATCATTTCACATTCTTACACATCTATTTCCCCTCCAACCATATTTCATGCAAGTCTCTTTACTCTTACAATTTCACTTCCCAAACCAAGAACTTAATCATTCCCTCCTATTACATGAAATTTCAGCCAAGGAAAGGGGAGTGAGAATAAAACTCTCCCCTGAAGCCATTCACTCATTTCATTTTTCAACTCAACTTTTTAACTCAAGAACCATTTACTCCCTTTACTTTCTTCCTCTTCCTCTACCCACAAAACATTTTCTCCTCCTCATTTTCCCTCTCTTGCCAAGAACACCAAGGACTAAAGAGGTCTTCCATAATAAAGCAAGCACCAAGCTCCAAATAAAAGGTAGGCCTCTCTCCATCCTTCCGACAACTTCATAACACCATTCATCCTTTCAAAACATCCATCCTTTTGCTCCATTATAAGGCATAATCGAGAGCTCCTTCAAGGAGGAAGAATGAGTCGTCTTAGTTGAGCAAATAGGAATATTCAAGCCACTGAAGGTGAGAATCATTTAGAATTGATTTTAGTACATTCATACTCTCCTTCCTTTCATGAAAGACTAATTATTTTATCCTTTTCAGCCCTCAAGGCCTTGGGTACCCCAAGCCACACCAAAGAAGAAATCTTTCACTCTTAGGTGTAAGATTCAAGCATCAAGGCTAGTATTCTTCTTAGCTTCTTCAAGAATGGTTAAAAATGAGTCCTCTATGTTCATATCAAAGGATGGATCATGCATGCATACATCAAAATGAAGCTTCCATCACCAAGTTATGAAAAGTGTACTTGCATACTTAGATTATGTATGCATGTGTATTGTTCTTGTATAGTTCATGAATATGGTTAAAATGATATTCAAATAGGACATGCATGGCCAAAAATCTTAGGTGGACAGCCCCTAGGGGACGTGTATGGCCTAATAAATGAAGTGCAGACATGCATGTCTCATCTTCTGTACAAAAGTGTAGGCAAATGAGTACACTTTCTTGAAAAGTGTACTAAGAACCTCATTAGAACATCAATTTCTTATGTGCATGTTGGATGACTATCAATGTCTTGTTTTCATACGTATAAGGGTGCATTTGCATGATTATAGTCATGGTGTAACATGTTTATGGTGTACTATAAACCATACTACAATGCATGCCACAAAAGCTTTCATCCTTGATGACAACATCACATATGCCTCGGTTGGCTTTCAAGATGGGGCTGTTTGAGCCTTCATCAAAGATCATGGATTCATCACCATCATCATAAAGTGTATTTTGATGACCATAGTCTAAGAAGGTGTTTTTGTATGGATGTTGTTCTTCTATGGACTTGCATGTAAAGAATAATACTAACATCATCACAATATGGACCTTAAGAACATACTCATGAGATGTAGTTTTGTTGCTAGCTAAATATGTTGAATCCATGAAATATATGCATCATCATAGTATGTTTATCTATGGTAAACTATGGTGCAAATGAATGTTGATTATTATTACAACTTGCATGCATGCATATGGACAAATCAATGACGGTGAGTCTAAGGACTATCTGCCGAAGGGCCTTTTTGAAATCAATGTGATGGTTATCTTTAGATGATTATATTCATGTAAAAATATGCATAAAGGTACATATTATATGTAACAAATTAAGTAATGACCAGCGTACTAGAATGAAAATAATAAGCCACCAAAAAAGAGGGCTGTTATGGACTACCTAGCCAAAGTAGTCCTTAGGGGCTTGTTGGTAATTTTCACATTAAGGGTGATGATAAAAGGGCTGTTTTGTAAAGTTCTAAATGCAATTAAGAATGAAATATGTTAATAAAATAAAGATGATGTATAAGACACCATTACGGATTGTATAATTCCCCAAAACCATGAGCCTCTAAGAAAGACACAAAGGGCAAAATGGTCAATTTACATAACACAGGATATGATCAATACGTAACTAAGAAACTTTAGGAGTTGAACGTTATAAGACCTTAGAACCAGTTTCGAGGAGCTGAACGTTATGAAACCTTAGAACTAGTCTGAAACCAAACATTTTCATACGCATATGGTCATCATAATTTTCAAAGCAATTAAGTTTTTATTTACGAACACGTTTACGAAATGATTATTGTAAGAGATGTTTTAAAGTTTTCATGATTAAAGAATCGTACCACGAGATGACTGATTCTGCACAACATATGCATGTTGGCTAAGTGTAACACCTTTTCAGGGACAAGGGTTCTCTGCCTTTCTATATATGCCTGTTCTGTTGGATGAGTGTAACACTTTCTCTGGGACAAGGGATCTCTGCCTTTCTGTTATGTTTATGATGTTCTGTATGGTGTGCTGCCTGATGTATGGTCAAAGGAGAGGATATCAGGGGAAAAAGACATTATGATTGACTGTAACACCACGTCCAGGACTCAGGATCTCAGTCACAATGCGTTACCGTTAGCCCTAGGTACATATGGTGTAACACTATGGTTGGATCATCGGGATTCATAGATGGTACTGAAGGCTACTCGGAGAACCATTCGGCATGTTGTGGGTACCATTCTTATGTTACGGAAAGTGCTATAGCCAAATCATGTTTCTATCATTTTATGAACGCATGAAATGATATGCTTTCTGAATATTTTACACCATATGCATCACGAACATGTCCCATGAGCTCTTAGTGCCCTTAAGTCATGATTTCCCTTATAGGATGGCAAGTATGATCAAGCAAGTACATGAAACTGAACCTAAACGTTTTTTAGGCAGGAATGATACAGAGTATGTGCTAAGGTAAAGATGATAAAATGATGCGTCTTTGATTTACGATATTGTTTATCTAGATTCTGTTTCTATGAACGTTAATTTCTTACATGACAATGGTATCTGTCTATATTACTGTACGTTTCATTTATGTGGATTTCTTGAATGTTATTTCCGGGCATGTTATTCGTATGTTGTTTGTTTTGGGTTTCAGTGTTTTATCTCCTTACCCCAGTTCCCATGTATGATCCACGTGACGAATCTAGGCAGAAATACTTGCTGAGCGATTCGTTATTGGTCACCCTTTTACGTTACCATGTAGACCCACAGGACCCTGAGCCAGAGTTCATAGAGGATGAGCACCAAGACTAGGTTCAGAGAGCTGATTAGTAGATTGCAATGGTAGCTTTTGTATTTTGAGATTCAGCTATTTACTCTTACAATTTCATGCAAGTCTCTTTACTCTTACAATTTCACTTCCCAAACCAAAAGCTTAATGATTCCCTCCTATGACATGAAATTTCGGCCAAGGAAAGGGGAGTGAGAATAAAACTCTGCACTCAAGACATTTACCCATTTCATTTTTCAACTCAACATTCTCACTCAAAAACCATTTACTCCCTTTACTTTCTTTCTCTTCCTCCACCCACAAAACATTTTCTCCTCCTCATTTTCCCTCTCCTGCCAAGAACACCAAGGACCAAAGAGGTCTTCCATAATAAAGCAAGCACCAAGCTCCAAATCAAAGGTAGGCATCTCTCTATTTTTCCTACAACTTTATACCACCCTTCATCCTTTCAAAAGCTCCATCCTTTCCTCCATTAAAGGCCATAACCGAGAGCTCCTTCAAGGAGGAAGAATGAGTTGTCTTAGTTGGGCAAATAGGAATCTTCAAGCCACTCAAGGTGAGGATCACGATTTTAGTACATTCATACTCTCCTTCCTTTCATAAAAGACTAATTATTTTATCCTTTTTGGCCCTCAAGGCTATGGGTACCCCAAGCCACACCAAAGAAGAAATCTTTCACTCTTAGGTGTAAGATTCAAGCATCCAGGCAAGTATTCTTCCTAGCTTCTTTAAGAATGTTTAAAAATGAGTCTTATATGTCCATATCAAAGGATGGATCATGCATGCATATGTTAAAATGAAGCTTCTATCCCCAAGTTATGAAAAGTGTACTTGCATGCTTAGATCATATATGCATATGTATTGTTCTTGTATAGTTCATGAATATGGTCAAAACGATATTCAAATAAGACATGCATGGCCAAAAATCTTCGGTAGACAGCCCCTAGGGGACGTGTATGGCCAAAGAAATGAAGGGCAAACATGCATGTCTCATCTTCTGCACAAAAATGTAGGCGAATGAGTACACTTTCTTGAAAATTGTACTAAGAACCTCATTAGAACATCAATTTCTTATGTGCATGTTAGATGATTATCGCTGTCTTGTTTTCATATGCATAAGGGTGCATTTCCATGATTATATTCATGGTGTAACATGTTTATGGTGCACTATAAACCATACTACAATGCATGTCGCAAAAGCTTTCATCTTTTATGACAACATCACATATGCCTCAGTTGCCTTTAAGGATGGGGTTGTTTGAGCCTTCATCAAAGAACATGGACTCATCATCATCATCAGGATGTATATTATGATTACCATGGTCTAAGAAGGTGTTTTTTCATGGATGTTGTCCTTGTATGGACTTGCATGTAAAGATAATAGTAACATCATCACAATATGGACTTTAAGATCATACTCATGAGATCTAGTTTTGTTGCTAGCAAAATATGTTGAACCCATGAAATATATGCATCATCATAGTATGTCTATTTATGGTAAACTATGGTGCAAATGAATGTTGGTTATTATTACAACTTGCATACATGCACAAGATGGACAAATCAATGATGGTGAGTCTAAGGACTCTCAACCAAAGGGCCTTTTTGGCATCGATGTGATGGTTATCTTTAGATGATTATATTCATGTAAACATGTGCATACAAATCAAGTAATGAGCAAAGTACTAGAATGAAAACAATAAACCATCAAAAAAGAGGGTTGTTATGGACTACTTAGCCGAACTAGTCCTTAGGAGCTTGTTGGTAATTTTCACATTAAGAGTAATGATAAAAGGGCTGTTTTCGAAAGTTTTAAATGCGATTAAGAATGGAATATGTTAATAATATAAGGATGATGTATAAGACACCATTACAGGTTGTATAATTCCCAAAAACCGCGAACCTCTAAGAAGGACACAAAGGGCAAAATGGTCAATTTACATAACACAAGATATGATCAATGCATAACTAAGAAACTTTAGGAGTTGAATGTTATAAGACCTTGGAACTAGTTCGAAACCAAGCATTTTCATACGCATATGGTGATCATTGTTTTCAAAGAAATTAAGTTTTTATTTACGAACATGTTTAGGAAATGATTATTTTAAGAGGTGTTTTAAAGTTTTCATGATTAAAGAATTGTATCACGGATGAGTGATTCCGTACGACTTATGCATGTTGGCTGAGTGTAACACCTTGTCATGGACAAGGGTTCTCTGCCTTTTTGTATATGAATGTTCTGTTGGCTGAGTGTAACACTTTGTCCAGGACAAGGGATCTCTGCCTTTCTGTTACGTCTATGACGTTCTGTATGGTTAGCTACCTAATGTCTGTTGCAGGGGGAGGATATCAAGGGCAAAAGACGTTATGATTGACTGTAACATCGCTTCCAGGACTCAGGATCTCAGTCATAATGCATTACCGTTAGCCCTTGGTACGTATGATGTAACATCGTGGTTGGACCATCGGGATTCATAGGCGTTACTGAAGGCTACTCGGGGAATCAGTCAGCATGTTTTGGGTACCATTCTTATGTTATGAAAATTGCTATAGCCAAATCATGTTTCTGTCATGTTTATGAATGCATGAAATGATATGCTTTCTGAATGTTTTACACCATATGCATCAAGAACATGTCCCATGAGCTCTTAGCGCCCTTAAGTCATGATTTCCCTTATAGGATGCCAAGCATGATCAAACAAGTACATGAAAATGAACCTAAAAGATTTTTTAGGTAGGAATTATACAGAGTATGTGCTAAGGTAAGAATGATAAAATGATGCGTCTGTTTGATTTACGATATTGTTTATCTAGATTCTGTTTCTATGAACGCTATTTTCTTACATGACAATGGTATCCGTCTGGATTACTGTACATTTCATTTATGTGGATTTGTTGAATGTTATTTCCATGCATGTTATTCGTATGTTATCTGTTTTGGGTTTCACTGTATTATCTCTATTACCCCAGTCTCCATGTATGATCCACTTTACAAATCTACGTGGAAATACTTGTTGAGCAATTCGTCATTGCTCACCTCTTTATTTTACCATGCAGACCCATAGGACCCTGAGCCGGAGTTCATAGAGGATGAGGCCCAAGACTAGGTTCGGAGAGATTATTAGTAGACTGCAATGGCAGCTTTTGTCTTTTGAGATTCAGCTCTGTATTTATGATATTTTGTACTGATGATGTACCTATGACACTATTTTAGATGTAGTAGTATGTACTCATGTCGATGTTTTATTTCCGTCTGTTTTATGATGCTTCCGCTATTCGATACATGTTTATGACGATGCGCATACATATGTTATCAACGCCTGCTACTTCTCGTAACAGAGTATGACAGATGCATCGTGCCGAGACCCTAGTCCCGGGTGGGGCGCTACACATGTATTCCGCTTCATTGGTAAAAGATGCTACACTGGCTTGCTTTTTCGAAAGCCATGATATTAATGAGTTACCAGTAAATTGACATGTACCACTTGTGCTTTTTCTATCTATTTTACATCCTCCATATTCTGCATCAGTATAAGCATGCAAGTTAAAACTCACAATTTTTATCATACCAAAGTCCTAACGTGGTAGTGTGATTAATGTACCGAAATATCCTTTTTATAGCATCAAAGTTTGAGACTTTATGATTGCTTTGAAGACGAACACACATACAAACATTAAACATGATATCCGGTTAAATTACAGTAAGTTAAAGCAAAGAACAATCATAGATCTATACAATCCATTATCAAAATCTTTTTCATTTTCATCCTTGTCAAATTTAGTGGCTACACTCATAGGGGTGGTAGATGGTTTCAAGTTTTCAAAATTAAACTTCTTAATGACGTCGTTTACGCATTTTACTTGACTTATGTATATGCCTTTGTAGGATCTGCAAGGCACCACTAGAAGGGGAGGGTTGAATAGATGGTGCGGAAAGTGTGCTTTTTAAAATTTCTTTAAACTTGAACAATTCAAGTTCTGAAAACAGATTCTGTTTCCAGTACCAGTTTTAAAACGATCTAAAAAACTAGGTTAGAGGTCTCCAAAAATTATGAAATTTTGAGAGAACTTAGCCTCAGATGTTGTGAGGGTCCCCTAAAAATTTCAAATCCAAATTCAACCTTTAACCCCTTCAAAAACCGTTGGCACTCAGATTGTGCAATTCTGCCAGAAACGGTAGATGGTTTTGAAAAATTAATTCCTATTTGTGTGAATGTCCAAATGATCTGAAAATTTGACCAATAACTCCTCACACACTATATTGAAATGGGTTGAAACAGTTTTTGAAAATTCTTTTGGGAAGTAGGTCAAATACACCCAAAGTCTCAACCTTTGCAAGCCTGAAAATCAGACTGCACTAGTCTCAGAACTTTTGATGTTTGGATGACTTATACTTGTCCAAAAGGGTTGAAACTTGTGCCAAATTAACCCTAGAACGTTTATGTATGTTTCTGGAAAATTTTATAATTTTTAGAAAACGTTTACTATTTTTGCGAACGTCAACAATATAAGTAAGCAGCGCAGAAACTGAAACGTAAATGCAGAAAGTAAATTGCACCAAGAATTTTATACTGGTTCGGTTATAAACAACCTACTCCAGTCTTCAAGGAACACCTTCCTTGGTTCACACTAATTTCACACACGCAGTACACCTTACCGCAGGGTTGATAGAGTTACACCTTAACTCCAACCCTTTACAAACCTTGTATAGTGAGTACAATTTGCACGAACACCACCACCTCGCTAGAATGAAGATTGATCACACCTTGATCAATCTTGTACAATGATGAATGAATGGTGGTTTCTATGAAGCCTATTCAAGGATGAAAGAAGTAAAGTACAATAGGCTTTTTACAAGAAGAAGAAAGAAAGAAAGTGTAGGAGAAGAAAGCTTTTGCACTTTGATCACTTTTGAATATGATTCTTGGTGTTGCTTTTGTTTGTTCTTCTCTTCTCTTTTTAATCAAGTCCAGCCGTCCCTTGCACCCCTTCTCCCCTCTTGAAACTTTCCTTTTAATTGCTTGAGAGGGTGTGAGACATCATAGTGACAACATTTTGCTTACTTGGCATCACTCCATTGGACCATCATTTAATCATTGCTTACTTGGCACCTTTTGATTGGCTCATTGTTGTCATCATTTGATGACATGGATATTCTGAAAAAACACTTTAAACATGTGCCAAATAATCAATTATCAAATCATGCCAAAATAGTCACAATATGTCATAAAGTTTGAGACACAAAAATCCTCCCTTCCACCCTTGAAAAAATCGGCCATATCATAGTGTTAATGCTGAAATTTTCAGCATTTTCCATGTGTGACAAATCAGAATTTCTTCCATATTTCTTTGAATTTCTTCCATAAAAATACATCCAATAATTAAGGCAAGTCTTGCCACAAGATTGAGAATGAACTTGGACACAATAATGGGGTAAATTTCGGCCACAACAAATTGTACACATGCTGAAAAATTTCAGCATGTGTGATATGAAGAATATCACACTTAATAACCTTACATACAATTCAAATCATTTCCATAATTTCTTTGATTTATTCCTTAATGAAAAAATTAATAAAATGTCTTCCTTAAGCCTTAAGAATTCGGCCATTAAGGTGTGTGACATGCTGAAATTTTCAGCATGTGACATAAGAGAGGTGTATGTTGAAAACTTACCTTTTGTAGCTTCTCTCTTTGATTCATCAACATTGTATGATTGATTCTTGACCAATCAACATGCCAACAAGGCTCCACATGTGCTCCACATCAGCTTGGGTGACGTTTAATGTGTATGTACATGTGCTGAAATTTATTTTTGCTAACTTTGAAAAATAGTGCACATTTAATATTACACACATGTAATATTCCAATCAGCCCTTAATTTAATTTTCTAGAACACTTTAAGATGTATATTATATGTAAAAAGTGTCTAGATACGTGCCACATCATGTTCAAGAAAAACGTTCCATGTCAAGTGCGTAGAAAACCGAATTTTCGATATTTATCGATTACCCGATTTTTCTCTAATTTAAATTCCAACTTTTGCACATGCTATATATATTATGTTATACATAATATATATAATATATATTTTAATTTTCAGCACTTGGCTGATTTAAAGTGGTACCATAAACATGTGACAAAAATAAAATTGGAATCTTCACATTTTGGCCTAAATGTGGGGTGATTTGTGTGTGCCAACATGGAAAGTATTTTTGTCTCAATAAACAGTGTATGGCACGAAATTTTTAATGAATTTTGATGTATATGGGCTGGCCATTTATTTATGGCAAGTACGTGACACGTTGGCGAAGTTTCGGTATCGCCCGATACGACAAATTTCGGTTTAGAACCTTTTATCGTGTCGTATTTAATATGTCATCACCATATCCTATATCATATGATATAAGATCTGAATATACTCATAAATATGAGTTAAGTATAGTGGTGTGACGTAAACGTACGTTCGTAAGATATATAACGTGTCGATAGTACGTTGGAATAAATGTGTATGTGCCTTTTAAAAAAATCTGAAAATATATATATATTATGTATATAAGGCGTGTGAAATGATGTGGGGAGGAGGAGAGAACTTTCCTTCCATAGCTATGTTGCCTTCATGTCTTTTCCAAATGCATCTTCCTTTAATGAACTACTTAGTTTATTAAACTAAGTACTTCACTTAATGAACTACTTTAGTTCATTAATTGTGGCACCTGAAAATAGTATAAACTCAACAAATGTTCGCCATATGATGTAAGCTTTAAAGCTTCATGGCTCGTTAGTACGGCAACATAATATATGAGGTAAATAAGGCAAGTTATCATGCATACATGTACACTTGTGTATATATATATATACTTAACGTTATATATATATATATACATATTCAAATTTCTTATTTTAAAATCACTCAAACCCTCATATTTCTACAATCTCCCCCTTTTGATGATTTTCAAAATAACAAGTGTACATGATTTAAGTGTTGTCTCTCCCCCTCGAATTGTGCACAGATTTGAAATTTGAATTTCGAATTTCAAATCCGGCTCCCCCTTGATTTTTGCAATTAGGATCAATATCCGGCTCCCCCTTGATTTTTGCAATTAGGATCAATCAGTGATCTCTCCCCCTTAAATTTCTATCTCCCCCTTAAATTCTCCCCCTTAAATCATGCTTTTCTCTCCCCCTTTATTTTGGAAAGTTAATCAAAAGATTCCTGTCAAAAAGGAAAGTAAATCAAATAATATCGCATTAAATCATATCAACAGGAATCATACCTAATTTAGAGCGAAGAGATTCAAATGTGGCTTGATTTAAGGCCTTAGTAAATATATCCGCTACTTGTGATTCGGTGCGTACGTGATCTATGACAATATTACCATTGTTAACGTGATCACGAAGAAAATGATAGCGAACTTCTATATGCTTTGCCTTAGAGTGTAATACGGGGTTCTTAGACAAATTTATGGCACTCATACTATCACAATATATAGGAATTTTATCTACGGTAATTCCAAAGTCCGAAAGTTGTTGTTTTATCCACAACAACTGTGTGCAACAAAGGCTAAGAGCCATATACTCAGCCTCAGTAGTGGACAAAGCAACACTTGCTTGCTTTTTGGAAAACCATGAAATAAGGGAATTTCCTATAAATTGGCAAGTTCCGCTCGTGCTTTTTCTATCTATTTTGCAGCCACCATAATCTGCATCAGTGTAAGCATGTAAGTCGAATGTAGAATCCTTATCGTACCAAATACCTAAGGTGGGCGTGTGCTTAATATAGCGAAATATTCTTTTTACCGCATTTAAGTGTGACACCTTAGGTTGACTTTGAAAACGAGCACACATGCATACGCTAAACATGATGTCAGGCCTACTAGCAGTTAAATATAGTAAAGAACCTATCATAGATCTATATAATCCATTATCAACGTCTTTACCATGTTCATCTTTGTCTAATTTAGTAGTAACACTCATAGGCGTGGGGGATGGTTTCAAATTTTCAAAATTGAATTTCTTGATCATGTCGTTTACGTACTTAGCTTGGCTTATATGAATTCCTTTACTCGTTTGCTTAATCTGCAAGCCAAGAAAATAATTAAGTTCACCAACCATAGACATTTCAAATTCAGCTTTCATACAATTTTCAAAATCCTTAACAAGTCTATGTGAGGTAGAACCAAAGATAATATCATCTACGTAGATTTGAATAATAAGTAAATCTGATTTTTCTTGTTTCAAAAATAGTGTACTATCTATAGTACCACGTTTAAAATTATTCTCTAAAAGAAAAGTAGCAAAACGATCATACCATGCTCTAGGCGCTTGCTTTAGTCCATATAGTGCCTTCTTTAATTTGTACACGTGATCAGGATGTGTTAAATCTTCAAAACCGGGTGGTTGCTTCACGTATACTTCTTCTTGTATAAATCCGTTTAGAAAAGCACTTTTGACGTCCATTTGATACAATTTAAAATCTTTCATGCAAGCAATAGCAAGTAAAAGTCGTATAGCTTCTAAACGTGCTACGGGTGCAAATGTTTCATCGTAGTCTATTCCTTCTTCTTGATTATATCCTTGAGCTACGAGTCTTGCTTTATTTCTAACGACTTTTCCTTCTTCATTCATTTTGTTCCTAAACACCCACTTTGTGCCTATTATTGTCTTATCTTGTGGTCGTGGCACTAAATCCCATACATCATTTCTAACGAATTGATTAAGTTCGTCATGCATAGCATCAATCCAAGATGAATCACTCAACGCATCATGCACATTTTTAGGCTCAATTTCAGAAATCATAGCATGAAATTCATTTATTTCATCCGAAGTGATTCTTCTACGTGGTCGCACACCGTGAGTGATGTCGCCTATGATGAGATCATGTGGGTGATCTCTATGCCATCTTGGTTGATTATTTTCTAAGTTATCATGCATTTCTATATGATCATGCATCTCTAGTGTTTCATTCATCTCATGCATATCAAAAGAATCATTTTCTTCATCCAAAACGGGTTTCAATTCAAAGTCATCATCATATTCCTTTTCTTTATCAATCTCTCCAAATTCATTGAATTTAACATGAATAGATTCTATGATTTGTCTAGTGAGAGGATCATAACATCTATATGCTTTTGAATTTATGGAATACCCAATAAAAATGCACTCAATCGATTTGGATTCAAATTTATCTAAGTTATCTTTTGTATTCAAGACAAAACATTTGCATCCAAACACACGAAAATAATCTATCTTAGGCATACGATCATTCAAAATTTCGTAAGGCGTCTTGTTTATTTTCTTTCTTATAGATAGGCGATTTACAATATAGCATGCACAATTTACGGCTTCCGCCCACAAAAACCTAGGCAATTTATTTTCGCAAAGCATGGTTCTAGCGATTTCTTGTAGTGTTCGATTCTTTCTTTCTACTACTCCATTTAATTGTGGAGTTCTAGGTGGCGAAAACTCATGCTTAATTCCTTTTTCTTCACAAAATGAAATCATCTCTTTATTTTTAAACTCACCGCCTCTATCGCTTCTTATTCTTTTCACATTTACGCCGTATTGATTTTCAAGTTGTTTAATTAATTTAGCGATTTCTACGGCGCTATCATCCTTATGTGCAAGAAATAAAGTCCAAGTATAACGAGAAAAGTCATCAACAAGTACACATGCATAGTGACGCCCACCAAGGCTTGTAGTACGACTAGGACCAAACAAATCGATATGCAATAGTTCTAGTATTCTAGTCGTGCTTATCTCATTTTTAGGCTTAAGTGACTCACGTGTTGTTTGCCTTTTATGCAAGATTCACACAACTGAAAGTTGTCTAAATCAAGCTTAGGCAATCCCCGTACTAGGTTCTTTTGTTGCAATTTTTCTAGTGTAGAAATACCTATGTGTCCTAAACGTCTATGCCACAAATTCACATTGGGTTCATTTGACATAAAACATTTAACTTTGGCATCTACTACATCATCCATAGATAGTGTGAATATATTTCCTTCACGTTTTCCTTTTAAAACAGTTTCTCCATTTTTATTTATTATATTACAGTAAGGGTGAGTAAAACACACATTGAAACCATTGTCAACAAATTGCGAAATACTAAGAAGATTGTAAGATAAGTTGCTTACCAAAAACACGTTGGAGATTTGAAGTGTATCCGGGTTTCCAATCGTACCTTTACCAATGATCTTGCCTTCATTGTTGTCTCCAAAGGTCACGGATCCGCCTTTTGTGACCTTCTTTAATTTGGAGAAGAGGCTCGGGTCACCTGTCATGTGCCTCGAGCAACCACTGTCAAGGAACCACTTTATTGATGTGTCTTTTGATGAGTGGTCTCCCTGCAATGTAAAAAGGTGATTTAGGTACCCTTTTAATTTTGGGTCCTTTCGAGTTAGTTAATCACCTTTTAGTAAAGGTACCTTTCGGTACCCATACTTGGGTGATCCTTCTCGGTCTATCAAATGGCAAGAAAGTAGATGAAGGTGCGACATAGTATACATGTGGTGCATGTACTTTGGGTCTATGCCCAAGGACTCCCCTATACTCAATGTATGAAGGACGTTTGTGATATGTCCTTGTGTGTGTGTGCGTGGTGCGTGGATGATATGTATTCCGTGTATGCATTGATCTCTTCTTCTCATATCTATATGGTACAACATTATATTTCACATGATATGAGGGACTGGGGGCGTGTGGAAGGGGGTGCTTTCTGCGTCATCTTAGACGCCACTTGATGCTTAGGGGTGTCTACCTTTTTAGACACAACAAACTTGGTTGGTTTGGTTGATACTTCGTTAGTATCAACGTACCCCAATCCAGTTTTGTCACTGTCATGCTTTTGCGATAATATGATGCGATGCAGCATGTTTGACCCTGTATCGAATTGTTTCATCATGTTCTCTAAATCTGTATTCCTTGATTTCAAATTTGAAATCTCGGATTTCATTTCATTATTTTGAGAAGTTAATGATGAGATCTCGGTTTTTAATGCAGTGATGGCACATGAAGACTCTTTCTTTGAATCGCTTAATTGAGCGACAAGATTCTCGTTAGAAGATTCTAACAGTTTCTTGTCTTCAATTAAACGTTTCTTTTCTTTTGCGAGAGTCTTAGTAAATTTATGTAACTCAAGATATTGACTAAATAAATCATCGTAAGAAGGTTCAGAGTCAGAGTCAGAGTCAGATGATACCTCATTAGACGCCTTTGAAGCGAAGCAAACTTGAGCGGTCTCCTCTTCGGTCTCAGTTTCAGAGTCTGATGAGTCACTCCATGTGGAGGCCTTCAGTGCACGTTTCCTTTGTTTAGGATCTGAGACGGGTCTATTTTTGTTCCGCTCCTTGTCAGGGTACTTATTAGTTTGCTTTTCTTTGTTTGGGCAGTCATATGATAAGTGTCCGAGTTTGCCGCATTCATAACATTTAATGTCCTTATCATTTGACTTGTTTTTATTTCTCTTAGATGTAGTGCCCTTGTTTTTATTTCTAAATGATTTTCTCATGAATCTTCTTAGTCCTTTTGCCAATAGAATTAAGTCATCATTATCCGATTCGGAATCACTATCATCTATGTGATCGGAGGGAGGGGAGACGTATTCATTTGATTTAAAAGCAATTGTCTTACCTTGTTTGGTTGATTCCGATTTCCGAATAATGAGTTTGTTTTCATACACTTTTAGTGAACCAATGAGTTCTTCCATTTTTATCGACTTAGTCTCCTTGCTTTCTTCTATGGCAGTCACTTTAGGATCCCATTCTGAAGGGAGGCTCCGTAGGACTTTCTGTACTTTTTCCTGCGTTGTAAAGGCCTTACCAAGAGACTCAAGAGAGTTATAGATGTTAGTCAAACGAAGATCCATATCAACAATTGACTCATTAGGCAACAACTTGAAAGACTCAAGAGTAGACATAAGCATATTAATTTTAGACTCTTTGACTTGACTCGTGCCTTCGTGTTTCATTTCTAAGATTCTCCACATTTCTTGTGCACTCGAACAATTGGACACATAACTAGACTCACTCTTACTTAAGCCATTTAAGAGTAATTGCATGGCCTTAGCATTCATACTCAGTTTCTTTTTGTCTTCACTAGTATAGTCTTGTCTTGTTTTAATTACTTCTAGTGTGACTCCATCTACAATGGACAATTTAGACGGGACATATGGACCATCTTCAATTATTGACCAAAGGTCTATGTCTATAGCCATAAGAAATAATTTCATCCTAAGTTTCCATTGAATGAAAGACTCACCGTCAAAGAGTGGAGGCCTTTGGCTTGACATACCTTCTTGTTCGGTTTTGAGATTTGTGGATGCCATCTCACTGAATCGTTGGATTCCTTGTCGTGAGTATTCCTGCGCTCTGATACCACTTGTAGGATCTGCAAGGCACCACTAGAAGGGGGGGGGGTTGAATAGATGGTGCGGAAAGTGTGCTTTTTAAAATTTCTTTAAACTTGAACAATTCAAGTTCTGAAAACAGATTCTGTTTCCAGTACCAGTTTTAAAACGATTTAAAAAACTAGGTTAGAGGTCTCCAAAAATTATGAAATTTTGAGAGAACTTAGCCTCAGATGTTGTGAGGGTCCCCTAAAAATTTCAAATCAAAATTCAACCTTTAACCCCTTCAAAAACCGTTGGCACTCAGATTGTGCAATTCTGCCAGAAACGGTAGATGGTTTTGAAAAATTAATTCCTATTTGTGTGAATGTCCAAATGATCTGAAAATTTGACCAATAACTCCTCACACACTATATTGAAATGGGTTGAAACAGTTTTTGAAAATTCTTTTGGGAAGTAGGTCAAATACACCCAAAGTCTCAACCTTTGCAAGCCTGAAAATCAGACTGCACTAGTCTCAGAACTTTTGATGTTTGGATGACTTATACTTGTCCAAAAGGGTTGAAACTTGTGCCAAATTAACCCTAGAACGTTTATGTATGTTTCTGGAAAATTTTATAATTTTTAGAAAACGTTTACTATTTTTGCGAACGTCAACAATATAAGTAAGCAGCGCAGAAACTGAAACGTAAATGCAGAAAGTAAATTGCACCAAGAATTTTATACTGGTTCGGTTATAAACAACCTACTCCAGTCTTCAAGGAACACCTTCCTTGGTTCACACTAATTTCACACACGCAGTACACCTTACCGCAGGGTTGATAGAGTTACACCTTAACTCCAACCCTTTACAAACCTTGTATAGTGAGTACAATTTGCACGAACACCACCACCTCGCTAGAATGAAGATTGATCACACCTTGATCAATCTTGTACAATGATGAATGAATGGTGGTTTCTATGAAGCCTATTCAAGGATGAAAGAAGTAAAGTACAATAGGCTTTTTACAAGAAGAAGAAAGAAAGAAAGTGTAGGAGAAGAAAGCTTTTGCACTTTGATCACTTTTGAATATGATTCTTGGTGTTGCTTTTGTTTGTTCTTCTCTTCTCTTTTTAATCAAGTCCAGCCGTCCCTTGCACCCCTTCTCCCCTCTTGAAACTTTCCTTTTAATTGCTTGAGAGGGTGTGAGACATCATAGTGACAACATTTTGCTTACTTGGCATCACTCCATTGGACCATCATTTAATCATTGCTTACTTGGCACCTTTTGATTGGCTCATTGTTGTCATCATTTGATGACATGGATATTCTGAAAAAACACTTTAAACATGTGCCAAATAATCAATTATCAAATCATGCCAAAATAGTCACAATATGTCATAAAGTTTGAGACACAAAAATCCTCCCTTCCACCCTTGAAAAAATCGGCCATATCCTAGTGTTAATGCTGAAATTTTCAGCATTTTCCATGTGTGACAAATCAGAATTTCTTCCATATTTCTTTGAATTTCTTCCATAAAAATACATCCAATAATTAAGGCAAGTCTTGCCACAAGATTGAGAATGAACTTGGACACAATAATGGGGTAAATTTCGGCCACAACAAATTGTACACATGCTGAAAAATTTCAGCATGTGTGATATGAAGAATATCACACTTAATAACCTTACATACAATTCAAATCATTTCCATAATTTCTTTGATTTATTCCTTAATGAAAAAATTAATAAAATGTCTTCCTTAAGCCTTAAGAATTCGGCCATTAAGGTGTGTGACATGCTGAAATTTTCAGCATGTGACATAAGAGAGGTGTATGTTGAAAACTTACCTTTTGTAGCTTCTCTCTTTGATTCATCAACATTGTATGATTGATTCTTGACCAATCAACATGCCAACAAGGCTCCACATGTGCTCCACATCAGCTTGGGTGACGTTTAATGTGTATGTACATGTGCTGAAATTTATTTTTGCTAACTTTGAAAAATAGTGCACATTTAATATTACACACATGTAATATTCCAATCAGCCCTTAATTTAATTTTCTAGAACACTTTAAGATGTATATTATATGTAAAAAGTGTCTAGATACGTGCCACATCATGTTCAAGAAAAACGTTCCATGTCAAGTGCGTAGAAAACCGAATTTTCGATATTTATCGATTACCCGATTTTTCTCTAATTTAAATTCCAACTTTTGCACATGCTATATATATTATGTTATACATAATATATATAATATATACTTTAATTTTCAGCACTTGGCTGATTTAAAGTGGTACCATAAACATGTGACAAAAATAAAATTGGAATCTTCACATTTTGGCCTAAATGTGGGGTGATTTGTGTGTGCCAACATGGAAAGTATTTTTGTCTCAATAAACAGTGTATGGCACGAAATTTTTAATGAATTTTGATGTATATGGGCTGGCCATTTATTTATGGCAAGTACGTGACACGTTGGCGAAGTTTCGGTATCGTCCGATACGACAAATTTCGGTTTAGAACCTTTTATCGTGTCGTATTTAATATGTCATCACCATATCCTATATCATATGATATAAGATCTGAATATACTCATAAATATGAGTTAAGTATAGTGGTGTGACGTAAACGTACGTTCGTAAGATATATAACGTGTCGATAGTACGTTGGAATAAATGTGTATGTGCCTTTTAAAAAAATCTGAAAATATATATATATTATGTATATAAGGCGTGTGAAATGATGTGGGGAGGAGGAGAGAACTTTCCTTCCATAGCTATGTTGCCTTCATGTCTTTTCCAAATGCATCTTCCTTTAATGAACTACTTAGTTTATTAAACTAAGTACTTCACTTAATGAACTACTTTAGTTCATTAATTGTGGCACCTGAAAATAGTATAAACTCAACAAATGTTCGCCATATGATGTAAGCTTTAAAGCTTCATGGCTCGTTAGTACGGCAACATAATATATGAGGTAAATAAGGCAAGTTATCATGCATACATGTACACTTGTGTATATATATATATACTTAACGTTATATATATATATATACATATTCAAATTTCTTATTTTAAAATCACTCAAACCCTCATATTTCTACAGCCTTTACTAGTTTGCTTAATTTACAAGCCAAGAAAATAATTTAATTCACCGACCATCGACATCTCAAACTCGGATTTCATGCAAGTTTCAAATTCTTTACTAACTTATGACATATAGATCCAAAAACCATATCATCAACACAAATTTGAATAATAAGCAAATCCGATTTGTCTTGCTTCAAGAATAAAGTACTATCTATGGTTTCTCTTTTAAATCTATTTTCTAAAAGGAAAGTAGCAAACTGATCGTACCAAGCTCTAGGTGCTTGTTTTAAACAATATAATGCTTTCTTTAACTTATGCACATAATTAGGATATTTTAAATCCTCAAGTCCGGCTGGTTGTTTTACATAAACTTCCTCTTGTATAAAATCGTTTAAGAATGGACTTTTTACATCCATTTGATAAAGTTTAAAATTCTTTATGCAAGCAATAGCAAGTAATATCGTATAGCTTCTAAACGTGCTATGCGTGCGAATGTCTCTTCATAATCTATTCCCTCTTCTTGATTATATCCTTGTGCTATAAGTCTAGGTGTCTTTCAAAGGACTTTACCATCCTCATTTATTTTATTTCTAAACACCCATTTTGTGCCTATTATCGTTTTATCTTGTGGCCGGGGTACTAAAACCCATACGCCATTTCTTGTAAATAGATTTAATTCATCATGCATAGCATCGATCCAAGAAGAATTATTCAAAGCATCAAGAACATTCTTGGGTTCTATTTTAGAAATCATAGCATGGAATTAATTTATTTCATCTTGATCTATTCTTCTACGTGGTTGTACACCTTGAGATATGCCACCTATTATAAGGTCATGTGGGTGATCTTTATACCATCTTGGTTGATTATTTTTTAAGTTCTCATGTATTTCTAAGTGATCATGCATTTCTAGTGTGTTGTGTTCATCCTGTACGATATTTTATTCTATCTTATCCAACACGGGTTTTAGTTCAAATCATCATCATATTCTTTGTTTATTTCAAGTTCACCAAATTCATTAAATTTCACATGAATTGATTCTAAAATTTGTCTAGTGACAGGATCATAACATCTATACGCTTTAGAATTCACAGAATATCCAACAAAGATGCATTGAATAGATTTAGACTCAAATTTATCTAGATTATCTTTCGTGTTCAATACAAAACATTTACATCCGAACACACGAAAATAATCAATATTATGCTATCATTTAAAATCTCATATGGTGTTTTGTTTATTTTCTTTCTAATTGATAAACGGTTAATTATGTAACATGCACAATTTACGGCTTCTGCCCACAAAAATCTAGGCAATTTATTTTCGTATAGCATCGTTCTTGCAATTTCTTGTAATGTCCTATTCTTTCTTTCTATTACACCCTTTAATTGTGGCATTCTAGGTGGTGATAAATTGTGCTTAATACCTTTTTCATCACAAAACGCAATCCTATCCTTATTTTTAAACTCGCCGCCTCTATCGCTCCTAATCTTTTTCACATTTAAACCATATTCATTTTGAAGTTGTTTTATTAATTTAGCAATCTCAATGGCATTGTCACCTTTATTTGCAAGAAATAAAGTCCATGCGTATCAAGAAAAATCATCAATGATAACGTATCCATAGTGTCGCCCACAAATGCTTCTAGTACAACTAGGACCAAACAAATCAATATGTAATAATTCTAAGACTCTAGATGTGCTAATCTCATTCTTAGACATAAGTGATTCACATGTTTGTTTGCCTTTAATACAAGATTCGCATAACTTAAAGTTGTCCAAATCAAGTTTAGGCATTCCTCGTACTAGATTCTTACGTTGAAGTTTTTCAAGAGTTGAGATGCCAATGTGCCCTAAACATCTATGCCATAAATTAGCATTTGGTTCATTTGTCATAAAACATTTTACTTTGGCATCTAACATGTCATCCATAGATAGTGTAAATATATTTCCTTCTCTTTTTCGTTTTAATACATTTTCTCCGTTTTTATTAACAATGTTGCAATATGGATGAGAAAAATATATATCAAAACCACTATCAAGAAATTGTGAAATGCTAAGCAAATTGTAGGATAAGTTACTCACCAGAAATACGTTTGAGATCTGAAGGGTGATTGGATTTTTGATTGTTCCTTTTCCAATGATCCTTCCTTCGTTGTTATCTCCAAAGGTTATTGATCCACCTTTCATAACCTTCTTCAATTTTGAGAACAAGCTCAGATCTCCCATCATGTACCTCGAGCAACCACTGTCAAGGAACTTATTTGATATATCTTTCTGTTTATGTGATCCCTACAATGTATAACAACAATTTAGGTACCCTTTATTTTTGGTCTTTAAGGATTAGTAGTTCAACCCTTTGCAAGAGTACCTTGTGGTACCCAAAATTGAGTGACATTTCTTGGTCTTACAAAAGGTGAGAAGAAAGATGAAGAAGCAATATAATATATATCAGAAGCATTTCTATTTGGCCTATGGCCGAAACCGTTATTGTGAGCAAAAGGTGATTTTCGTTTTTGATATGCATTTCGGTTTGCATGAATCGTGCGTGATCTAGATGCATTAGTATTATATGAGTGTCGCATATGAATCAATGGCTTTCTTTCATATATATATGGTAGATGATTATAATTTGCATGTGATGAAAAAGGAGTACGATGAGATAGAATAGGTGGCACGCTAGTTGTCTTCTTAGACTATACAATCGTCTTAAATGCATGCGATTGCTTAGATGAAGATAGAACAAAGTTTGTAGACTTGTTTTCTACCTTATTATCTTCAATATACCCTAATCAAGTTTTGTCATTTCATGCTTTTGAGAAGAAATAAGAAGATCTAACATGTAAGTTCTTGTGTCGAATTGTTTTACCGTCTTTTCTAAGTCTGCATTTCTTGATTTTAAATTTGAAATCCTGGCTTTCATTTCATTATTCTCGGATGTCAAAGATGAAATTTCAGACTTTAATAAATCGATCATGCTAGACGACTCTTCTTTTGAATCATTTAATTGAGATACAAGATTCGTCTAGAAGATTCTAACAATTTCTTGTCTTCAATTAAACATTTCTTTTGCAAGAGTCTTAGTGGATTTATGCAACTCAAGATACTAACTAAAAAATTCATTATAAGAAGGTTCAGAATCAGAATTAGAGTCAGAATGTACCTCATTCGACGCTTTGGATGCAAAGCATACTTGTGCCCTTTCCTCTTCGGTTTCTTCATTCTCAGAATCTGATGACTCCATGTGGAGGCTTTGAGAGCTCTTCTTGTATTCCTTTGCTTAGGTTCTGAGATGGATCTAGTTTTTGTCCAATCCTTGTCATAGTTTTTTTCATTAGTTTGTGCTTGCTCGGGCAGTCATAGGATACATGTCCAAGTTTTCCACGATCATAGCATTTGATATCTTTATCGTTATTTTTATTTTTATTTTTCTTAGTTGAAGTAGCCTTAGGTTTATTTTTAAACGACTTTCTTATAAACTTTCTTAAGCCTTGAGTCAATAATAATAGGTCTTCGTTATCTGACTCCTTGTCACTATCATCTACGTGGTCAGAAGAAGGAGAGACATATTCATTTGATTTAAATGCTATAGTCTTACCTGTTTTGATGTTGATTCCGATTTTCTTAGAGTGAGTTTGTTTTTGTATACCTTTAGAGATCCAATCAATTCCTCATTTTTATTGGCCTGGTTTCCTTACTTTCTTCAATTGCGGTGCCTTTAGGATCCTATTCGTATGGGAGACTTCTCAATACTTTTTGTACCTTTTCCTATGAAGAAAATACCTTGCCAAGAGACTCAAGAGAATTGTAGATGTTAGTCAATCTTAAATCCATATCGACAATAGATTCATTCGGTAATAATCTGAAGGATTCAAGAGTAGATATAATCATATTTATCTTGAACTCTTTAACTTGACTAGTACCTTCATGTTTCAATTCAAGACATCTCCACATTTCTTGAGCACTAGAACAATTTGATACATAACTCGATTCACTTTTGCTTAAACCATTTAGGAGAAGTTGCATGGCCTCATCATTCATACTCAATCTCTTTTTATCTTCTATAGTATATTCTTGCTTATGTTTTACAATTTCTAAAGTGACACCATCAATCGTAGATATCTTAGACGGAACAAACAGACCATCTTCTTTGATGGACCATAAATCTATATCAATAACCATAGGAAAAAGTGTCATGCGAAGTTTTCATTGAATAAAAGACTCACCATCGAAAAGGGGAGACCTTTGGCTTGACATTCCTTCTTGCATGGTTTTGTGACTAGTAGATGTCATCTCACAAAGATTGTTATATCTTCTTGTAGGGAGTGTACCTTGCTCTGATACCACTTGTCGGACCTGTATAGTACCACTAGAAGGGGAGGTTGAATAGTGAGTGCGGAAAAATTGAGTTTTAAAACTTGTTTTTACCAATTACTCACTTCTGAAAACATGTTATGTTTTCAGATCCTGTATTTGGTTAATTGAATGATCAGGTTATAGACCTCCAAAAATAAACATATTTGGTGAAAATGTACTCTCCGATGTTATCTATGTGTCATAAAAGTTTCAGATTAAAACTCAAATTGTAAAGCCTTAAAGAAAGTTTTTACTTGGACCTTATTAATGTGACAGAAATTGTTCCTTAAAATGAAAAGTTAATTTCTATTTAATGACAACTCTAAATGATCTGAAACTTATGTGTAATGACCCTTAAGGTATATACTTTAAAGAGTTGAAATAGTTTTTCAGAATTCCTTTGGCAAGTATATCAACCACGTTGATGTTCTCAACCTTTGCAGATCTGAAAATCAGATTACACTAGTCTCAGAACTATGAACGTTTGGATGACTTATGTTTATCCAAATTCAATGAAACTTGTCTCAAATGAAACCTATGGCCTTTGGTTATGTTTCTGCAAAGTTTGATTATTTTTGAAAAATGTTTGCTATTTTTACCGTGGCAATAAAAACAATGAAAAAACAGGAACTGAAAGTAAAAGTGCTGAAAAGTAAGAACACCTAGATTTTTATACTGGTTCGGTCAAATCAACCTACTCCAGTCTTCGAGGACACATTCCTTGGTATTCTCTAAACACAAAAAACATCTTAACATGAGGGTGGCTGGAGTTATAAACCAACTCCTTCAATATCCACCCTTCTTACAATCAACTAACACAAACAACCAACACAAATACCACCACCGCACTAATGAAGGTTCGATCACACCTTGATCAACCTTCTACAAGAATAGAATGTATATGGGTGGTAAAAACAAAGCCTATAAACAATATGGAATGCAAGTATAATAGGCCTGAGGCTATGAGCAAGAGAAGAAGAGAGGAGAAGAAGAGAAGTCTTGCTTTGCACTTGCTTGAATATGAAATTGTGTCTTGCTTTGTCTTGAACATCTTGTTCCCTTTTATAGGTGTATGGCACTCCCCAAGTGCTGATTTCTTCCTTGAAAATTTTCTTGAAAACCCTTGGAAGATTCCTTGTATAACTTAGTGCGAAATGTGATTGGACAAACGATGTATCTTCATCTTGTTGTCACTCTATGATAGGGCCTCCATTTTTTCACCTTGGCACACATAGTACGATCTGGAATTTAATCATAAAAAATCCGAAAACATGTCAAAATTCAAATGCGTTAATTTCAAATCAATCATAATGTGATTGCCCCTAATTTTTGGAATGATTTTGAAGACAAATGCTAGCGGAAATTTGGCCATCATAAACATGTGCTGAAAACTTTAGCACTTGTTTGAATTTGAATCCTTTCCTTGTGTGTCTTGGTCCTCTTTAATGTCATCAATCATTTGTGGATCATTCTCCACCAATCAAAATGCCAAACATGCTCCACCTTTGCTCCACATAAGCTCAAATCGGCGTCCTACTCTCAGCTTCATGTGCTGAAATTCAATTTTTGAATTTTGACAAATAATCGTGTAGTATCTTCACACATATGGTAAATTTCAACCATCATTTAAATTATTTTCTAGAATACTCCAATGTGTCTTAGATGTGTAAAATGTGTCTAAATACATGTCACACCAAGATAAGAAAAACGTCCCATCCAAGAGAAGTGTAGGAAACCGAATTTTCAACTTCCATCAATTACGCGATTTTTCTCCAATTTGTTTCAAACCTCTTAGACATGTAAAATGTGTTATATAACATATAATATACATAATATAAAGTGTAATTTCATCTCCAACAGCTGAAGACAAACTTGGCCATGTGGTGATAAAATTTGAATTTGAATTTCTAACAAATCATGACAAATCATAGGGAATCGATGTGTGTAAATATGGTATGACTTAGGGGCTGAAATGGCCATGTGGTGCACGAATGTTTTGAGCATTTGGAGTGTACATAGGCTGCCCATCTTTGTATGGTAAGTATAGGACATGTCGGTGATGGTTTGGTAGTCATCCGATGTGGCAATTTTCTGTTTCTGGACTTGTGACATGTCGGTATAATTTTGGTAACTTGATGACATGTAAAGTATGACATGGAACTTGCATATACTAAAAAATATGATGTGTATATGGTAGCTTGATGTTGACGTATTTTTATAATGTCTTGGTCAAACGTCGAGATAGAAATATATAGTTCATCGTTCTAAAAAATATGTATATATATATATAATATGTATATATATGGCCATGTGTGTATAGTGTGGAGAGAAATTTTCCATTCCGAATTTGTTGCCAAGCAGGTATCTTCAAAAATATCTCCTTTAGTACTTCATTGAATGAACTAGTTTAGTTCATTTAACATGGCACCTGAAAATAGTATAAACACAATAAATGTTTGCCATATGATGTAAGCCTTAACGCTTCATGGGACGTTAGTACGACAATATTATATATAAGCATATAAAGCATATGTATCACATACGCATATCATGTAACACTTAAATCATGCATTTCGAAAACACAACATTTAAATCATGCTTTTTCAAATCACTCAAATCCCGGTTTCTCAACATCAACTTCACTGAGCGATCCTATTAACGAAATCCAACACACAGGCATGCAATATGTCCTCAAGCGTCTGTATAGTCCTCTCGGCCTGCCCATCAGTCTGTAGGTGGAATGCAGTACTCATCGAAATCTCTGTGCCCATAGAACGCTGAAGTGCGGTCTAGAATCTCGAGGTGAAATGAGGATCCTTGTCGCAAAATATACCCACTGGAACTCCATGCAGGCTCACGACATCATCCACATACATCTGCATCAGTCTCCCCATCGATGCCTAAATCGACATGGGTAGGAAATGCTCCGATTTAGTGAGTCTATCCACAATCACCCATATCGTGTCGCTTCCCCCTGAGTCCTCAGAAGTCCAGTGACGAAGTCCATAGTAATGTGCTCCCACTTTTACTCGGGAATCTCCAAAGGCTGTAGAAGTCCGGCAGGTCTATGATGTTCTGCCTTCACCTGCTGGCTTATCAAACACCTCTTAGCATGATCAGCAATGTGGCGCTTCATCCCACTCCACCAGTAATGCTGTCTCTGATCCTGATACATCGTAGTGGCTCCTCGGTGCATAGACATCCGTTAACTATAAGCCTCCTTCAGAATCTTTTTCTGTTTGTCGTCGGGTACACATAGTCTATCTCTGAACCACTGACTGCTGTCGTTGTATATCTGAAAATCATCAGCCTATGCCTGCCTAACTCTATCGGCAATCCTCAACAACTCAGCATCACCCTGCTGGCCATCCTTAATCCAGTCAATCAATGTCGGCAAATCACCAAGGCTGCTAGAACATTAGCTATAGACTTGACCATATCTAATCCGAACTCGGCCATCTCTTGCTCCAGAGATGTCAATCTTGAATGGATGGATTTCCTTCTCAATGCGTCTGCCACCTTATTAGCTTTACCCGGATGATAATGTATCGCCAGATCATAGTCCTTAATCAACTCAAGCCATCTGCGCTGCCTCATACTAATCTCCTTCTTGGTGAATAGGTGTTTCAGACTCTTATGATCTGTATACACCTCACACCGTTTCACATACATATAATGCCTCTAAATCTTCAGCACAAATACTACGGCGGCCAACCCCAGCTCATGCATTAGGTAATTTTTACTTGTATGGCTTCAGATGTCTAGATGCGTAGGCGATAACCCGATCTTTCCGCATCAGAATGCAACCTACAAGAAGAGGGTTTACGCATTCATTGAATAAAATATTCATACAAGGAAGGTCACTTATTCGCTTACCTAACCCAAAATAGGATACGTCGCTGTAGACAACATAACTCTCGCCGGTAATCGGCTGGGCCAAGATTTGAGCTGATGTCAACCTCCGATTCAGTTCTGTAAAGCTCTTCTCACAGTCAACAGCCCACTCAATCTTCGTCTTCTTCTGTGTCAGCCTAGTTAGTGGTTCTGCTGTCCTGTAGAACCCTTGACAAACTTCCGGTAATAGCCTGCAAGTCCTAGAAAACTGTAAACTACAGTGACGTTCGTCAGTCGCGGCCACTCTGTAATCGCCTCGATCTTCTTGGGATCAACTGAAATTTTGGCCTCCAAAACAACAATCCTAAGAAAGCAACGCCTTGTAACCAGAACTCGCACTTACTGAATTTGGCGTACAGTCGCTTCCCCCGTAATATGCTCAGAACAATCCACAAGTGCTCAGCATTGGTATTTTTGTCTAGTGAGTAAACTAGTATGTAATCGATGAAGACCACCACGAACTTATCCAGCTACTCTCGAAACACATTATTCATAAGGTCCATAAATGCGAGTGGGGCATTGGTCAACCCAGACGGCATCACCAGAAACTCGTAATAGCTGTAGCGGGTCCGGAAGGCCGTTTGGAACATCATCTGCCTTGATCTTCAGTTGGAGATAACCAGAGCGAAGATTGATCTTACTGAATATCGTAGCTCCCTTCATTCAGGTGTATAGTTAGATTCAACGATACATAGCAATTAACGAATCATTAATGAAATAGGTTACTACCCTCAGCTGATCGAAAAGATCGTCGATCCACGACAAGGGATACTTATTCTTAACGGTGATCTTGTTCAGCTCACTATAGTCGATACACAACTGCATGCTGCCGTCCTTTTTCTTCACAAACAACACTGGTGCTCCCTATGGCGACATGCTGGGACGGATGAACTTTTTATTTATAAGCTCCTGTAACTGCACCTTCAGCTCCTTTAGCTCAGCTAGAGCCATCCGATACAGAGCCTTGGAAATCTACTATGTTCCAGGCACCACATTAATTTTCGAACTCAACCTCCCGATCCGGTGGCAAGCCTGACAAATCATCTAGAAATACATTTGGAAACTCTCGAACCACTGGAATTTTTCAAGTGTCGGTGCCCCGGACTCTGCATCGAGAGCGTAAACTAGGAAACCTGTATCTCCTTTCCTCAATGCTCGGAATGCCTGTGCTGCCGTCAAGTAAATATATGCGAAGCCTTCTTCAGCTTGTTGTTACCCTGATAGATAACCTACTCTTGTCCAGGACTATGGATCACCATTCGCTTCCTTCGGAAATCGATATGAGCATGGTTATGGAACAACAAATCCATACCTTGAAACACATCTAAATTTCCCATCTGTATCCGAATCAGTGTTGCCTCAAACTGCTGACCCTCCATCTCGATTCTGCGATTTTTATACTGATGGTGTGAGATGATAATCTGATCTCCAGCTGCCTGAACTCTGCAGGGAGTCTCCAGCCAGGTACGACAACCACTTAGGTTCCTGGCAAACCACCTACATACGAATGAGTGCCTTGCGCCACTGTTGAAAAACACATTCGCGGAATGTTGTTCACTAATATTGCACCCGTATACATTCAAATTCAAGTATAGGGTTTATAAAGTAAGCACATAAAAGTCACAAATTAGTGCTCCAATACAGATAAGTAACAAAATTCAACATTCAAAATAGGTAATATCAATCACGTTAAATTGCGTAATCGAAAGTACATGTCACGACATGGGGTGCCTCCTCCACCGCAGTGTCTATCATAATATGGACTTGAACGTTAGCCCAGGGACATCCTCCATGCTGCGATGCACCCCTTGTTGCTGCTTCTGCCTCTCCGGGCAATCCTTGACCATATGTGCAGTCCTGGCACATCCAAAGCATGCTCCACTCTCCTTACGGCACTCACCGGGATGATGCATCTAACATGTCTGTCACCTGGGAAAAGCTGACTGCTTCTGATTTTGCTGCCGCTGGGGTGGAGGCTCTCTAACCCTACTGCTGTCATGAGGGCTGCTGTCGTCCACCTGGTCTCTGCTGGAACTTGGCCTGCTACCCGGACTGACCATCTGTAATCTCTCGAGGGCTCTTACCTCTTGCCTCCTCATATCTTCGGGAAATGTCCTGCTTTACCCTGTAGCAAGCATCCAACAACTGACCAAAATTACCTGGATTCACATTAACGATCCAGGTCCTGATCCTCGAGCTCAACTCCTGCTCAAATGCAATCATCTTGAGTCTCTCGTCTGCCATCACTGATGGAACATAGCGAGCTAGTGGCGTATATCGATTAGCATACTCTGAGACAGTCATACCTCAACGGTTAAGCCCCTCGTTAACCAGTATCAAGCGAGCATAAGTGTTGAGAAATATGTTTGTATAATTTTCAAAGTCATGATTTTAAGTGGTTAATACTTAAAAATGTCATACATGGTGTTATATGTGATTAAAAGTTGAAAAAGTTGACATCGGTCTCTCAAGTTGTTGCACATCGATCGACGTCTAGGGTTTTTAAAAATAATTTTCTAAAATTTGATAAAATGGTTGTTTTCATTTGTACATGATTTATACATGTTCATTATGTGCTTATTATGTGTTTTTGGTGATTATTATTGTCTTGTGACTAACATGCCTTGGAAGTTTCTACATCTTACCAAAAAGGGCACAATTGGTATTTTGAGTTTTGTAGGAACATGATATGGTGGAAATATTTCAAGAGCACATTCTTATACTATTTATCATGACTAAGTTGGTATCATGATTATTTCTGACCATCGGGATCATTTCTGGAGTTTTCTCACACCAGGGGTATTTTGGTCATTTTAATCCCGAGGGTATTTTTGGTATTTTCACTCAAGGAATCTCTTGAGCATATTATTATCTTCATTCTGGAGCTGTGTTATTGTTAGTTTGAAGATTATATGGTGATCTTATATCTTATTCTCTCAACCGATGATATTATTGACTATAGCGGGATATGTGACGATTTAAGATGTCACATTCTATTTTTTCTTAAAGACCCTCTTATATATGTTATAAGAGAATATTTATCATCATTATTCAGAGATATTAAAGGTGTCAAAGGTGTGGAAATGATCTCAACATATAAGAAGAAATATTGGGGAATTTCGGTGTTACACGTTGACATAATCTTGTCCAATTGTTATCTATTTATTTCTTCTTCAAAAATCTGAGTTGCTACACATATATATATGTTGAAAAACATGCATGGACAATTGGGATGATACATTATTCATTTTGTGAGTTGGAGACAAGTGGACCAACCAAAAAGAAGCTAGTTGGCAAAATTGCCAACTTGGAATTTACTAAAAATAGCCAACGGCTATATTGGTTTTCTTGGGTATTTTCAGCATATTTTTGAAGTCAAATGAAGACCTCACATGCCCTATTATTGTGCTTGAATTTGGGGATAATTTGGTGGTATTATCCTTTCTTATTTTATTAAGAAAAATCAAAGTTTTTTTGTAAAATATAAAATGTAAACCAACGGCTACACTTCAAATTTGAAGCTGAATTTTGAGTTTTGAAATGGTAAATTCCACATGCCTATTATCTTGCCAAAGAGTTGAGAAGATGGTGGAGTAGTTATGGCCTTATTATCTTCACATTTTCAAGATAATTCCAAGTCATTTTTCAAGGTGTTAAAATCGTCCAAGGTGACATCCAAGGTGGACCAATCATTGTGTTTTATTTTGCCAAGTGTACAAAGCCAACCAATGATGAGAAGACATTTGGAGTTAATGATGAAGATGATGACACATTGGCATTCTTATCTTCAAGGCTCAAATCACACTATAAATAGAGGCATTGGTGAAGAAGATGAAAAACACTTGAAGCTCACAAGCATTCTATAGCTTTCATATTCATCTTCTTGTTCTTGTTGTTGTATTTTGTTGTAGCAAAGGTGTTCTTGATATTTTTGTTGTGCTACAAGCCTCTTGAGCTTCATTTGTAAGATTGATTAGCCATCTTTATAAGGCTACATCAATAGGCGTTAGAGGAGTTGCAACTAAGTGTTGCTTAGAAGGTGATTATCCAAGTCTTGAGTAGGGTTGGTGTATAACCCAAGGATCAAGCTTGGCTCTTGTTGTAAGGTGCTCATTTCATAGTGAAATCCAAGGAAAGGTGTTCATTGGGACTGGAGTAGGTCACATTGACCGAACCAGGATAAATCCTCGGTGTTCTTCTCTTGTTTCTTTATTTTTGTTTTCTGCCCGTTTTTGACTGCAGTTTTCACCCAACTTCCCACAATTTGAAAAAATAGCTACACATTTTCAAAATTCGTGATTTTTGGTGGAGTTATACTTCAGACTGTTATCTTTCATTTGCAACAAGAATCACTTGATTTGAGCAAGGGAAAGTTAGTCTTTCAGTCTTTGCAAGATAACTGCTCCAATCTGGCTGCAATCTGACCAGTTTTGAGAAAACTTAAATTCTGTATTTTTCAAGAATTTTTTAAGGTCAGGGACTTTTGGAAACTTCATCTACACATCCTAAGGAGTGTTTTGATATAAAGCTCAACCTTTTTGGTTGAGTATTCAAAGAGAAACACTATTTGCAAAATCAGCAACATTCTATCCAATTCTGTCCAGATTGACCATCTGAATCTTTTTATTTGTTTGAAGGGTCAAACGATCTTATTTTTGTCTGATTTTTGGACAGAGTCTTGTTAACTCATTGAAGTTCAATTCTAGAATGTTTCATAATTTTTGGAGTTTTGTACAATTATTTGTGAATTTTTGAAAAACGGGTTCTTAATCTGAGGTGGTCTCAGATTCTGTTTTCAAAGAGGATTTTAACAAAGGGTTGTAGTGTAATTTCCGCTAACCACTATTCACCCCCCCTCTAGTGGTGTTTATTGCAGGTGCACGGTCCAACATTTGGTATCAGAGCCAGACCAACACCATTCAAAAGAAGCAAGATTCAACATCGTACATACAATACAAGGCCAAGAAACAACAATTCTTTATATACTGCTTGTCTCAAATCCAAGGTACATACTATGGCTATTGTTTCTCACAAGGTGAGTTGGAAGGTATGTCTACACAACGCCCTCCTCTTTTTGATGGCAATAATTTTGTTTATTGGAAACTAAGAATGAGGCTATTCTTAATGGCTATAGACATCGATTTATGGTCTATAGTTGAAGATGGGTCGTACATTCAAACGAAAGTTATACAAGTTAGTGGAGTAACTCAAGAGGTTGAAAAATATAAAAGTGAATGGTCATCGGATGATAAAAAGAAAATGTCCATGAATGCTAAAGCTATGCAATTACTTTTAAATGGACTTACAACTTCTGAAGCAGGATATGTGTCAAATTGCACAAGCGCACACGACATGTGGAAATCACTTGTATTAAAGCATGAAGGTACTAGTGGTGTTAAAGAGTCGAAAATAAACATGCTTATGACTTAATTAGAGACTTTCAATATGTTGCCAAACGAATCCATAACATCTATGGATTTGAGAATTACTAATATTTTCAATGCCCTTGAAGCTTTAGGGAAGTCATTTTCGAACAGTGAAAAGGTTCAAAAGGTGCTACGAAGTCTCCCTGCTGAATGGGATCCAAAGGTGACGGCAATCGAGGAGACAAAGTCAATCACTAAAATGGATGAATTGATCGGGTCTCTTAAAGTCTATGAGGTAAAACTGAACCAATGAAAGTCTGAATCGTCTAAGTCATCCGGTAAGTCAATAGCTTTCAAAACAACCGAAACACATGCTAGTAACGATGATAGTAATAGTGATACTGAATTAGATGATGACTTGATATTGATTGCTAGAAAACTTAGAAAGTTTTTCAAACGTCCAAATAGGAATAGACAACGTAATTCTTCTTCTTCTTCTCAACCTAGGAAGAATAACACAAACAAATGGTATAATAAAGAACTAAAGTGTTATGAATGCGGTCAAAAAGGACATATTTCATACGATTGTCCCACGAAGAAAAATAATAATAACAACAACAATAATAAACAAGCCAAGGACAAGGAAGCTCAAACGACAAAGACAAAGGAGTCTAAGGCAAGAAAAGGCAAACGAGCAATGAAGGTGAGCACATGTAGCGACTCATCCGACTCAGAATCCGAAACTGTGGAAGCTCAAGTCTGCTTCGTATCCAACAAGGTATGTTCTTCTTCTGATAGTGATTCTGATAGTGACATGACATTTGATGAAATGTATGAAGAATTCCTAAGAATGCATGCTCACTGTAAGAGGCTCTCTAAAGAAAAGAAGAAACTAGTTGAAGAAAATGACAAGTTGAAGACGTCCAACTTGGAATTTTCTGATCAACTAGAATCTCTTAAACAAGAGTCTTCTAATACTCTTGATTCTTTAGAGAATAAAATTGAATCATATAGGAAAGATGAACAAAAGTTACAAATGGAAAATAAAATGCTAAAATCCAAGTTAGAAAGTTGTGAAAATGAAATAGTGCAACTTAAGTCTTCTAAATTCACCTTAGAAAAAATGATAGAACAATTTAAATCTGGTGAAAATATGTTAGATACACTTATATCATCACAAAAGTATGGAAATGATAAAACTGGATTGGGATATAAAGAAGAAGATGACAAATTAGATAAAAAGACTAAGTTTGTATCATCAACTACGAAACAATCTTATAAAGTTATAAAAACAAACTTGCCTGCTAAATCTTCGTCTACTCCTTCTTCTTCTTCTTATTCAAAGATAAAGATGCAGCATGCACCAATAAAAGCACACACGCATAACTATACATCTAGGTCAAACTTTGCATCTAAACAACCTAGAAATTATGCCTACATGTATACAAATGCAACTAGACCGAATAAAATGCATACAACTTATTATGAACCTAAGTATAGGCAACACTCTTATAAGTCTTATAGAAATGCCTATGAACACACTTATACTGCGCCATATAAGAAACAAATTCACATGCCTTATATACATCATAAATCTCGGCCATTCTATAACGATTATCAACCACGGCACAACATGTATAACAATGCATTTTCACTTATGTGGAATAATCATGTATATGCTTATTCTTCTTATTTTCCAAATTATAACAATGCTAAAAATGTAACTAGAAGGTATATTCAAGTTTGGATACCTAAGGGTTATCTAAACAAGAATAATGCCCCTAACATTCAAGGACCCATATAAAGGGTACCTAAAACTTTGTCTCCATTGTAGGAACAACGCAAGGAATACAAGAAGGAGGCAAAGTCAAAGAATCTAAAAACCAAATGGTTTTTAGATAGTGGATGTTCGAGGCAGATGACGGGCAACCCCGAACTATTCACGGAACTTGAACATATTGATGGTGGAAAGGTGACATTCGGTGACAACAACAAAGGAAAAATTGTTGGAAGAGGAACAATCGGGGACCCTAACACATTTCAAATACGAAATGTGTTATTAGTAAGCAATCTATCGTATGATTTACTTAGTATTTCTCAACTTATAGATTGTGGTTATAATGTCTCCTTTCTTCCCAATTCTTGTGATATAATAAATGAAAAAGGAGAAATAGTATTAAAAGGAAATAAAGATGGAAATATTTATACTCTTACCTTAGATAACATGTTAGATGCTAAGGTTAAATGTCTAATATCACATGACTTAGATGTGAATTTGTGGCATAGAAGATTAGGCCATATAGGAATTTCAACCATTAGGAAATTATCTAAAAAGAATTTAATTAGAGGTATGCCTGAGTTAGACTTAGATAATTTTCAAATGTGTGAAACATGTATTAAGGGAAAACACATTAAAGAAACCTTAAAACCGAAACATGAAGTGAGTACTAGTCATGTACTAGAATAGCTTCACTTAGACTTATTTGGTCCAAGTAGGACAAGAAGTCTAGGTGGACACTACTATGTATGTGTCATAGTAGATGATTACTCACGCTACACATGGACATTGTTCTTAACACACAAAGACGATGCTCCATTAGCAATCGAAACCCTTATCAAGCAACTTGAAAACATTTACGAAGAAAATGTTAAAAGGATTAGAAGTGATAGAGGTGGAGAATTTAAAAACAAAGTCATAATCAAATTTTGCGAACTATATGGAATCAAACATGAATTCTCACCACCTAGAACACCACAACTTAATGGAGTTGTTGAACGTAAAAATAGAACGATTCAAGAAGTTGCTAGGACAATGCTGTGTGAAAATAAATTACCTAAATATTTATGGGCTGAAGCTGTTAGTTGTGCATGTTATATTATAAATAGGCTTACTATTAGAAAGAAATTAAATAAAACGCATTATGAATTGTTAAACAATAGACAACCTAAAATAGATTATCTTAAAGTATTTGGATGTAAATGTTTTGTGCTAAACACTAAGGATAATCTAGATAAATTTGAACAAAAGTCTATTGAATGCATATTTGTTGGATATTCAACTAACTCAAGAGCATATAGGTGTTATAATCCTGCATCTAGAAAAATAATTGAATCCATACATGTGAAATTCAATGAAAATGCATGCTTTGAAGTTAGTGATAAACATAAACAAGAAACAAATGTTGAAAATATGTTTGATGATGATGTATTACTTGAGCCTGTACTTGATCATCTAGAACCAACTCCCCCTGAACAAGACATGCATGAACCCTTAGATGATATAAATGAAGAAACTTTGCAATTGGAAGATAATGTAACTAATGATCCAATTACATATGATAATGTTCATACTAATGAAACATTTGAACAAGATGTGGGTGAACCTAGTCAATCTAGGAATTGGTGGCATCCTAGAGAATTAATCATTGGGGATCCAAGTGTTGGGGTTAGAACACGTAGAAATATAAGTCAACTTGAAGGACATAGCTTAATCTCACAATTAGAACCTAAGAACGTAAAGGAAGCCTTAGGTGATATCTCTTGGATAGATGCTATGCATGAGGAATTAAATCAATTCACAAGGAACAACGTGTGAGACTTAGTACCTAAACCCGAAAACAAGTCAATAATAGGAACGAAATGGGTGTTTAGGAATAAGATGGACGAACAAGGAAACATTACAAGAAATAAAGCTAGACTAGTCACACAAGGATATAATCAACAAGAAGGTATAGATTATGAAGAAACCTTTGCACCCGTTGCACGACTAGAAGCAATTAGATTATTACTTGCGATTGCAAGTCTAAGTAATATTAAACTCTTCCAAATGGATGTCAAGAGTGCTTTCTTGAATGGATACATCCAAGAAGAGGTGTTTGTCAAACAACCCCCTGGATTCGAAGATCCAAAGAATCCAAACCATGTGTACAAGCTTAAGAAAGCTTTATATGGTTTGAAACAAGCTCCAAGAGCTTGGTATGATAGATTTGCAGACTTTCTTATTGCAAATAATTATCAAAGGGGAACTATAGACGACACATTATTCCTAAAAAGAAAAGGCAATGATTTGTTAATAGTTCAAATATATGTAGACAATATTATCTTTGGTTCAACTAACCCTACCTTAGTAAAAGACTTCGAAGAATGTATGAAGTCAGAGTTTGAAATGTCAATGGTAGGAGAGTTGAATTATTTCTTAGGACTTCAAATCAAACAAACCCCTCAAGGAATTCACATTAGCCAACTTAAGTATGTCAATGATATGATTAAGAAGTTTGGCTTTGAAGATTTGAAACCTGCAACTACCCCCATGAGTGTCAGTACCAAACTTGATAAGGATGAAAATGGTAAACCTTTTGATGACACACTCTATAGGTCTATGATTGGCTCATTGTTATACTTAACTGCATCAAGACCTGATATTATGTTTAGTGTGTGTATGTGTGTTAGGTTTCAATCTTGTCCTAAGGTATCACATTATAATGCAGTGAAAAAGATCTTTCGATATCTTAAGCATACACCTCACGTAGGACTATGGTATGATAGAAACGCTAAGTTGGAATTACACGCATATAGTGATGCTGATTATGGTGGTTGCAAGTTAAGATAGAAAATCCACTAGCGGCACATGTCAATTCATAGGAACCAATTTGATCTCTTGGTTTTCTAAAAAGCAAGCTAGTGTAGCTCTTTCTACCACTGAAGCTGAGTATATTGCTTTGAGTTTATGTACTACCCAAATACTTTGGCTTAAACAGTAACTTAGTGATTTTGGCATTAAAATGAAAAAGATTCCAATTTTCTACGATAGCACAAGTGCAATCAATCTTTCCCGGAATCCGGTGCTTCATTCTAAGGCCAAACACATTGAGGTGAGATACCACTTTCTTCGCGATCATGTTCAAAATGAGGACGTAGTGATAAACCATATAAGAACTGATCACCAAATTGCTGATATCTTTACCAAACCCCTTAATCAAGCCACGTTTGAAAACTTGCGTGCCAAGTTAGGTATGATGACTTACGATACCATTGCGTAGTTCTATCTTTTGCATGATTTTCAAAATAAAGGGGGAGATAGAATAAGCACATGATTTTAGTTGGTAAGTCATCATTTGGTATGAAATGATAAGTTTCAATTAGTTATGAGTTAAGTATAGGTTAAGGGGGAGAGTATGACTTGAGGGGGAGCAACATACTACTTTAAAAGTTGAAAACATATAATAATATGCTCAAGAGATTCCTTGAGTGAAAATACCAAAAATACCCTCGGGGGTAAAATTACCAAAATACCCCTGGTGTGAGAAAACTCCAGAAATGATCCCGATGGTCAGAAATAATCATGATACCAACTTAGTCATGATAAATAGTATAAGAACGTGTCCAATGTTGTAAATCGATTAGCGTATTTTGAAATCATCATACCTGCCTCCTATCTTAGAGACTCAAGCTCCTCAATCTCTCGGATCGTCACGGATGGGGGAATGTAAAATTTCCTGAAATCATCTACAAATTTGCCCCATGTTACAAGCCTGGCCAGTGGCTGGATACAAACCTCCCTACCCACCACTAAGCTTGCATGCAATTCTTACACCATTCCACCCAAGCATCCCACACACAAAGGAAAGAGAAAACAAAATCTTACATATTCTATTTTCCTATTCAATTGGAATGCATGCAAGACTTACACAAGTTTCCCATTTTTCTTCCCAAGAGACATATTCCATGATGAGATTCCTTTCCTCCCACTATCTCCCAATTTCGCCCATAGCTAAGAAATGGAGGCAAGACCTATCTCCTTTAACTCCAACTCATTTCATGAAGCCATCTTCAATATTCTTCCCATTTTTTATTATTTTCTTCTCTTCCTCATCATTCCATTTTTGTTTTACACAAAGTAAGTTGATTACCACACCAATATCATGCAAAAACCTTTTCTTCCACTAACTTACCAAGGCCATCATTAATTCCCCGCTAAACTCTACAAATTTCAGCCAAGTTAGTAGAATAAACTTAAAAGTCTTTCATTCCACACTTTTCTCATTACCATCCTTTTATTTCAATCAAATAACTCCACTCTCTAAAACTCTTCTTCTTTCTCCCTCTCTCTCTTTAGCAAGGAAATTCCCTCGCCCTCACCTTTCCTTCTTCATCCGAGAACCCAACCAACAAAGGAAAAGAAATCCCTTCCCATTTTTCAAGTGAAGACACAAGCATCAAAGCCCAAGAACATTTAAGGTAAGGACATTAGCCTTCTTTCAACACCCCTCATTTTAGGTGCTAAGCGTGAGGTACATCAAGGATGCAAGAAGAACTCCGTAGGTTGAAGAATTGGGGGATTTCAAGAGCTCTAAAGGTAAAATCTTTTCTAAAGTTTGATCTTAGAGTTTTCATAGTATTCGTTCCTTGAAATTAACCATTCCTTTTTTATTTCTTTGCCCTTAGGCAGTTTGTACCCCAAAACAAAAGAAAGAAGGAATCTTTCCATTTTAAGTCTAAGATCCAAGCTTCAAAGGCAAGTATTTCTTTCTAGTTCCTTCAATGAAATTGAAATCTAAGTTTAGTATGCTCATTAATAACTATTGGATCATGGATGCAATTAAAATTATGGTCTCTAAGTTTATTGACATAAATGAACGCTTGCATGTTAAAATTGATGATGTATGTGTTTTTTATTGAATGAAACCATCAAGTGTGTTTAGAATACCACTATAATTGAACATGCAAGATGAAATTTGGTCACTAATGGACCATCTAAGCCGTGCATGCCAAGAAGAATGCATCTTTCTTATTATCTTACACTTAAATGCCAAATGGTATACATGAGTATATTATGCTAATAAGTGTGCTAAAAATCATCTCCTTTGTCATTTTCATACATGCATGTCATTTCTTCTATACTCATATGTAATAGAAAAAATTATCATGGAAATAGAGAATGGAAGTCTTATAATGATGCAATATTAATTATTCCTTTATGCATGTATACCAAGATGCATCTTTGAACATCATCCATGTTAGCATCATCATTTTTCCTTTCTATAGGGGACGGCCATGACCCCCCTTTATAGTCTATGAATTCATCACCATCATCATGATGTGTATATTGATGATCATGGTCTTAGAGAGGAGAAATGACATAAACATCTCTATTCTTAGCTTCATATGTTGTATGTTATATGTAGTATGACCACCATCATGAGATGATACATACTATGTTCTTGCATGTTATTTGAGTATGATCATCATCAATAAACTTTCATTTTTGGTGAGTATAAACATGTATGTATGATATGACTTGAGCATATTACGTACGAATGATATATATTAGAACCATGAGGAACATCAAGCTTTGTATTGGTTATGAGGAATTTCATTTTAAGCACCCCCACTTTCGGTCAAGGCTTAAAAATAAGTATTTTGATGCATAAATTATTATTGGAATATAATTTTAAATATGACATGCATACAACAAGGAAAAGACCCATAAGTGTCACAACTACATAATATGAAAGTCTAAATGGTTGGGTCACATTACTTTTGGTCCAATGGCTTTTTGGTATTTAGACTAACAAGGTTCAATATGAATTAATTTTCAAGAGACCACAATATTAGCATAAACTATAATTGGCTAAGACAATTAAAGTCCAATGAAATTTTATAAGAGAAGAATGAACAAAAATGAAATTGGAATAAGAGAGCTTTTCGGCCATAAGCCCAATTTCGGCCATTACCCATAATTAAGGTAACTTTGGGCTCTATATAAGAGTATGAGATAAGTATGTCTAAAGATTAATTTAATTGATAAAATGATATGGCTTGAATGTCTAACATTGTGAATACGAAAATGTTTCAAGTGAAGATATACGGCCCAAAAGACATAACTCAACCCATTATGTTTATTATAATCAAGTGCACCCTCGTAACTAATACGCGTATAATATAAGTACACTATTTTACACAAATGTTTAAATCAAGGGAATTAATTTCATATTTATAATATTATACGGTGCAAAAAGTACACCAACTAATTAAAACTATGTATGTTCGCTTATGCACCGATAAGAACTCAGCTTAATCAAGAATGACCATGAAGATATCTACCAAAAGAAGTTTACGTCATGCATAGTGTCCTCATGTTTCCTATATTATGGAACATGTTTACAAACTTGAGTCCTGAATAAAATGTTTTAAGACTATGAGATTTTAGAAATGTACCATGAGACGATTGATTCCATACGACTTATGCATGTACTCATAGATAAGTGTAACACCTTGTCTGGGACAATGGCTCTTTACCTATCTTTATACGCATGATATGCAGGTTGAGTGTAACACCTTGCCTGGGGTAAGGGTTTTCTGCGTTTTTTGTTTTGTCTATGGCATTCAGTACGGAGCGCTGCCTGATGTCTGGTCCTGGGAGAGGATGTCAGGGGCAAAATACGTTATCGCAGAGTGTAACACCGTGTCTAGGACCTGGATTCTCTGCTATAGCGTGTCACCATTAGTATTATGTACGTATGATGTAACACCATGGTTGGACCATCGGGATTCATAGACAGTACTCGTGGCTACTCGGGGGATCATTCAGTATGTCATGGTACCATTCTCATGGTATGAAAAGGGCTATAGCCGTTATGTCATGTCATGCTTTCGCAAGTATTACATAAAGTGTTTTCTTTTCAAAAAAGGTTTTCCATTGCATATGTCACGATCATGTCTCATGTATCAAGTAACTCTAAGTCGTGAATCTCGAAAATAAGACAAGTAATATTACAGAACGACAAGAACAAACCAAAGAAGAAGGTACGCAAGAACAAAGTAGCTATGAGCTAAGACAAGTTTGTTTAAGCAGGATAGTATGTCTACTTCACAATGTTTTCTATCTGTGATAATGATGCATGATACGATACATGCGTTCTTACTTCCGTATTGACATTAAGTTTTATTTGTCAGCATCTACCCTATGCTTTACTCTTTCTGTTACATTGAGTTTTATGATTCATTGTGTTACACCATACTGTATCACCTATCACCCCGACCCCCATGTATGATCCACTTGACGAACCTAGGCGAAACTACTTACTAAACGATTCGTTATTAGTCACCCCTTTATATTACCACACAGATCCACATGATCCTGAACCAGAGTTCATTGAAGACGAGCCCAGGGACTAGATGTATGGAGCTAATTAGTAGCTGGCTACGGCCTCTTTTGTACTTTGGGACATTCAGCTCTGTATTTTGACGTTTTGTATCATGGATGTATTTATGACAGTTATGCAGATGTATAAGGATGTACTCCTGTCGACGGTTATTTCTGCTTATGTCATTACGTTTCTGCTCATCGATACATGTTCTTATGATTTGTACATGTATGATGATGCGCTTTGTACTTCTCGTAGTAGAGTACGGCGGGTGCACTATGCCAAGACCTTAGTCCCGGGTGGGGCGCTACAAGTGGTACTAAAGCCCAAGGCTCCAGATCCATAGCATACAACATAAGCTAAACAAAAATGAGTATATAGGTTATGATCGTAGAGCCTAGGATATGATCATAGACTTAAGAAGAGACTATAGAGTATAAGTCAGTGATTTTAGACTGAGTGCAACAACCTTAGTACAGATTTTCTAGAATGGTTTAGACAAGGTATTAGGGGTAATCATCCTTCCACTTAGCGTCAAATGAATAAATTAGGGGTTATGATAAATAGACTGATTCCCAAATAAGTGCCATGTAAGATATGATCTTGGAAAATAGGTCTGAACGTCAAATCAATACATTGGATAAGGTTCGAGATAAGTGATAAGTGTTAATCTAATAGAATAATGTTAAGCTGCACATTACAACTAAAGTTACAAGTTTCGCGGACGAAACTTTTTATAAGGGGGGACTGTTACAGCCCGCACCCCCGACATAGTTGAAAAGAGAACAGAGGAATTTACGACAGAATGTAAGTGCGATCGTTGAACTGCACTTGGTATAATACGTATAAGTGCACCCCAAACGAAACTTAAAAAGCTATTAAAATACCCTAAGAGGCATAAGAATAATTATATATGCATACAAAGAATAGTACAACTTTTATTAAGATTTAAATTAAAAGAAAAGGGAAATAAAATCTAAGAAAAGTAGGAAAGGACAAGATAGTAACACTCCACTCCAACTTTTATTTCCACCATTCAAGACAATTGATTCCATATGACTTATGCATGTACTCATAGGTAAGTGTAATACCTTGTCTGGGACAAGGGCTCTGTACTATCTTTATACGCATGATATGCAGGCTTAGTGTAAAACCTTGCTCAGGGTAAGGGTTCTCTACCTTTTCTATTATGTCTATGACGTTCAGTATGGAGCGCTGCCTGATGTCTGGTCCTGGGAGAGGATGCCAGGGGCAAAATATGTTATCACAGTGTAACACCGTGTCTGGGACCCAGGTTCTCTGCTATAGCGTGTCACCCTTAGTCCTATTTACATATAATGTAACACCGTGGTTGGACCATCGGGATTCATAGACGGTACTCATAGCTACTCGGGGAATCATTCGGTATGTCATGGGTACCATTCTCATGTTATGAAAAGGGCTATAGCCGTCATTTCATGTCATGTTTATGCAAGTATGAAATAAAGTTTTTCTTTTCAGAAAAGGTTTTCCATTGCATATGTCATGATCATGTCTCATGTACCAAGTAACTCTAAGTCATGATTCTAAAAAATAAGACAAGTAATGTTACAGAACGACAAGAACAAACCAAAGAATAAGGTACGCAAGAATGAAGTAGCCATGAGCTAAGACAAGTTTGTTTAAGCAGGACAGTATGTCTACTTCACAATGCTTTCTATCTGTGATAATGATACATGATACAATACCTACGTTCTTACTTCCGCATTTACATTAAGTTTTATTTGTTAGCATCTACCCTATGTTTTACTCTTTCTGTTACATTGAGTTTTATGATTCATTGTGTTACACCATACTGTATCACCCCTCACCCTGACCCCCATGTATGATCCATTTGACAAATCTAGACAGAACTACTTGCTGAGCAATTCGTTATCGCTCGACCCTTTATATTACCACGCAGATCCACAAGACCCTGAACCAGAGTTCATTGAAGGCGATCCCGGGGACTAGATGTATGGAGCTGATTAGCAGCTGGCTACGACCTCTTTTGTATTTTGGGATATTCAGTTCTGTATTTTGACATTTTGTATCATGGATGTATTTATGATACTTATACGGATGCATTAGGATGTACTCCTATCAACAGTTATTTCTGCTTGTCATTTTGTTTCCGCTTATCGATACATGTTCTTACGATTTGTACATGATGCTAATGTCGCCTTGTACTTCTCGTAGTAGAGTACGGTGGGTGCATTGTGCCGAGACCTTAGTCCCAGGTGGGGCGCTACATCCCGACTGCCTGACCCAACTGGACCATGGCATCAAAGAATGCCTGTGGAATACCTTCGGGGCCCTGTGCCTGCAGAGGTGGAATCTGCTCTGGTGGTGGCAGTACCAAATCCTCGGTTGGCGGTGCCGGCGATGGCAGAGTTAAATGCGCTTGTCTATTTACGCGGGTCTATCTCGTGGTCGTGAAGCCATCCTATCGACAAAATCATTCCATACAATCAGTTCACATGAAACATATTTAAAATTCAAATTAAAGGCTCTATTTAAATTTCAGAAAACATTCTAAGTGTTCTCTATCCAGTGTTTAGTCAAGTAGAACTATCATAACCATTCCTATTAAACCGTTCTAAAGGACTTATGCTAAGGCTGGCGCAGTCACTCTAGAATCAAAACATAGACTCTAAGACCATAGCTTGAGTACATGTCGTTGTTTATCTTATGTTTCCCGCCATGGATTTAGAGCCTGGGCTCTGATACCACCTGTAGCGCCCTGGCAGGGACTAGGGTCTCGTTACGATGCACCTGCAGTACTCTACTACGAGATATACAAGGCGTTGGTAACATCTATATGCACATCGTCATAAAAATGTATCGAGTAGCGGAATCATCATAAAATAGATCAAATGAAATATCGACATGAGTACATAGTAGCTACGTCCGAATACAGTATCATCAATACCTCAAACATAAGTACATGGCTGAGATATTAAAATAAAAAAGCTAAAACTGAAGCCGACTAAACAGTCCACGGAACCTACTCTCTCGGCTCGTCCTCTATATAATCTAGCTATGGGTCCTATGGCTCTGCATGATGAAAAATAAGGGGTAAGCAATAATGAATCGCTCCGCAAGTATTTTCGCATAGGTTTGTCATGTAGATCATGCATGGGAGACGACGTAATCAAAATAAATATTGTAAAATAAAGAACTTGAATTGCCTCCCTAAAAACAAGGAAACAACATACTTCCATGTGCCTACCGGTACCTATCTGTCTGTCACACTAGGGCAAAGTGTGAAAGTGATAATGACATGAAGGGTATCAAGTGCTCATGATGTATGTACGTGATGCATTATCATTTTATAACTTTCATAAACATGGCAAATCATGTATTGGCTATAGCACTTTTTGTACTGTAAGAATGGTACCAACGACATACCGAATGATCCCCTGAGTAGTCTTTAGTACCGTCTATAAATCCTGATCGTCCAACCATGGTGTTACGTCATACGTACATAGACTAACGGTGACACGTTATGGTGGAGACCTTGAGTCCCGGACGCGGTGTTACACTCAACCATTACATATATTGCCCTTGACATCCTCTTCTAGGACCAAATGTCAAGAAGTTCTCCATAACATCATAGATGTATCATAAAGGCATATATCCTTTGTCTCGGACAAGGGGTTACACTTCGCCAGCGTAAGCATACATAAGTCATGTGGAATCACTCGTCTCGCGGTACGGCTCCTTATTCGTAAAAGTCCGTTTAAAATATCTTATGCAATAACTGTTTCGTAAATGTGATTGTTTTGATCAAATCCTTTTGCTTTGAAAATTATGTTGTCATGTGCATGAGTGAATGCTCGGTTTTCGGAATGGTTTTATGTGTTTAAATCACCTTAGCCCCCGAGTCCCTTACTTAGCTTATTGTCATGCTCTTATGTGAATTGATCTTTTTGCTCTTACTTAGGAGCCTCCAGTTCCATTATCCTAAACAGCCTCTTTTTGGTTTCTTAACCACTAATTTTATTCTCTTAATATGTCCATTATTTATTTAATTTTAAAGACCTCCAAAACAGCCCACTTTTCATAATCCTTATACATGGAATTTACCATTTAGCCCCTATAGAGTGTTTTCGGCCAAATGGCCAAAACAGCCATGTTTTAGTTGTTAACCATTTCCAACTTATTATGTAGGACATGTATAGCACCACTAGAAGGGAGGCGGTTGAATAGTGAGTGCGGAAAATTTGGTTTTTAAAACTTTTTAGACCAAACAACTCACTTCTGAAAACAGTTTCTGTTTCATATCCTGATTTGAATTAACTAGTTGACCAGGTTGTAGACCTACAAAAATTATGAAAATTTGGTGACAATGTGCTCTCAGATGTTGTTAATGTGTCACAAAAATTTCAGATTAAAATTGTAAGTGTAACCCCTTGAGAAACCATTTTTGCAAGATTTCCAAGTAGCTTACCAAGAATATGTTGGAAATCTATAGTGTACTTGGATTTCCGATTGTCCTTTCCAATTGTTTTACCTTCGTTGCCTCCAAAGGTTACGAATCCTCCTTTTGTAACCTTCTTTTTGAGGATAGACTTGGATCACCACTTTTTTGCTACATCTCTTGTTTTATTTGATTCCTGCAAATTGAACAATCATGCAGGTACCCTTTATTTTTGGGTCCTTAAGGTTAGTGATTCAACCCTTTGTAAGACTATCTTTTGTACCCAAACTTGGGTGACCTTTCTTGGTCTTACAAAATGTGAGAAAAGAGATGTAGAAGCAATAAACTAGATTTTAGGGGCATTTCTATATGGCCTATGGCCGAAAATATCAAGGTGTGCATAATATGGTTTTTGTTTTTGATATACATTTTTGTTGGTGTGCATGGTGCGTGATATAGATGTATTTGTATTGTATGAATGCTGCATATGCATCAAATATTTCTTTTCATATCTATATGGTACATGGTTGTATTTTGTATGTGATGAAAACGAAGGAGTGCGATGGGATATGATGGGTGGTGCACTAGACATCTTCTTAGGCTGTATAGTTGTCTTAAATGCATGCGGTTTCTTGGATGAAGATAGAATAAATTTGGTCGACTTCTTTTGTACTTTATTATCTTCAATGTATCCTAATCCGGTTTTATCATTTTCATACTTTTGGAGGAAATGAGACGATCTAGCATGCAAGTACCCATAACGAACTGTTTTATCGTCTTTTCTAAATCCATGTTTCTTGTGTTGAGAAATATGTTTGGATAATTTTCAAAGTCATGATTTTAAGTGGTGAATACTTAGGAATGTCACATATGGTGTTATAAGTGATTAAAGGTTGAAAAAGTGAAGAAAAATTATGTGGATCTCTAAGGCAGAGACACATGGATCGATCCATGTACATCAGCCCCTCACGTGGATCGATCCATGTTGAACTGAGAAGAACCAAAAACTTACTGTGAGACGTGGATCCCTCACGTGGATCGATCAACGTATGTCATCCCCTCACGTGGATCGACCGATGTATGTCAGTCCCTCACATGGATCAATCCACGTCTCACAGAATGTTTAGGGTTTTTAGAAATATTTTTCTAAAATGTGTTAAAATGTTTGTTTTCATTTGTATATGATTTATACATGCTCATTATGTGAATCTTATGCGATTTTGATGATTTTAAATGTATTGTGACTAACGTGCCTTGGAAGTTTCTACAACTTACCAAAAAGGGAAAAATTGGTATTTTTAGTTTTGTAGGAACATCACATGGAGAAAATAATTCAAGGGTGGATTCTTATACTATTTATCGTGACAAAGGTGATATCATGATTATTTCTAACCATCCGGGTCATTTCTGGAGTTTTCATATACCAAGGGTATTTTGGTCATTTCACCCCCATGGGTATTTTTGGCATTTTCACTCAAGGAATCTCTTGAGCATATTATTATCTTTATTCTGGAGCTGTTTATAATTAACTTGAAGATAATATTGTGATTCTTTATTATATTCTCTCACATGATGATATTGTTGACTATAGCTGGATATGTGACGATTTGAGATGTCACATTCTATTTTTTCTTGAAGACTCTCTTATATGCGTTATAAGAGCACATTTATCATCATTATTCAGAGATATCAAAGGTGTCAAATGTGTTGAAATGATCATGACATATAAAAAGAAATATTGGGAATTTCGGTGTTACACGTTGTCATAATCTTGTCAACTATTATCTAGTAATTTCTTCTTAAAAAATCTATGTTGCTACACATATTTGTATGATCAAAAACGTGTATGAGCAGGTGGAGGTGATACATTATTCATTTTATGAGTTTGTGACAAGTGGACCAACCAAAAAGGAGCTAGTTGGCAAAATTTGCCAACATGGAAAAATTGAAAACATTTGAATTGTAGCCAACGGTTATGGCTATTTTCAGCAGAAAGTTTTGAGTCAAATGGAGCTCTCACATTTATTGTGCTTGAAGTTGGAGATATTTTGGTGGTATTGTCCTTTCTTATTCTATTAAGGAAAATCAAAATATATTTTTGGAAAAATATAAGGTAGCCAACGGCTACTATGGATCTTAGAGCTGAATTTTTAAGTTTGAATTCTTCAACATTCACATGTCCTATGTTTATACCAAGAAGTTGAGGCATTATCTTCTCCATATTATCTATTCTTTTTAAGGATAATTCAAGGCAACTCCAAGGTGTATTTTCGGCCAACAAGGTGTATCCAAGGTGGACCAATTATTTTGTTTTATTTTGACAAGTGTACAAAGGCCAACCAATGATGAGAAGACATTTGGACTTGATGATGAAGATGGTGACACATTGGAAGTCTTATCTCCAAGGCTCAAATCACACTATAAATAGAGGCAATGGTGAAGAAGATGAAATACACTTGAAGCTTACAAGCATTTGTTGAATTGCCTAGCTATCATCATCTTCTTGTTGTTGTTGTTCTATTCTTTGTAGAAAAGGTGTTCTTGTTGTTTTTGTTGCGCTACAAGCCTCTTGAGCTTCATTTGTAAGATTGATTAGCCATCTTTATAAGGCTACATCAATAGGTTGTAGAGATGTTGTAACTAAGTGTTGCTTAGAAGGTGATTATCCAAGTCTTGAATAGGGTTGGTGTATAACCCAAGGATCAAGCTTGGTTCTTGTTGTAAGGTGATTCATTTGATAGTGAAGTCCAAATAAAGGTGTTCCTTGGGACTGGAGTAGGCCACATTGACCAAAACAGGATAAATCCTCGGTGTTCTTGTCTTGTTTCTTCATTTATGTTTTCTGCCCTTTTTTACTGCAGATTTCACACAAGTTCTCACGTTTTGAAAAAATAGCTAAACACTTTCCAAATTTGTGATTTTTAGTGGAGTTATACTTCAGACTGTTAGCTTTAATTTTCAACAAGAATCACTTGATTTGAGCAAGGGAAAGTTAGTCTTTCAGTCTTGGCAAGATAACTGCTCCAATCTGGCTGCAATCTGAGCAGTTTTGAGAAAACTTGAATTCCGTATTTATCAAGAATTATTCAAGGTTAGGGCCTTTTTGAAACATCATCTACACATCCTAAGGCGTGTTTTGATATAAAGATCAACCTTTTTGGTTGAATATTCAAAGTGAAACACGTTTTGCAAAATCAGCAACATTCTGTCCAATTCTGTCCAGATTGACCATCTGAATCTTTTTATTTGTTTAAAGGGTCAAACGATCTTATTTCTATCTGATTTTTGGAAATTGTCTTGTTAACTCATTGAATCTCAATTATGGAAAGTGTCATAATTTTTGGAGTTGTGTACAATTATTTTTGAATTTTTCAAAAACGAGTTCTGAATACGAGGCAGTTTCAGATTCTGTTTTCAAAGGGGTTTTTAATCAAGGGTACTAGTGTAATTTCCGCTAACCACTATTCACCCCCCTCTAGTGGTGTTTATTGCAGGTGCACGGTCCAACAATTGGTATCAGAGCAAGGTTTACACCACTCAAAGAAGCGAGATTCAACACCGTATAATCTATACAAAGCCAAGAAACAGTTACTCTTTGTCGCCCGCTTATCTCAAGTTAAAGGTACATACTATGACAATAGTTTCTCACAAAGGTGAGTTGGAAGGTATATCCACTCAACGCCCTCCTCTTTTCGATGGTAATAATTTTGTTCATTGGAAACTAAGAATGAGGCTATTCTTAATGGCTATAGACATTGATTTATGGTCAATAGTTGAAGATGGGCCGTACATTCCAATGAAAGTTGAACAAGTTAGTGGAGTCACTCAAGAAGTTGAAAAATATAAAAGTGAATGGACATCGGAAGATAAAAAGAAAATGTCCATGAATGCTAAAGCCATGCAATTACTTTTGAATGGACTTACAACTTCTGAAGCAGGATATGTTTCAAATTGCACAAGCGCACACGACATATAGAAATTACTTGTATTAAAGCATGAAGGTACTAATGGTGTTAAAGAATCAAAAATAAACATGCTTGTGACTGAATTAGAGACTTTCAAAATGTTGCCGAACAAATCCATAACATCTATGGATTTGAGGATTACTAATATTTTCAATGCCCTTGAAGCTTTAGGGAAGTCATTTTCAAACAATGAAAAGGTTCAAAAGGTGCTACAAAGCCTTCATGCTGAATGGGATCCAAATGTGACTGCAATTGAGGAGACAAAGTCAATAACTAAGATGGATGAATTGATCGGGTCTCTTAAAGTCTATGAGGTAAAACTAAACCAACAGACGTCCGAGTCATCTAAATCATCAAGTAAGTCAATAGCTTTCAAAACAACTGAAACACATTAAAATAATGATGACAGTAATAGTGATACTGAATTAGATGATGACTTGATATTAATAGCAAGAAAACTTAGAAAGTTTTTCAAACGTCCTAATAGAAATAGACAACGTTCTTCTTCTTCTTCTTCTCAACCTAGGAAAAATAACAGAAACAAATGGTATAATAAAGAATTAAAGTGTTATGAATGCGGTCAAAAAGGAAATATTTCATACGATTGTCCAACGAAGAAAAATTGTAATAATAACAACAATAATAAACAAGCCAAGGACAATGAGGCACAAATGACAAAGGCAAAGGAGCCTAAGGCAAGGAAAGGGAAACGAGGAATGAAAGTGAGCACATGGAGCGACTCATCCAACTCAGAATCCAAAACTGAGGAAGCTCTAGTCTGCTTCGTATCCAACGAGGTATGTTCTTCATCTGATAGTGATTCTGATAGTGACATGACATTTGATGAAATGTATGAAGAGCTTTTAAGAATGCATGCTCACTGTAAGAGGCTCTCTAAAGAAAAGAAGAAACTAATTGAATAAAATAACAAGTTGAAGACGTCCAACTTGGAATTTTCTGATCAATTAGAATCTCTTAAACAAGAGTCTACTGATACTCTTGATTCTTTAGAGAATAAAATTGAATCATATAGGAAAGATGAACAAAAGATAAAAACAGGAAATAATATGTTAGATACACTAATCTCGTCACAAAAGTATGGAATGATAAAACCGGCTTAGGCTATAAAGAAGAAGATGACAAAGTAGGTAGAAAGACTAAGTTTGTATCTTCAACTACTAAACAGCCTTATAAAGATATAAAAACAACTTTGCCTGATAAATCTTCTTCTACTCCTTCTTCTGTTTATTCTAAGGCAAAAATTCAACATACACCCATAAAAGCACACACGCATAAACATGCATCTAGGCCAAACTTTGCATCTAGACAACCTAGAAATTATGCCAATATGTATACAAATGCAACTAGACATAATAAAATGCATCCAACGTATTATGAACCGAAGTATAGGCAGCACTCTTATAAGTCTTACAGAAATGCCTATGAACACACTTATATAGTGCCATTCAAGAAACAAAATCGCATGCCTTATACACATTATAAAATTCGGCCAGCATATAGTGATTATCAACCATGGCGTAACGTGTATAACAATGCATCTTCACTTATGTGGAATGATCATCTATATGCTAATCCTTCTTATTTTCCAAGTTAAAATCATGCTAAAAATGTGCCTAAAAAGTGTGTTCTAGTTTGGATACCTAAGGGATATCTAAACAAGAATAGTGCCCCTAACATTCAAGGACCCAAATAAAGGGTACCTAAAACTTTGTCTCCATTGTAGGAAAAACAAAAAGAATGGAAAGAAGGAAGCAAAGTCAAAGAATTTGAAAACCAAATGGTTTTTAGATAGTGGATGTTCGAGACATATGACGGGGAACCCCAAACTATTCATTGAATTGGAACATATCAAGAATGGAGGAAAAGTAACACTCGGTGACAACAACAAAGGATAAGTTGTTGGAAAAGGAACAATTGAGGAGCCTAACACATTTCAAATACGAAATGTGTTGTCGGTAAGCAATCTCTCTTATAATTTACTTAGTATTTCTCAACTTATAGATTGTGGTTATAATGTCTCTTTTCTTCCCAATTCATGTGATATAATAAATGAAAAAGGAGAAATAGTTTTAAAAGGAAAAAGAGATGGTAACATTTATACTCTTACCTTAGATAATATGTTAGATGCTAAGGTTAAGTGTCTAATATCACATGACTTAGATGTAAATTTATGGCATAGAAGATTAGGCCATATAGGAATTTCAACCATTAAGAAATTGTCTAAGAAGAATTTAATTAGAGGAATGCCTAAGTTAAACTTAGATAATTTTCAAATGTGTGAAACATGTATTAAGAGAAACACATTAAAGAAACCTTAAAACCGAAACATGAAGTGAGTACTAGTCATGTACTAAAATTGCTTCATAGACTTATTTGGTCCAAGTAGGACAAGAAGTCTAGGTGGACACTAATATGTGTGTGTCATAGTAGATGATTACTCACGCTACACATGGACATTGTTCTTAACACACACAGACGATGTTCCATTAGCAATCGAAACTCTTATCAATCAACTTGTAAACATTTACGAAGAAAATGTCAAAAGAATTAGAAGTGATAGAGGTGGAGAATTTAAAAACAAAGACGTAATCAAATTTTGTGAACTACATGGAATAGAACATGAATTCTCACCACCTAGAACACCACAACTCAATGGAGTTGTTCAATGTAAAAATAGAACGATTCAAGAAGTTGCTAGGACAATGCTTTGTGAAAATAAATTACCTCCATATTTATGGGCTGAAGCTGTTAGTTGTGCATGCTATATTATAAATAGGCTTACTATTAGAAAGAAATTAAATAAAACGCCTTATGAATTGCTAAGCAATAGATAACCTAAGATAGATTATCTTGAAGTATTTGGATGTAAGTGTTTTGTGCTGAACACTAAGGATAATCTAGATAAGTTTGAACAAAAGTCTATTGAATGCATATTTGTTGGTTATTCTACTAACTCAAGAGCATATAGGTGTTATAATCCTGCATCTAGAAAAATAATTGAATCTATACATGTGAAATTCAATGAAAATGCATGATTTGAAGTAGTAATAATCAACATAAACAATAAACCAATGTTGAAAATATGTTTGATGATGATGTAATACTTGAGCTTGTACCTGATCATCTAGAACCAACTCCCCCTGAACAAGACATGCATGAACCCTTAGATGAAATAAATCAAGAGACTTTGCAATTGAAAGATAATACAACTAATGATCCAATTACATATGATAATGTTCACACTAATGAAACATTTGAACAAGATGAGAGTTAACCTAGTCAATCTAGGAATTGGTTTCATCCTAGAGAACTAATCATTGGGGATCCAAGTGTTGGGGTTAGAACACGTAGAAACATAAGTCAACTTGAAGGACATAGCTTAGTCTCACACATAGAACCTAAGAATGTTAAGGAAGCCTTAGGTGACATATCATGGATAGAAGCTATGCATGAGGAATTGAACCAATTCATAAGGAACAACGTGTGAGACCTAGTACCTAAACCTGAAGACAAGTCTATAATAGGAACTAAATGGGTCTTTAGGAATAAAATGGACGAACAAGGAAATATCACAAGGAAAGGCTAGGCTAGTCGCACAAGGTTATAATCAACAAGAAGGAATAGATTATGAAGAAACCTTTGCACTCATTGCACGACTAGAAGCAATTAGATTGTTACTTGCAATTGCAAGTCTAAGTAACATTAAACTCTTCCAAATGGATATCAAGAGTGCATTCTTGAATGGATACTTCCAAGAAGAGGTTTTTGTCAAACAACCCCCTGGATTTGAAGATCCAAAGAATCCTAACTATGTGTACAAGCTTAAGAAAGCTTTATATGGTTTGAAACAAGCTCCAAGAGCTTGGTATGATAGATTTGCAAACTAAAAGGGGAGATAGAATAAGAACATGATTTTAGTTGGTAAGTCATATGATAAGTTTTAATTGGTAAGTCATATGATAAGTTTTAATTGGTATGATAGCTTGGTATGATAGATTTGCAAAATAAAGGGGGAGAGTATAAGTTGAGGGGGAGCATAATTTTGTTGAAAACAAGTTTGAAAACAATTGGTAAGATTTATGATGTTAAACAATTGGTTATGAGTTGTGACATTAAAATCATGTTAAGTTATTTTGAAAATCATCCAAAAAGAGGAGAATGTTGAGAAATATGTTTGGATAATTTTCAAAGTCATGATTTTAAGTGGTGAATACTTAGAAATGTCACATATGGTGTTATAAGTGATTAAAGGTTGAAAAAGTGAAGAAAAATGACGTGGATCTCTCAGGCAGAGACACATGGATGATCCATGTACATCAGCCCCTCACGTGGATCGATCCATGTTGAACTGAGAAGAACCCAAAACTTACTGTGAGACGTCGATCCCTCACGTGGATCGATCAACGTATGTCATCCCCTCACGTGGATCGACCGATGTACGTCAGTTCCTCACATGGATCAATCCATGTCTCACAGAATGTTTAGGGGTTTTAAAAATATTTTTCTAAAATGTGTTAAAATGTTTGTTTCCATTTTTATATGATTTATACATGCTCATTATGTGAATCTTATGTGATTTTGATGATTTTAAATGTATTGTGACTAACGTGCCTTGGAAGTTTCTACAACTTACCAAAAAGGGCAAAATTGGTATTTTGAATTTTGTAGGAACATCACATGGTGAAAATAATTCAAGGGTGGATTCTTATACTATTTATCTTGACAAAGGTGATATCATGATTATTTTTGACCATCCGGGTCATTTCTGGAGTTTTCATATACCAAGGGTGTTGTATCCCGAACATTCGCAGGTACTCTTATCTCTCGTCGATCTATAAAAGCCTTATCATCCTTCGGTGAAATATTCCATATTTTATTCCTATCGATTATCTTAATATTGCCAAGCTTGTTAATGTCGAGTATTCACATATTTAATTCAAGTATCGTTTACTCGCCGTGAATTATCCGATTCTTAATATGTAGCATAACACCTTTTATTTAATTATGTCCCATGTTGTGTGATATGTGAGAAAATAATTTCCCTCCCCACACACACATAAAACTCGGCAATAATAGATTCTTAATATGTAGTAAGCTTGAATTGTAACCCATGTTAATTTTCCAAAAAGCGTGGGTTAGGATAAGGCTCAAGTGGGAGTTCTAGTTCATCAATCTCATCTAAGAAGAGGAGTTAGAAGAACCTAGGCTTGATTCTAAGCCTTGAGGTAAGTTTCTAAGCATTTTTGTGGTTCGTTAGTATTTTTTTAGAGTTTAATGTTGGTCTTATGTTGACCCCAAAACCGTATGTTTATGGCTCAAGTGGAGGGAACTCCAAGTGATTCAAGTTATCTTGAAGTTAATCTATCTTCTAAAGCTTCATTTCAAGGCAAGTATACTTTAACCTCTTACAATATATGTGATTATGTGCGTACTTGAATGTCTAGAAGCTTAAGACATGATTTTAGTGAAAATATGCCTAAGTTGTTACCTTTTCTTATGTATTGAAAAGTTGGATGATAGACCTCTCTTATGTTGCAATATAAACCATGTTTAAACTTGACATAAGAGTTAAAAGTGATGGATTAGGGGCTGCCCTATGTTTGGTATTGAATGAGACATGATTGGTATGAAACCTAGCATTTTTAGTGGTTTTAATATGTGAAATTGTTGGACTAGAGGACTGTTTTGTTTAGAAGGAATGAACAGCCCATATGAACGACTTTTGCATGCTAAAAAGGACTTGAATTAGTATAGGGAAGCCTTATTATGTTAGAAGATAAACCCCTAGATGATTCTTGGTGTTTCAAGTATTTCTTGGCCTATAAAAAGGGGAACATTGCCTAAGTTCAGATATGTTATGCATATGAGAGAATCGGCTATCTTTGCAAAATATGATTTGAAGCTTATTGATGGGAGAGTATGACCTGTATGTACACCTTATTATGTCCATTGAATGACCATTAACTTGGATTATAGACTAAAGAACAAAATTAGGAAGGAAAGGATACTTCTATGCATGTTGGTTAAAAACAGAGTTCTGGACAGATTTTATGCTAAATTGATGGACTTAGTTAAGGACCTTCTAAACGTTGGATTGAGCTTATTTTTGGTGTGGTCGTAGCTTATCATGTCTATTTTATTGTGGAGTTGGAATTTCTGAAAAATCTTTTGTGGATTGGTCAGAAATGAATTTTTAGTATCAAGGGGTCAAAACAGTTTCTGGTTGTACCACCTTGGGGAGAAAAATTATTTAAGTGCCTTAAACATCTTGGATTGACCTGAAATTTTTACAAGAAGTATTTAAGACATAGAGCTAAGTATCCATGTAAAGAAATTGATTTTATCTATTGATCTTGGTGGTAAACCATTGAGGTAAAGTTGGTGTAACATTCTGGAAAACAGGGCAGATTGACCCTTTGTGCTTGTATGACTTGTATTGTATTTATTTTGACTTGTTTTGGTGAATGGGCATTTGGATATTGTTCATGAAAGAAATAGAAAAGATTTCCAGGTGCTAAATGAGCCCCATAATGAGTTTATGGATGGAGACAAGGTAAGGAATGGAGTTGAGAGTGCAGCAGAATTCCTGTTGTACCCTTGTTGGGAATTATTTTTATTGAGGTACCTACGTTTGTCGGAATCGCATGAAATTTGTACAGAATGTAGTTAAGATCATGTGGTGCATGTCCATATTTTTAGTTTCTGGAAAATATGCTCAAAAGGTTGATTTTGAGGCCGGGCAATACAGGACATGCTGCAGGATCGTTTTCCAGCCCATGAAGAAAGGTGTTTATGATGTTATAAGTGCATTTTACCATGTTGCATCCCATGCACTTTCATTGACATGCTCATATGTTCCATGCTCATGATTTTATTGATGTTTTATATAAAGTTTCTGTTTTGAAAGAATTCTGTCCCTTCTGGCCAGCTTAACCCGCTACAGATCCGGGGTTAATTCATCTGAAGAGTTATAAGAACCGAGCCAGGCCCGGTATAATAGGTCTGAAGATGAACCGATTATAAGAACCGATCCAGGCCCGGTATAATAGGTCTGATGAGACATAAGAACCGAATCAGGCCCGGTATAATAGGTTTGAAGAGTATAAGAACCGAGCCAGGTTCGGTATAATAGACCTGAAGGTGATCATGTTATAAGAACCGAGTCATGCCCGGTATAATAGGTTGACACACTCTCTTGTTTTATGATGAGCATGTCTAAAAGAAAGAAAGAATGTTTTCCGTTGCATTTGCATTGCATTCACATTTTCATACGCATTATGCATGATACTTATTTATAGAAGTAAGGGTTGGCTATAGCACATAGAATCTAACTAAGTGATGATATTTAGATCTTAGCTAAGTGTTGATATGACTTTTAAGTATGATGCTTCGGAAAGGTATTGGCAGGTATGCTTTAACTTAAGGAATTGGGATTTGATTCTTGTATGTCGTTTTCTCTTTATTGTATGGTGTTATTGTATACTTGCTGGCGACTTTGTCGCTCACCCATTTATTTTTCCCTCCAGAGCCAGGTAATGAAGTCGTGTGGATTGATGATGAGCCAAGGGTGCCATACCCGTAGGTTATTGAAGTTGCTGTTAGAGAATGATGATGGAAGCTTTTGATGAACCTTTGGGACATCTTGGGACTTAGCTATTTTCGGATTCTTCTTCGGATTAAGTTTGTATAATTTTGCGGTGTATTTTGCTATCGGTTCAGTTTGTATAATTTTGCTATGTATTCGCGATTTGATGCTTTCGGATTAAGGTTCAAATTCTGCCGTATTTTTATCTACCTGTTAAGATCGTGACTTTGTAATCCATGTTTTGTCCATGGGTTTTACGAGTTAAGTATCGACGCTTTGTATTTTTCCGAAAGGGAAAGTACGGCGGGTGCACCGTACGAGGGGTAGCCGAGTATGGGGCGCTACAGGTGGTATCAGAGCCAAGGCTCTAGATTCTGGCAGAACGTAGAAACTAAGTTATGATCTTAGAAAACTAAGAATTGATCTTAGACTTAAGTCATGATCTTAGAAGAGAGATGGCCTTAGCTTAGACAACTTAGATTGGAAATAGGGTCCCCTGGTTGATCCGCTAGCCTGATATGTCGCATATTATTTCTTTTTCCTGCTTTAAATTCCTTTTTCCAAGCATGTCTAAATTCAGTCAGTCATTTCGATCCATATATACATATATATCTTTCTGCTCCGTATATAGATGGTTCAGACTCGTGGTCGTGGTAGACCTCGTAGAGATGCTGCCCATGCACCCGAACCAAACCCTCCACAACCTCAAGATCAAGTCCCTCCACCTCCTCCTCAGAATCAGAATCCATCGCCTCCTCCTCCACCGCAGAATGAAAATCCCCCACCAGCTCAAGGAAACCCTCCTCCGCAAGTGCCACTTCTTATTCTGGATTTCCAAACATTCTGTCAGACCGTAACTCAGATTGGCCAGGGAATGATTCAGCAAGCTGCCCCTCCTCCCCCTTATGAACCGATAAGAGATGCGCAGTATTACTTTAAGAAGCTTAAGCGAGCGAATGTGCCGCCTTTTGAAGGCAAGTCTGATCCCGATGTGGCTGAAAAATGGTTAGATGAAGTTGAGAACTGTTTTGAACTGAATGGAGCCCCTGACAATATGAAAACCCAAGCTGTGAGGCCTTTCCTCCTTGTTGAGGCGAACCAGTGGTGGAAGGCTAAGCTGCAACCTTTGCCCCGACCTATCCCATGGGAGAGATTCATCCAAGAGTTCAACAAGTTTTATTTTCCCCCGTCAGTAAAGATGCAAAAGAGGCATGATTTTGAAATGTTGAAGCAAGAACCTGGTATGACTGTGTCTGAATATGTGAGCAAGTTTCTGGCTTTGGGTAGATTTTCTCCGGCTACGATGAATGATGAGGAATCTAAGATGGTGAAGTTTGAGAGTGGGCTGAACCCAAGGATTCGCACTTGGTTGGTAAATGTCATTTCTGCTGATCTTGAGGCGCTTGTTGATGCATGTTATCGGATCGAGAAGGATATCATTCGTCGCGATGCGACGCTAGGTCAGAAAAGAGGAAGGAACACTTCCGGTGATAGTGGAGCAAGGAAAATGACTAGACAGAATTTTCATGGGAGGCAAGGTAGACAGTAGAATCAGAACCAAAGAGGAAATCAGAATCGTGGACAGCGTCGTGGGCAGAATCAGAATAATCAGAGAAATAATCAAGGGATGTCAAGGCTATCTTGTTTATGCTCTTAGTGCCGAGCAGGCAGCAGTGGACATTTCGCAAGTTCCGGTAGTTCAAGAGTTTCTTGATGTCTTTCCAGAGGAACTACCAGGACTTCCTCCTGATCGAGAAATTTCCTTTGAGATAAATCTCATCCCCGGAGCTGAGCCCATTTCTAAAGCTCCTTACCGCATGGCACCCGCTGAGTTGAAGGAACTAAAAAAGCAATTTCATGAGTTATTGGAAAAGAAGTTGATTCGTCCAAGTGCGTCGCCATGGGGTGCCCCAGTTTTATTTGTAAAGAAGAAGGATGGAGGTATGCGGCTGTGTATTGATTATCGGGAACTCAACAAGATCACCGTGAAGAATAAGTATCCGTTGCCTCGGATCGACGATTTGTTCGATCAGCTTCAGGTCAGTATTTACCAAGTCTTATTTCAATATAATAATCATGAATATTATCTAAGGTATCCTAATGCAAGGAGCTCGGGTGTTTAGCAAAGTGGACCTAAGATCTGGATATTTTCAATTGAAGATAAAAGCTGAGGATATTCCTAAGACAGCATTCAGGACGAGATATGGACATTATGAATTCCTTGTGATGCCTTTTGGATTGACCAATACCCCTACAGCGTTTATGGATCTTATGAATCGGGTGTTTCGAGACCAGTTGGATAAGTTTGTGGTGGTCTTTATTGATGACATCCTAATTTATTCGCCTGATGAGGAGACTCATGCAGCCCATCTGAGGACAATACTTGGTATTCTGAGAAAGCATCAGCTCTATGCAAAATTCAGTAAATGTGAGTTTTGGTTGCATAGTGTGTCATTTCTGGGCCATATTATTTCTGAAGATGGGAATTCGGTTGACCGCAGAAAGATTGAGGCAATTACTGAGTGGCCGAGGCCGACCAATGTCACTGAAGTAAGGAGTTTTCTCGGACTTGCCGGTTACTACCGCAAGTTTGTTGAAGGATTTTCAAGGATAGCTGTGCCACTCACTAGATTGACTCAGAAGAAGACAAAATTTGTATGGAATGAGGATTGTGAAAGTAGCTTTTCTGAGCTGAAGGCAAGGTTGACGTCTGCACCAGTTTTGGCTCAACCCATTTCAGGAGAACAGATTGTGATCTACAGTGATGCTTCCAAGAATGGATTGGGTTGTGTTCTTATGCAGAATGGGCGTGTGATCGCGTATGCATCTCGCCAGCTTAAGCCGTTTGAGCAGAATTATCTAGTGCATGACCTTGATCTTGCAGCAGTTGTATTTGCTTTGAAGATTTGGCGTCATTATCTGTATGGTGAGAAGTGTGAGATTTTAACTGATCATAAGAGTTTGAAATACCTCTTCGCTCAAAAGGAGCTGAATATGCGCCAAAGGCGATGGCTTGAGTTGATCAAGGATTATGATATCTCTATTCAGTATCATCCAGGTAAAGCTAACAAAGTTGCTGATGCTTTGAGTAGTAAGACGAGTCATCCCCGTCAACCACCTCTACAGCGTGATATGGAAGAGTTTGGTCTGGAAGAAGTGGATTCGATTTCTGACGTGCTTGCAAAGCTAGTAGCGGTTCCTTCTTTGATCGATAGGATTAAGGAGACTCAAGATAAGGATGATGCATTGATGAAAGTTAAGAGCAAGCTGAAGGAGAAGCCATCTGACGATTTTGAAGTCCGTAGTGACGGCAGTTTGTGGTTTAGAGGTCAATTGTGTGTGCCTAATGATGATGCGATAAGAAGTGAAGTGCTTCAGGAAGCCCATAATTCTCGCTTGTCTATTCACCCAGGAGCAAATAAGATGTATCAAGACTTGAAGCAAAAGTTTTGGTGGCCAGGAATGAAGAATCAGATAGCAGAGTTTGTTGAGAAATGTCTTGTATGTCAGAAAGTCAAAGCAGAACATCAGAGGCCAGCTGGATTATTGCAACCACTTGAGGTGCCTGAGTGGAAGTGGGATCACATCACTATGGATTTTGTGACCGATTTACCTAAGACAAGAAGTGGATATGACACTATTTGGGTTGTTGTGGATCGTCTGACAAAGAGTGCTCATTTCATGGCGATGTCGATTAAAGCACCCATGGAAAAGTTGGCTTCTATGTATGTTGATCAGATTGTATGTTTGCATGGAGTTCCTATGAGCATAGTTTGTGACCGAGACCCCCGCTTCACATCAAGGTTTTGGACGGCATTTCAGAAAGCGATGGGTATGGAAGTTCGCATGAGTTCAGCTTTTCATCCCCAGACTGACGGTCAATCAGAGAGAACAATTCAAACATTGGAGGACATGTTGCGTGCTTGTGTGTTGGACTTTGGAAGTAGCTGGGATAAGAGTTTGAAGTTGGTTGAGTTTTCATACAATAACAGCTATCACAGATCTATTGGAATGGCTCCTTATGAAGCTCTTTATGGAAGAAAATGTCGATCACCATTGTATTGGGATGAGATTGGAGATAAGATTTTCACAGGACCTGACTTAGTGGAGCAAACCAAGGAAAAGGTTATGATTGTTAGACAAAGATTGAAGGCTGCTCAGGATAGAAGCAAGGCGTGGGCCGACGTGAGGCGTCGACCACTTGAGTTTCAAGTAGGAGATAAGGTATTCTTGAAGGTATCTCCATCGAAAGGAGTAAAGCGGTTCGGAATTAAAGGGAAGCTTAGTCCTAGATTCATTGGGCCATTTGAGATCTTGGAAAGGATTGGAGAAGTTGCTTATAGACTTGCACTACCGCCATCGTTGTCTCAATGGCACAATGTGTTTCATATATCTCAATTGCGTAAGTATGTGCATGATTCGAGCCATATTATGGATCGGCAACCTTTGAGAATTGAAGCTGATATATCATATGTTGAGGAACCCGAAAGGATAATTGATAGGGAAGTGAAAGCATTGAGAAATAAGTCTATTCCTATGGTCAAGGTGCAATGGAAGAACCATTCAGTTGATGAGGCCACTTGGGAGTTAGAGGAAGGCATGAAGCAAAAGTACCCATATCTCTTTGACAGTTCATAAGTTTCGGGGACAAAACTTTATTGAAGGAGGGAAGGATGTTGTATCCCGAACATTCGAAGGTACTCTTATCTCTCGTCGATCTATAAAAGCCTTATCATCCTTCGGTGAAATATTCCATATTTTATTCCTATCGATTATCTTAATATTGCCAAGCTTGTTAATGTCGAGTATTCACATATTTAATTCAAGTATCGTTTACTCGCCGTGAATTATCCGATTCTTAATATGTAGCATAACACCTTTTATTTAATTATGTCCCATGTTGTGTGATATGTGAGAAAATAATTTCCCTCCCCACACACACATAAAACTCGGCAATAATAGGTCTCCAAGAGACCAGAAGATTCTCCAACCAACTACCAACACCTTCTTAATTGTTGTGTGCTAGCATATCAAAAGTTGTAAAAGACAACAAGTAAATAGCCTACTCTAATTAAGTCTTATTTCCCCTCTCCCAACCATGATAAAAGTCGTCCCCCATAGCTCTTCAAGACTCCATTTGATTTTCAAACTCATCTTCTCAAATACTCTAAGTTATAAACCCTAAAATATATCTCCAAGCAAGAATGATATCTCAAGTGTTCCTTCCCCAACAAATCATCTAGGCCGAAATTTTAGGAGTCAAGGGAGGAATAGAAGTCTCATCAACCTAAGCTCATAAGCATCTCAATCAAGTAAGTAATGTCTTATTTTATATCTCCATTGATGGAATTTTAGTTTAGTAAGCTTGAATTGTAACCCATGTTAATTTTCCAAAAAGCCTTGGGTTAGGATAGGGCTCAAGTGGGAGTTCTAGTTCATCAATCTCATCTAAGAAGAGGAGTTAGAAGAACCTAGGCTTGATTCTAAGCCTTGAGGTAAGTTTCTAAGCATTTTTGTGGGTCGTTAGTATTTTTTTAGAGTTTAATGTTTGTCTTATGTTGACCCCAAAACCGTATGTTTATGGCTCAAGTGGAGGGAACTCCAAGTGATTCAAGCTATCTTAAAGTTAATCTATCTTCTAAAGCTTCATTTCAAGGCAAGTATACTTTAACCTCTTACAATATATGTGATTATGTGCGTACTTGAATGTCTAGAAGCTTAAGACATGATTTTAGTGAAAATATGCCTAAGTTGTTACCTTTTCTTATGTATTGAAAAGTTGGATGATAGACCTCTCTTATGTTGCAATATAAACCATGTTTAAACTTGAAATAAGAGTTAAAAGTGATGGATTAGGGGCTGCCCTATGTTTGGTATTGAATGAGACATGATTGGTATGAAACCTAGCATTTTTAGTGGTTTTAATATGTGAAATTGTTGGACTAGAGGACTGTTTTGTTTACAAGGAATGAACAGCCCATATGAACGACTTTTGCATGCTAAAAAGGACTTGAATTAGTATAGGGAAGCCTTATTATGTTAGAAGATAAACCCCTAGATGATTCTTGGTGTTTCAAGTGTTTCTTGGCCTATAAAAAGGGGAACATTGCCTAAGTTGAGATATGTTATGCATATGAGAGAATCGGCTATCTTTGCAAAATATGATTTGAAGCTTATTGATGGGAGAGTATGACCTGTATGTACACCTTATTATGTCTATTGAATGACCATTAACTTGGATTATAGGCTAAAGAACAAAATTAGGAAGGAAAGGATACTTCTATGCATGTTGGTTGAAAACAGAGTTCTGGACAGATTTTATGCTAAATTGATGGACTTAGTTAAGGACCTTCTAAACGTTGGATTGAGCTTATTTTTGGTGTGGTCGTAGCTTATCATGTCTATTTTATTGTGGAGTTGGAATTTCTGGAAAATCGTTTGTGGATTGGTCAGAAATGAATTTTTAGTATCAAGGGGTCAAAACAGTTTCTGGTTGTACCACCTTGGGGAGAAAAATTATTTAAGTGCCTTAAACATCTTGGATTGACCTGAAATTTTTACAAGAAGTACTTAAGACATAGAGCTAAGTATCCATGTAAAGAAATTGATTTTATCTGTTGATCTTGGTGGTAAAATATTGAAGTAAAGTTGGTGTAACATTCTGGAAAACAGGGCAGATTGACCCTTTGTGCTTGCATGACTTGTATTGTATTTATTTTGACTTGTTTTGGTGAATGGGCATTTGGATATTGTTCATGAAAAAAATAGAAAAGATTTCCAGGTGCTAAATGAGCCCCATAATGAGTTTATGGATGGAGACAAGGTAAGGAATGGAGTTGAGAGTGCAGCAGAATTCCTGTTGTACCCTTGTTGGGAATTATTTTTATTGAGGTACCTACGTTTGTCGGAATCGCATGAAATTTGTACAGAATGTATTTAAGATCATGTGGTGCATGTCCATATTTTTAGTTTCTGGAAAATATGCTCAAAAGGTTAATTTTGAGGCCGGGCAATACAGGACATGCTGCTGGATCGTTTTCCAGCCCATGAAGAAAGGTGTTTATGATGTTATAAGTGCATTTTACCATGTTGCATCCCATGCACTTGCATTGACATGCTCATATGTTCCATGCTCATGATTTTATTGATGTTTTATATAGAGTTTCTGTTTTGAAAGAATTCCGTCCCTTCTGGCCAGCTTAACCCTCTACAGATCCGGGGTTAATTGATCTAAAGAGTTATAAGAACCGAGCCAGGCCCGGTATAATAGGTCTGAAGATGATCACGATTATAAGAACCGATCCAGGCTCGGTATAATAGGTCTGATAAGATATAAGAACCGAACCAGGCCCGGTATAATAGGTCTGAAGAGTATAAGAACCGAACCAGGTCCGGTATAATAGACCTGAAGGTGATCATGTTATAAGAACCGAGTCATGCCCGGTATAATAGGTTGACACACTCTCTTGTTTTATGATGAGCATGTCTAAAAGAAAGAAAGAATGTTTTCCGTTGCATTTGCATTGCATTCACATTTTCATACGCATTATGCATGATACTTATTTATAGAAGTAAGGGTTGGCTATAGCACATAGAATCTAACTAAGTGATGATATTTAGATCTTAGCTAAGTGTTGATATGACTTTTAAGTATGATGCTTCGGAAAGGTATTGGCAGGTATGCTTTAACTTAAGGAATTGGGATTTGATTCTTGTATGCCGTTTTCTCTTTATTGTATGGTGTTATTGTATACTTGATGGCAACTTTGTCGCTCACCCATTTATTTTTCCCTCCAGAGCCAGGTAATGAAGTCGAGTGGATTGATGATGAGCCAAGGGTGCCATACCCGTAGGTTATTGAAGTTGCTGTTAGAGAATGATGATGGAAGCTTTTGATGAACCTTTGGGACATCTTGGGACTTAGCTATTTTCGGATTCTTCTTCGAATTAAGTTTGTATAATTTTGCGGTGTATTTTGCTATCGGTTCAGTTTGTATAATTTTGCTATGTATTCGCGATTTGACGCTTTCGGATTAAGGTTCAAATTCTGCCGTATTTTTATCTACCTGTTAAGATCGTGACTTTGTAATCCATGTTTATCCATGGGTTTTACGAGTTAAGTATCGACGCTTTGTATTTTTCCGAAAGGGAAAGTACGGCGGGTGCACCGTACGAGGGGTAGCCGAGTACGGGGCGCTACAGGGTATTTTGGTCATTTCACCCCCAAGTGTAGTTTTGGTATTTTCACTCAAGGAATCTCTTGAGCATATCATTATCTTCATTCTGGAGCTGATTTATAATTAACTTGAAGATAATATGGTGATTCTTTATTATATTCTCTCACATGATGATATTGTTGACTATAGCTGGATATGTGACGATTTGAGAGGTCACATTCTATTTTTTCTTGAAGACTCTCTTATTTGTGTCATAAGAGCACATTTATCATTATTATTCAGAGATATCAAAGGTGTCAAAAGTGTGGAAATGATCACGACATATAAGAAGAAATATTGGGAATTTCAGTGTTACACGTTGTCATAATCTTGTCAACTATTATCTATTAATTTCTTCTTAAAAAATCTGAGTTGCTACACATATTTGTATGCTCAAAAACGTGTATGAGCAGGTGGAGGTGATACATTATTCATTTTATGAGTTTGTGACAAGTGGACCAATCAAAAAGGAGCTAGTTGGCAAAATTTGCCAACATGGAAAAATTGAAAACATTTGAATTGTAGCCAACGGTTATGAATATTTTCAGCAGAAATTTTTGAGTCAAATGGAGCTCTCACATTTATTGTGCTTGAAGTTGGAGATATTTTGGTGGTATTATCCTTTCTTATTCTATTAAGGAAAATCAAAATATATTTTTGGAAAAATATAAGGTAGCCAACGGCTACTATGGATCTTAGAGCTGAATTTTTAAGTTTGAATTCTTCAACATTCACATGTCCTATGTTTATACCAAGAAGTTGAGGCATTATCTTCTCCATATTATCTATTCTTTTTAAGGATAATTCAAGGCAATTCCAAGGTGTATTTTCGGCCAACAAGGTGTATCCAAGGTGGACCAATTATTTTGTTTTATTTTGACAAGTGTACAAAGGCCAACCAATGATGAGAAGACATTTGGACTTGATGATGAAGACTGTGACACATTGGAAGTCTTATCTCCAAGGCTGAAATCACACTATAAATAGAGGCAATGGTGAAGAAGATGAAATACCCTTGAAGCTTACAAGCATTTGTTGAATTGCCTAGCTATCTTCTTCTTCTTGTTGTTGTTGTTGTTCTATTCTTTGTAGAAAAGGTGTTCTTGTTGTTTTTGTTGTGCTACAAGCCTCTTGAGCTTCATTTGTAAGATTGATTAGCCATCTTTATAAGGCTACATCACTAGGCGGTAGAGATGTTGCAACTAAATGTTGCTTAGAAGGTGATTATCCAAGTCATGAATAGGGTTGGTGTATAACCGAAGGATCAAGCTTGGTTCTTGTTGTAAGGTGATTCATTTGATAGTGAAGTCCAAGGAAAGGTGTTCCTTGGGACAGGAGTAGGTCACATTGACCGAACAAGGATAAATCCTCGGTGTTCTTGTCTTGTTTCTTCATTTATGTTTTCTGCCCCTTTTTACTGCAGATTTCACACAACTTCTCATGTTTTGAAAAAATAGCTAAACACTTTCCAAATTCGTGATTTTTGGTGGAGTTATAATTTAGACTGTTAGCTTTCATTTACAACAAAAATCACTTGATTTGAGCAAGGTAAACTTAGCCTTTCAGTCTTTGCAAGATAACTGCTCCAATCGGGCTGCAATCTGACCAGTTTTGAGAAAACTTGAATTCTATATTTATCAAGAATTGTTCAAGGTCAGGGCCTTCTAGAAACATCATCTACACATCCTAAGGAGTGTTTTGATATAAATATCAACCTTTTTGGTTGAGTATTCAAAGAGAAACACGTTTTGCAAAATCGGCAACATTCTGTCCAATTCTGTCTAGATTGACCATCTGAATCTTTTTATTTGTTTGAAGGGTCAAACCATCTTATTTCTGTCTGATTTTTGGACAGTGTCTTGTTAACTCATTGAAGCTCAATTGTGGAAAGTGTCATAATTGTTGGAGTTGTGTACAGTTATTGTTGAATTTTTCAAAAATGGGTTCTAAATCTGAGGCAGTTTCAGATTCTGTTTTCAAAGGGGTTTTTAATCAAGGGTACTAGTGTAGTTTCCGCTAACCACTATTAACCCCCCATCTAGTGCTGTTTATTTCCGGTGCATGGTCCAACATCTTGATTTCAAATTTGAAATATTGGCTTTCATCTCACTATTTTCGGATGCTAATGATGAAATCTCGGATCTTATGCATTAATCGTGTAAGACAACTCTTCTTTTGAATCGTTTAATTAAGATACAAGATTCGTGTTAGAAGATTCTAACAACTTCTTGTCTTCAATTAACCGTTTCTTTTCTTTTGCGAGTATATTCGTTAATTTATGCAATTCAAGTCAAGATATTGGCTAAATAAATCATCATAAGAGGGTTCAGAATCAGAATCAGAGTCTAAACATACCTCAGTTGATGCCTTGGATGCAAAGCACACTTGTGCCATTTCTTCTTCTGTTTCTTCAATCTCAGAGTTGGATGAATCACTCCATGTGGAGGCTTTGAGATATCTTCTTGTATTCCTTTGGTTAGGTTTTGAGAAGAGTCTATTTTTGGTCCAATCCTTGTCACGGTTTTTGTTTATTTGTCTGTCCTTATTCATTCAATCATATCATAGGTATCCAAGTTTTCCACATTCATAGCGTTTTATATCTTTATCCCTTTTTAATTTTTATTTGTCTTAGTTGAAGTAGGCTTAGGTTTGTTTCTAAACGACTTTCTTGTGATTTTTCTTAATCCTTTAGCCAACGTGATTATATCATCATTATCGAAATCCGCGCCACTATTATCTATGCAATTAGAAGAGGCAGAGACGTATTCTTTTGATTCAAACGCTATAGCCTTATCTTGTTTAGAAGTTGATTCATAATTTGTTATAGTGAGTTTGTTTTCATATACATTTAGCGATCTGATTAGATCCTCCATTTTTGTTGATTTAGTTTCCTTACTTTCTTCGATTGCGGTGACTTTTGGATCCCATTCGGATGGGAGGCTTGTTAACACTTTTTGCACCTTCTCTTGTGGAGAAAACGCCTTTCCAAGAGACTCAAGAGAATTGTAAATGTTAGTCAATCTTAGATCCATATCAACAATAGTTTCATTCGGTAATAATTTGAAAGATTCAAGAGTTGACATAAGCATGTCTATCTTGGACTCTTTAACTTGACTAGCACCTTCATGTTTCATTTCACGACATCTCCACATTTCATGGGACTAGAACAATTGGGCACATAACTTGATTCACTTTTACTTAGACCATTTAGAAGAAGTTGCATAGCTTTAGCATTCATACTTAATCTCTTTTTATCTTCTACGGTATACTCTTGCTTAGGCTTTACTACCTCTAATATAACGCCATCAATAGTAGTTATCTTAGACAGAACAAAATGACCATCTTCTATGATGGACCATAAGTCTATATCAATATTTATAAGGAAAAGTTTCATACGAAGTTTCCATTGTATAAAAGACTCACTGTCGAAAAGAGGAGGCCTTTGGCTCGACATACCTTCTTGCTCGTTCTTGTGACTAGCGGATGCCATCTCACAAAGATAGTTGAATCTTCTTGTAGTGAGTGTGCCTGCACTCTGATACCACTTGTAGGACCTGTGTAGCACCACTAGAAAGAGGGGGGTTGAGTAGCGAGTGCCAAAATTTCTTTTTTAAAACTTTTTAGACCAAATAACTCACTTCTGAAAACAATTTCTGTTTTCAGATCCTCATTTGAATTAACTAGTTGACTAGGTTGTAGACCTCCAAAAATTATGAAATTTGGTGACAATTTGCTCTTCAATGTTGTTAATGTGTCACAAAATTTTAAGATTTAAATTACAAGTGTAACCTTTTGAGAAACCGTTTTTGCACATACTGTGTCAATCTGCCAGAAACTGTGCTCGAAATGAACAATTTATTCCTATTCATTTACAACTCTAAATGACCTGAATATTTTATGGTACAACCCCCAAGATGTGTACTTTAATAGGTTAAAACAGTTTTTCAAAATTCTCTTGGTAAGTATGTCAACCACGTTGATGTTCTCAACCTTTGCCGATCTGAGAATCAGATTGCACTAGTCTCAGAACTATGAACGTTTGACTAGCTTATACTTATCCAAATGTGATGAAACTTGTCCCGAATGAAAGCTAAGATATGTGGCTATGTTTCTGAAAACGTTTGTGTTTTTTAGAAAATGTTTGCTATTTTTCCTGTGAGTATCAAAATGATACAGAAAACTGAAAACTGAAAGTAAAATTGCTTAAAGTAAATAACACCGTGATTTTTATATTGGTTCGGTTAAATCAACCTACTCCAATCTTTGAGGACACCTTCCTTGGTATTCACTAATCAAAAATAGCACCTTGACACAAATATTACTGGAATTAAACACTAACTCCACCCTCTTACAATCAAACAAACAAACACAACAACACAAACAATGCCACCAAACAAATGAAGGTTTGATCATACCTTGATCAACCTTATACGAGAGATGAACGTATGTGGGTGGTATAAACAAAGACTATATAATATTTGGAATATAAGAATGATAGGTTTGAGGCTAACAGTAAGAGAAAAGAATAAGAGAAGAAGAGAATAGTCTTGCTTGATCTTGAATGAATATGAACATTGGCTTAGCCTTGCTTGAATAATCTTCCTCCTTTTATAGTTGAATGGCTGCCCCCTAGGGTTGTGTTCTTCCTTTAAAATTGTCTTGAATACCATTGGAAGATTTATTTGTATAAACGGTGACACGCTCTTGCTTACTTGGTGAAATATAATTGGAAGAATGACTTGTCTTCGCCTAGTTGTCACTTCATGATTGACCATCTTTAATCACCTTGGCACTCCATAAATGAGCTGGAAATTCAATTTAAAAATATGAAACATATGCTCAAATACACACATGTTAAGTGTCAAGCGATCATGATATGATTCTCCAACAATTTTGGAAGAAAATCCGAAGACATTCAAGGTAGAAAATCAGCCACACTAAAACCATGTGCTGAAATGTTTCCTTGTGTGCCTTTCCCTCTTCAATGTTACCAATCATGTGTGGCTTATCCTCCACCAATTAATGTGCGAAACAAGCTCCACCTAGGCTCTAAATAAGCTGAAATAGGCATATATACTACCTGTACATGTGCTGAATTCTCTTTTGGTAAACGTTGTCAAATAATAATGCATAATCTATACACACATGGTAAATTGCAATCAGTTCTGAATTGATTTTTTCTAGAACACTCTAATATGTCTTGAATGTGTAAAAATTGTCTAGATACGTGTTACATACACAACAAAACCGTCCCATGTATGTAGAGGTGTAGAAAATTGAATTTTCGACTTTCGTCGACTACGGAAGTTTTCTCCGATTAATCTCAAACTTCTTAGACATGTAATGTATATTGTGTCACACATAATATATATAAAATAAAGTTTATTTTCAGATCCTATTGCTGTATAAAGCATCCTATGTGCTAAAAAGATACTTGAGTTTGAATTCTCCACAATTTAAGCCAGAATGTGGGTAATAGATGTGTGTAAACATGGTATGACTTTGGGGCTTAATTTGACATGTGGAGCACGAACTTTCTGATTTTTTTGAGTGTATATAGGCTGGCCATCTTTATATGGTAAGTACGTGACATGTCGATGAAGGTTCGGTAGTCACCCGATACGACAATTTTCGGTTTATTGCATTGTGACATGTCGTTATAATGTTGATAGCAATATGACTTATAATATATGATATGAGACCTGTATATACTCATAGATATGATGTGTATATGGTGGTGTGATGTCGACGTACGTTTATGATATGTATGACGTGTCGGTTGAACGTCGGAATGTAAGTATATAGTTTGTCGAAAACAATTTGTATATATATATTTGCCGTGTGTATATGTGTGGGAAAAAAACTTTCTATTCCAAATTTGTTGCAAATAGCTCTCTCCAAATATGTCTTCATTTAATGAACTAGTTAGTTCATCTCCTTAAGCGCTTCACTTAATGAACTAGTTTAGTTCATTAATCATTGCACCTGAAAATAGTATAAAGACAACAAATATTTGCCATATGATGTAAGCTTTCACGCTTCATGGCATGTTAGTACGACAACATTATATATAAACATGTAAAGCATGTTTATCACGTGCATATATCAATTAACATTTATTTCATGCATTTTGTAAGCACGTCACATTTAAATCATGCATTTTTAAATCATTCAAACCCCGATTTCTCAACTGGTTTGATCATTTCTTGATTTACAATGTATATAATTTGCATTATACATATATTTACATAGGTATACTCAAATAAATTTAAATCATTACAAAGGTACTCAAATTGGCCTCTTGGCGGAAAGTTACCATACACACATCTTGGTTTTCAACTTTGTTCAGTGTCACAAATATGCTAGGATGATGACATATATCTGGTACTTTAAGCTACCACGAATGTATATATCTTGATGGTGCATGATATTTGTTTTATGATCTTAACATGCTAAAATTCAAGTATAGTCACATCCACCACAATCATGATTATAAGGGTCATGATCATGGTGATGATCATGATGTAAGTTTTATGCAAATTCATAAGAGAATGAAACTCATTAAAATACACCTCCTTAGGCCATGATTATCAAAATGCACATCATGATGATGGTGATAAAATCTTGCCTAATAATGGAGGCCAAAACAGACCCATCTTAAGAGGAAAATACATGAAAATGAAGTAATGATAATCAAAGAAGTTATCTTTTATGGCATGCATCATAGTGTGAATTATGATGCACCATAAGCATACTAAATCATGGCCATAATCATGAAAATACATTATAAAACATATGAAATCATGAAGGTGATGATCATCCTAAACACATATATAAAGATGATGCCAAGTAAGGTTTTTAGTACACTTTTTCAAGAAAGTGTACTAAGCTACTTATACTTTTGATGGAATTGACGAATGCATGCTTAAACTCTCTCATGTATGCCATGCACGCCCTTGAGGGGGCTGAGCGTACCAATATTTTGTCATGCATGTTTCTCCTAGATATCGTCCTAGCCATATGCATGAATTTACATAAGTACTACACACAATTACACATAGTTTAGACATGCAAGTACACTTTTTATATCGTGGCGATGAAGACTTAATTTGAACATATGTATGTGTGATCCATCTTGTGATATGAACATAGATAACTCTTTTTTGAATATTCATGAAGAAGCGAAGAGGAATACTTGCTTTTGTTCTTGAATCTTACACTTAGGAGTGAAAGATTCCTTCTTTCTTTGGTGTAGGGGGTACACGGCCTAGATGGCCTAAAAGGGATGAAGATTAATCATTTTGAAGGAAAAGAAGTTATGATTGTTCTAAGATTCAATACTAATGAACTTTATATGGCTTGAAGATTCCTCCTTTGTTCAACTTAGCAACTCTTCCTCTCTCCTTGATGGTGCTCTTGGTTTGGGGCCTGAAATGAAGGTGGGTTGAGTGTTTTGTGGAAGATGGAGGGTGAGAAGGATGTGAGCAAGATTGATAAAGTGTTTATCTTGATGATCCTTGTGTTTGGACACCCTCACTTGAAAGTTGCAAAAATTCAACTCTTCCTTGCTAAGGCTCACGGTTGGAATGGGAAGAAAAGAGAGAAGTTTGATGTTTTAGAGAGAGTGATGAGTGAAGAAGAAATGTTTCTAGAGAGGGAGAAGGTTAGGGAAAATGGAAGAGAACAAATGGGGAGTTGTCTTGCAAAATAAGAGTTTGATTCCCCCATAGATCATGCTTGGCCGAAATGGGTGTAACTGGAGGAATGATTAGTTTTCTTGGATGGTGAAGATAGTGGAGGGAAAAACCCTTTTGCATGAATTTGTATTGGTTGATACTTGACTTGTGTAAGAAAATGTGACATGATGAAAGGAATAAAAGAGGAATGAAAATGGCATAATTTGGGGAAAATATCCAAGGGTGGCGGGATAAGGTAGGAGGTGCAAGTGGGTATAGATTTTCTAATTTGTCCCTCTTATGTGTTACTTTCCTTTTTGTTTAATTTATTTCTTAATAAAAGTTGTACCAGTTCTTTATATGCCTATTTAATTATTCTTACATCTATTACAATATTTTAATAGTTCTTAAGTTTCGTTTAGGACACACATACAGATATCATATCAAGTACGGTATAACTATATAATTAGTTCCACGCACATAGCGGGAGTAGAGGTGTAACATTACATACTCTCTATTATGTTGATATTTGATCTGGGTGGGACTAAAAGTGAACTAGTCATTTTGTATATATTAGTCATCTGCTCTGTGTTATGCTACAAGCTTATTGTTGGCTAAAATCCCTTCCCCTAGTGCAGATTTAGATTTAAGGTCGAACTCTTCGAGCGAGGAGGGGATGATGAGATCCAAGGAGCCAAATAATGGGTCAAAGGAGCCAAATTACATGAAGAGAATGTGTAACGGGATGGAGTGGGAGGAACCACATACATGGTGTTTTCCATGACCTTATGTTTGGCCAATGTGGCTTCTAATCTGTAGAATTCTGTTTTAGGGACACTTGTGATATTTTTAGAGTGTTTAAGACAGATCAAATCGTATGCAAAAGTTTTAGGAGCTGCACTTTCCAATTTAAGAAACAAGCGCTTCTAGAATTATTTCATTAGGATGACCTCTGGAAGGTTATTTGGCCATATCTCATTCATCCGACGTCATATTAAGGTGATTCAAAATTCTATGGAAATTTTAAATCATAATCTACAATATCAAGAAGACATCATCAGCATATAAGGCTTGTAAAAAACCAGTAAGCTCCTTGGAAATTCCGATTGAATTTCAGAATCGTAGTAGGATTAGTATTCTTGTAGTTTCCTATATAGTTTAGAGTTTTAGGCCTTTTTTCCATATAAAATCCCTTTTAGCATCATTATTGAAGAGAAAGTTGGATAATATATTTGATATTTTCAGCCTAAGGCTGTTTTGCAACGTTCTCCTTGCGTTTTTGATCTTTGATCAAAATTCGCTTCTATATCAACATCTTAAGCAAACATTGTAGGGAATTAAATCTTTCAAACTTTAAGAAACTTCCTAAGGGCGAGAATCCGCTCTTGGATCATGAACAAGCTCAAGGAAGGAGGATCTTGCTTGTTCTAAATCAAGAAGCACACGGTCAAGGGTGGTGAAGACAGTTTTTGACTACCAAATACGGCGTCTTGTGGAGTATTTGTTAGGATAAGAAAAGATCAAATCTATTGCGATGGCTAACACACATAAAAATTTTATTGAAACCGCCAATAAAATCAAACAAAACCCTTCCTGAGTGAAATCTCATATATCCCATGTTGAAGACAGACGACAAAGAGATAGACAGGACAGATGTTGAGAAAATTGCCCATAAAGATTTATTTGAAAATGCCAACATCATACATGTCTTAAAAGCTCGAAAAGGAAAAGAGCAAACTCCCGAAGAACATCTTTCCTAAGAGGAAGGCGTTACAACTCCTTTGGCTTAAGGAGATAAAGGAGAAAGCATTAGAGTCAGTGGCGTTGACGTCCTTAATGAGCTAAGGCATTAAAATCCAACATCAAAGACGGCCACCACGTATGCCCTAGATTTTGAAATGGATGTGGATCGTCTCAGCATGGAACTAGCTGACATTCGAGGAAATGTAGCAGTCCATGATTCCAAGTTAGCCAAGTTCAAGATCAAGATGAAAAATTGTCTATACAACAATTACGCATTTTCATCTTCTTCAAGCTCCATCCATATTGATCACAAAAAGCTCTTAAAGTGCAAAAGGTCTTCAAGCTGATTAAGCACTTGTTACTTGTTTTTCATTGTTATATTCTGAAAGTACTGAAGTCTAACATAGAAGGAACTAAACATATTTGATCTCTCGCTTGTTATTTAGACCTGTTTTAAAAGTGTCACTCCCAAAACCCATTTGGTGAAAGTTATTAGGTAAAAATTTGTTGAAGTTTTGAAGAAGCAAGTAGAAAAACTTTATGGTTCTTGCTTGTAGTAGTTGTAGGAGTTGTTTTTGCAATAGTTGTAGTATTAGTTTTTTCTACATAAGTTGTTGTTGCAATAGTTGTTGTAGTAATTATTGTTATAATTCTTGTTCCTTGTTGAAGGTGACAAGAAATTTTTCGAGAATCCACTTAGGAAACAAAGTTGTAGTGTAGTAGAATCAAACAGATTCGAACCACTATAAATCGTGTCTCCGTTCACTATCTCTCATCTTCCTCTTACTTGTTATTGTGAGTCTTTTGAGTTACGGTGAGCTAAGCCAGAAAAAACCCCATAAAATACTCAATACTCTATTCTCCCTCCCTCTAGGATGTTTTTTACGAACCTGGCAGCATCTCAAGGTATGTGTATATGACATAACGTGTTCAATGACTGTACCTGCCCACGTGAACTGTAGGAACGTGTGAAAGAAAAAATGAAAGCATGTCATGAATGTAATAAAATAGAAGAAATTGTTATAGGTGATATATGTATGTATCTATATGTAATATTGTATGAAACTGTATATATGTTAAGTTATTGAAGAGGGAGAAGTAGAGAAAATGTTTCCCATTTAGAGGTAGTCTTTTCTGTGTATTCCTAGGACAAAGTATAATTGAACAATTTTCCGGGAAAAATAAGTTTAATTGAAAAATTATTTGTTCAAGAAAAATTAAAAATTAAAAAATATTTATTTTACCTAAGGTTGTCGTAATTGAACAAGTCTAATTGAACAAGTCTTTGAAAAGAAAAAGTATAATAGATCGGTGAGTGTCGATACTCGAGAGATTGATGTATACATTGAGTGATCGATGTTGACGTGGATATCTATATTGAGCGATCGATAACCAGTGGATTCAGCAGCTATAGAAGTTGTCAAAAAGATGAAAAAGGCCGAAATATTCATTTTCAAATTCGATCGCTCAATCCTACTTTTTTTGGCAATTTGCTTCTCCAAAATCACCCACTTCCTTTATTTCAAGCAACATCTTCCCATTGTTCTTCATCAGTCGTGACTTTCACTTCATCTTCTTCATCTTTATAGTGCCTCTCAAGCTTAAAATCTTAAATTTATGTCAAAATCAAAAGGAGAACTAACAATCCTTCTAATAAGCTAAGAAGCTGTAATGATGGTGAAAGAGGGGTAAATACTCCTCCTAAAGGGCATAACTCACAGCCCAAGTCCCTACTAAAACAATAACCTAGACGTGTAGCGCTAGAAGCTTCGATTTTGTCAAGGCTAAGGTATTAGCAAAGCTAAGGAAAGTGTTAACCACCTACGACTTACCATTGATGAAACCCGCAGATTTCAGAGAAGCTTCAGATGAGGCTATAGATACAGGTAACTTTAACTACATCCCCTCACATGCTCAAGAGTTATTTATTGAGTGGAAGATGAATGAGAGGGCCACCATTCGTCTAAAGTTGTTTAAATCCAATGATTTTGAGAGGAAGGCTGAGTTAAAACCAATCATAGATTGGATAGATGTTCAAAAATAGAACCTCTTTTGAATGAAAAATACATGAGCAAAATTCCTATGATATACACTAGACTATTTTATGCAAACTTGTGGGTGGAATCCAAAAATAATTTCCTTTATGCCCTCCACAATCTGTTTCTTGGAACACTCCTATAATAGATGTAGACACTATAAATGATTTGCTTGGGTCTCTAATTAGGGATTAGATGTGTTTTATGTGTGAAAATAGGATAAGCCTAGGTGGTAGGTCAGTAAAGGCCATGTTAAAAGCTTCTTAGGTTTCCAACCTATCAAGAACAGAAACGATCGGTCTTTCGTATATCAAGTGTTGACTGAAATATTCACCTTCTGTGTCAATAAGAAATCCTCCATGCTTCCAAGAAACCTCAACTTTTATATAGCCTATCGTTTTGCCAATAAGGAACTTCCGAACTTTGTGGAGAATCATGGCAAATGTTACTCAGGCAGCCACAAAATCCAATGATGCCTTTTCTTACTGCGCTCTCATATATTCTATGTTGAAGAAAGCCGGCATAGAGATAGATGAGATAGATACTGAGAAAATTAACCAGAAATACTTCTATTTAGACATCAAACAGGTCTTAAAATCTCATAAAGGGAAAGAGTGGGCTCCCGAAGAACATCTTACCCAAGTGGAATGCCTTACAACCCCTATCGGTCAAGGAGATAAATGAGCTAGCCTTGGAGTCAATTACAATATTCACGTGCATAAGGAGCAAATCATTAAAATCCAACACCAGAGACGGCCACCACTTATACCAAGAAATTGAAAATAGATGTGGATCGTCTTAATGTGCAAGTGGCTTACCTTCAAGGCAATGTAGCTATCCATGATTCCAAGTTCTCCAAGTTCAAGACCAAGATGAAAGCTGTATCCATATGCTCATATTCTCATCTGATAAAGACTAGATGTCTCAATCCCATTTTTAACTGCTCTTTTGCCCACTCTAGTCCATCCTAGCCTAGCCTTGACTTGTATTGTTATTTTTGTACTTAATTGACTTGTATGGTTAATTGTTTCTTTCCCATGTTCTTGTGTGATATTTTGGTTGTGACTTGTTCCTTTTTTCGGTTTATGATAATCTTTATGATGATTACAAGAAGGGAGCAATGACATATGTGTATGTCAATGTGGCTGACGTGGCTAATCTGCCCCAAATTAATTTAGCATTTAGTACCAATGTCTCTGATTCTATTTTGAACGTTGTACACCTATCTATGCTCTCCTAATTGGCTATGATTCAACAAATGGAACTATAGGAAGGTTGAAGACAAGTTGGAGTTCTCAAAAAGAAATTAATAAAGTGTGAGACATGGGAAAATGCAGCAAAATGAAAGTATTCCCCTCTATACATTGAAGAAGCACTTAATAGGAAATTACACTCTTTCATTTTTTTCAAGCTCCATCCCCCGTTGATCTAAAAAAGCTCTCAAAGTGCAAAAGTGCTTAAAGTTCGTTAAGCTCTTGTTGCTTGTTTTTTTTGTTATATTGTGAGAGTATTGAAGTCTAAAATAAGAGAAACTAAACATGTTTGATTTTTTTGCTTGTGATTTAGATTTATTTTGAAAGTTTCACTCTTCTTCTCTCAAAACCTATTTGGTGAAAGTTATTAGGTAGAATTTTGTTTAAGTCGTGAAGAAACAAGTAGAAAACTCTGAGGCTCTTTCTTGCATTTGCTGAGCAATAGTCGTAGTAGTAGCAATTGTTGCACAATTTGTTGCAATAGTTGTTGTAGTAGTTGTTGTTATAGTTCATGTTCATTATTGAAAGTAATAAGGTAGTTGTTGACAGTCCACGTTAGAAATAGTGGTAGTAGAGTAGAATCAAGCACATCCTAACCATAGTAAATTATGTGTTTCTATTCACATTTTCACATCTTCCTCTTTCTTGCTTTGATGAGTAGTTTGAGTTGGAGTGAGCTAAACAGAGAAAATCCAAAAAAATACCTAACACTTTATTCACCCCCTCTGAAGTGTTTTTCATAGGCCTAATTGTAGCGCCCCGCTCGAAACTAGGGTTCCAGCCTGATGCACCTGCCGTACTTTTCCACGAAAAGTACAAGACGTCGATACATACATGTGCATGTCGACATGAAACATGAATCGATATAGCAGAAACAACATAAAGGTAAACGTATGATATGGATAAATATACAAATCGTCAAATCCTTACAAGTCATGAAGTACATGTCCCAAACTAATATAAGTACAACATGATTATGCTTAAATTCCTTAAAGCTAAGTCATGGCATATGCATCTCTGACGGATAGTCTATGTGAGACTCGTCATCTATAAATCCGATCTCGGGGACCCTGTCTTCTACAAGTGATTAAAGGCAAGTGTGAGCGATAAAACATAATCGCCCAGCAAGTAGTCCTACTAGATACGTCATGTGGATCATGCAAGGGGAGACGGGGTAACAAAGTAATGAAATACGTAGTAATGAACATAATAAAACCGTCCACAATTTTAAGAAATAAAGTACATAACACAAAGGTAAATAATAACAAGTAACACACATATCTCTATCCTGTAAACATCTACGCTGTCAAGTTCCTAAAGAACGCTACAATCATGTATATCCCTGCTTAAAATTTCTATCAAGGTCTAAGATGTCATCATCCTTAAACTTATCATCTAAATTGTCAAGTCCCTATACAAGTCATGTGAATACAACCCCATTATGATGCAAAGTATTTACAACAATGTATAAAAATAAAATGTAATCATGCAATGGTTTCCATTTTTCTGTAACATGTCAAAACACAACTTTTTCATATGATTACTGTGACACTGTACCTTGCATGAAGATTATAACTGTGACACTAAACCCCATGGGTTCCCATATCATGCAGCGCTCCAATCATTGGTAATATACTGTATGCTCCATGACATCACCATTCTGGTTCCAATGTCATGACGACACACCAAATAAACATATACATATTGTAAACATGTCATGGGGTATCCGTCTACACGATATAATTCTACGTACAAAGGTGAAGCTCTAAAACATGTGATGGGACAAAAATACTTTTCAAATTTCTATTTCATGAAACATGAAATTCAGCCAAATGAGGGTATTTTGGTCATTCTACCACTTATCATAAAATATCCACTACTTATTTACATCCTACATGTCATAATTTAAGAAAATACCACTTTTACCCTCCAACAAGTACCATTCAGCCATGATGCCCCAAAACAGCCCTGTTTTGTCTTTTCCACCCAACCACACTTCCTTTAATTGTATATTTCATATACATTTCATATTTCAACACTTAAGTATTTATGACCCTTAATTTCTAATTTCTCTAACATGTTATCTAAAAATATATAACTTGCATCATACTTTACACATGATTACATATTATACATATAAGTGGGTATAATCATGAAATAAGTCATTTAGGTCATAACATGGCCCAACAGCCGTGTATGTGTATATATATGCACACACACACATATATATGTATATATATACACACATAATTTCATAATATATAAAATTTCATACATTGCAGTTATGTGTAAGTATAACATGGAATTAATTTATTTATACCCTAAAGATGTCTCTTGGCCATGTGCATATATATATTTGTAATTATAATATACTTCTGTAACATGTCACATTTTTTTTGGTTCCATTTAAGGTCTTATGGCCAAATATCACACACACACAAAGCTACTTAAATCTCTTCTTTCTTCCATGTTACATACATGTCATATGTTGATCATTTTATATTAAACATGTACATATTAGTTTTCCATCAACTTACCTATTTTTGATATTATGACATAATGAAAACACATAAGACATAAACATGATTAAACCATAAAAAGTGCACTTTTTAGGCCATAATCATTATTTACATACACATCTTGAAGATAGATGATGAAGCTCAAGTGAAGTGCCAAAAATGATATTATGGCCGTGTGATAGGGGTATGTATATGTGATGATGATCATCAAAAATAACACTTGTGACCATGAATGTAAGTTGTAGGACCTATATAGTACCACTAGAAGGGGGGTTGAATAGTGGGTGCATGAAATTTGGTTTTTAAAAACTTTTGAACCAAAAACCTCACTTCTGAAAACAGTTTCTGTTTTCAGATCCTGATTTGAAATAATTAAATGACCTAGTTTCAGACCTCCAAAATTTATGAAATTTGGTGAGAATCTACTCTCAGATGTTCTAAGTATCTCACAAAAATTTCAAATTAAAATCCCACTCCGAACCCCTTGAAAATATGTTTTTGGTCAGATTGCACAAATCTGCCTGAAACAGTACTCCGACTTGAAAATTTTACGATTAATTGGTGACTCTAAATGGTCTGAAAATTTGATGAAAAGACCCTCAATATATTTATTCAAACCGTTTTCAAAAATGTCTTTGGAAAGTATGTCAATCATGTTGATGTTCTCAACCTTTGCAAATCTGAAAATCAGATTGCACTAGTCTGAGAACTATTCACGTTTGAGTGACTTATACTTATCCAAATAAGTTGAAACTATTATAACGCATTTTTTTTAATAAGGGCAAAAAAGTCAATTGGGCCTAATTAATTAGAAAACCTAATTTGATTAGGAAAATTTTCCCTAAACTCTAATAAAATATATATTTAAACCACGCTTAGGCTTCTCCCTAACCTCACTAAAACGTACGCCGCATAGAGAAGGAGGTAGCGACGCTTTCTTGCTTCCAAACAACACCGCCTCTTTTAGGGAGAAATACCACATCTCAATCACGCTCTTCAACGCGTATCAAATACCAGGTAGGTGCCCCCTTAACATCCGTTGAATGTAAAAACGATAATCTTTAATTTATCTATGAAAACGAGATCGTACATTAGTATGTGTGATTGTATAGAGGTTTAATTATTAGATTATATGTATATGTGATGGATTGTATGTCCGTATATATGATCGCATATATATATATATATATATATATATATATATATATGTATGATGCTATTTTCGCATGAAAACTCGAAAAAGATTTGATTTTTTGATGTGCGTGTGAATACCAGAATCGTAGGAAGTAGTGTTTCTGCCGGCGGCACGTGGCCGGTGGTGGTGAGCTATGACCACGTGCTGCCGGATGGAGGAATAAGGGTGAGGGGCGGCTGAGAGGGTGTGTTGGGCGGTGGTGCGGCTGGTCAGGGGGTCGGCTGGAGGGTTGGGGGTTGCTGGGAGATGGGTTGCGGCTAAGAGGAGGTGCTAGGGGGGTGGTGCAGCTGGTCAGAGCAGTGAGCAAGGGGTGGAGTGAGTGGAGGGGGCTGGGGGCTGAGGGAGAAGGTTGGTTGGGGGCGCAGGTTGAAATCGTTGGGGGCCGCAGGTCAAGGAATGTGAAAGTGAGCAGGGATGTGAAAAGGGTAGGGAAAAGAATAAAGAAAAAGAAAAGGAAAGGAAAAAGAAAAAGAAAAGAAAATGAAAAAGAAAAAGAAAAAGAAAAGGAAAAAGGGAAACGGAAAGTAAAAGAAGATTCCGAATGTGATTTCTGTGCATACATGCTGTAGCGCCCCGCACCCTAGTCCAGTCGGATACGGTGCGCCCGCCGTACTTCCCTACGGAGAGTACCAGGCGTCGATCCATAACATGTCGTAGTCCATGATAAACTACATGGATTTTCATGCTTACGCTTCAACAAGTAAGCGAAACCGTGGCAGAATAAAAAAACTTAAATTAAAACGTCTACGAAATCATCATTAGTTTTACAACCCAAATCGTAAAATACGGAAATTCTCATAAGTAATTGTTTCCATCACAACATCATAAAAAACTCATCGATCACAATACTCTCGTCATGTCTCCTAGGCCATCCATCTCTTGCATGTCTTACGGGTAAGGGACCCTAGGTTCATCTTCAATCCATTCTACTTTGTTCCATGCAGTCTCTGGGAGGAAAAATAGGGGGTGAGTGACAAAGTCACCAGCAAGTATACTATAAATAATCGAGGATTAAATGGAAAGTACATACAAGTACCGAACCTCAAAAATTCGGTTTAGAATCATACCTGACTTCCATCCAATACCCGTCAGTGATCAACATATAAGGCATCAAGATCATAACTTAACCAAGATCGTTACTTATTAAAGAACATAACTATAAAAGATCGTAACTTATATAAGTTCATAACATATCAAAGGTCATCACTTAATAAGATCATAACTTAGGAGCTACCAAGTCATAACAACTCAGTCTAGGTATTACGTACCATTATTCGATGAATCATTAAATGCAACATGCATGAGGATGTACGTGTGATGCATTATGATAAAATGAAGATAAGATCTTTTGTTGTTTTCTTTCAAAACATCATCGTCATGAAACAATAGAGTATTCGGATTTATTCACCCGAATCTGAGGCAGACACTTCTTCTCTACGAATCTATTATTCCCTGATTCGAAGCGGTAACGTCATCACTTATCAGGTCTATTCTCTCCGGGCCTGAACGGTCGATATCAGATCTATTCTCTCTGGGCCTGAACGGTCCATATCATCAGATCAATTAACCCCGGATCTGGAGCGGGTCCTTATTGGACAGGAAACATACACACGGTACCGGTGGAAAGTGTTCTTTTAAAAACAGGATCTTTTCTTTAAAAACACTTTTTCGTCTTTCTTTCTCATAAAATCATTTCCATAAATCATGTGAATGACGATGATGCCATGCATGACATGTATTATGCGAATCATGACATAATGCATTATATATACACATACGTACAACTTATTCTTCATGCTGGAAAAATTTCAAGAATTATCAGTCCGTATACACGGTCTCAAACCCTCGTGGGTTAGGCCCATTATCATGAGTGCCTATCATACATATGCATAAAAGTGTCATTTCTATTCGTAATATAATTTTTGTGACGATACGGAATGTGTAAGGCACTTCCTCAAATTAATTACAAAACAAGGGCTGCTGAATTTCAGCAATGCAGCGCCCTTTCTTTTATCTTTCATGTAAGCCCATTAAGCTTCTTTCAGTTTGGGCATTTGTTCTTGAAAGACTCGATTCATTAGATCCATAAACATTGCGGGGGTGTTGGTCAGTCCTAATGGCATTACTAGAAATTTGTAATGTCCATAACGGGTTCTGAATGCAGTTTTCGGGACATCCTCAGCTTTGATCTTCGGTTGGAAATATCCCGAGCGAAGATCAATTTTACTGAAAATCCGTGCCCCCTGCATCATGATACTCTTAAGTAGGGTTTATAATAGACTTATTACTAAAATAAAGTTTTGAATTGCTTACCCGAAGCTGATCGAACAGATCGTCGATCCTAGGCAATGGGTACTTGTTCATTATAGTGATTTTGCTGAGCTCCCGATAATCAATACATAACCGCATACTTCCGTCCTTTTTCTTGACAAATAGTACGGGAGCTCCCCAAGGCGAAACACTTGGGAGAATAAGTTTCTTCTCTAGCAGATCGCGTAACTGTTCCTTCAACTCTTTTAGTTCTGCAGGTGCCAGTTGATAGGGAGCCTTTGATATTGGCTCAGCTCCCGGAACTAGATTGATTTCAAAAGATATCTCTCGGTCTGGAGGAAGACCAGGTAACTCTTCCAGAAAAACATCTGGATATTCCCGGGCCACTGGTACTTGAGAGAGGTCGGAGGGTGCTTGATCGACATTTATTGCATATACGAGAAACCCTTCATGCCCTTTCCTCAACTCCTTACTGTCGCGAATCATATTTATATAAGTGTTCTTAGGGCATTTCTTCAACTTTGATCCTCCTTGAAAGGTCACGTCCTTACACGTTGGGTCCTTAAAGGTAACTCGCTTTTCATTACAATCGATATTGGCAAAATTCTTGGAGAGCCAATCCATTCCAAGAATTACATCGAAGTCCGTCATGGGTATGGGAATTAAGTCGGCGTCAAACCGATGATCATCAAACTCAAGTTTGCAGTTTCTGTGGATATGGTGAGACACAAGCACCTGTTCCTCAGCTGCTTGGATTCTATAGTGTGCATCACTATAGGTTGGGTTATGCTCAATATTCTTTGCAAATTTCTTTGATATGAAGGAGTGGCTAGCACCACTATCAAATAGCACATTGGCAGGTACTGAACATACTAAAATAGCTCCTGAATCATGCAATACTTACTAAACAACTATAGGGCAACAATACTTACAAAAGTTTGCACAATTTTAGAATATACCTGTCACCACATCATTGGTCTCTTCAGCAGTTGCGTCAGTCATGGCGTGAACTCTCGCGTTTGTATGTTGACGCTGATTCTTAGGTGGTTCCTGTTGCTGGGCCCCCTTCTCCGGGCACTCCTTGGCCATGTGTCCAGTCTTCCCACATCCATAGCAGGTAGTTTCCTAATTCGGACAGTCCTTTAGGATGTGGCCTGCCGTGCCGCATCCGAAACATTTCCCTGTCTTGTAATAACATTCTCCCACATGGCGCTTACCGCAATGAGGGCAGCTCAGAATAGCAGATTGTTGGCCCCGGTTCTTTGACTGGTTCTTTTGGGAACGGCGTTGGAACCGATTCTTTTCTTGGCGCCCTGGGTCCCTTGAGGTTTGTTTAGCAGATTTGTGGGGCCCTCTGCTCCCGGACGTCTCCCTTCCTCTTTTCTGGCCAAACTCATCACGGCGAATGATATCTCTTTCTATTCTGTAACACGCGTCCAGTAGTGCACCAAAATTTGATGGGTTCGCATTGACCAACCATGTTCGAATCCTAGGGTTCAACCCTCTTTCAAACTCAGCATCTTGGTTTCTTCATCATTCATGGTGGATGGTTGGAATCTCCCCAAAGCTATGAACTTGTTGGCATAATCACCGACTGTCATTCCTTGTTCTTGCATTAGTGATTCAAACTCGAGTATTTTCTGTAGTTTGACGGAGGGTGGTATGTAGAACTTGTTGAATTCCTGGAGAAATCTCTCCCATGAAATTGTCCTGGGTAGAGATTGTAGATTGGCCTTCCACCACTGGTTGGCCTCTCCCAGTTGAAATGGCCTGACTGCCTGAGTCTTTACCTCCTCAGGCGCTCTGATCAGTTCAAAATAGTTTTCTACTTCGTCTAGCCACTTCTCAGCGGCATCTGGATCTGACTTTCCTTCAAACGGCGGAACATTGGCTCTTTTTAACTTTTCAAAGTAGTATTGGGCATCCCTGACCGGCTCGTGAGGTTGGGGGTTATTCTGTTGCAGCATCACTTGACCAATTTGAGTGATTGTCTGGCAAAAACTCTGAAAGGCGTTGATATCTGGCATCATCTACGGTAAAGGCCCCTGGGTGGGGGTACGTTCTGAACCGGAGGTAGATTTTGGTCTTGCGGTGGTGGTGGTGGAGGGACCTGTGCAGGTGGAGGAGGAATATGTTCCTGCACCTCTGGTCTAGCTATTGCCTGTCGGCCCCTTGGTCGTACCATATGCATTATGCAGTGTCGGGTTTTATTCAATGATGAAATGTCATAATAAGTGGCAGAATTTAATTTATTCCAATAGCATATCTAAGGGGCATGCACGTACGTACGTTATAAATTAAATTCTGTAATTGGTTGTCAATTAGGGTTTTATCAATAGGCTGAACCCTAATTTTCTAGTCTACGTCATCCTAGTCTAAGGTCAACTCTCATCTAGGATCAGAACTTAGATCTAAGATCAAGCTTAGTTGTCTACGATCATGACCTAGTTCTATATTCTGCCCGGATCTGGAGCCTCAGCTTTGATACCAACTGTAGCGCCCCGCACCCCGGCCCAGCCGGATACGGTGCACCCGCCGTACTTCACTACGGAGAGTACAAGGCGTCGATCCATAACATGTCGTAGTCCATGATAAACTACATGGATTTTCATGCTTACGCATCAACAAGTAAGCGAAACCGTGGCAGACTACGAAATCATCATTAGTTTTACAACCCAAATCATAAAGTACAGAAATTCTCATAAGTAACTGTTTCCATAACAACATCATAAAAAACTCATCAATCACAATACTCACGTCATGTCTCCTAGGCCATCCATCTGTTGCATGTCTTATGGGTAAGGGACCCTAGGTTCATCTTCAATCCATTCTACTTTGTTCCCTGCAGTCTCTGGGAGGAAAAATAGGGGGTGAGTGACAAAGTCACCAGCAAGTATACTATAAATAATTGAGGATTAAATGGAAAGTACATACAAGAACCGAACCCCAAAAATTCGGTTTAGAAACATAAGGCATCAAGATCATAAATTAACCAAGATCGTTGCTTATTAAAGAACATAACTATAAAAGATCGTAACTTATATAAGTTTATAACATATCAAGGGTCATCACTTAATAAGATCATAACTTAGGAGCTACCAAGTCATAACAACTCAGTCTAGGTATTACGTACCATTATTCGATGAATCATTAAATGCAACATGCATGAGGATGTACGTGTGATGCATCATGATAAATTGAAGATAAGATCTTTTTTGTTTTCTTTCAAAACATCATCGTCAAGAAAAAATAGAGTATTCGGATTTATTCACCCGGATCTGAGGCAGTCACTTCTTCCCTTCGAATCTATTATTCCCGGATTTGAAGCGGTAACGTCATCACTTATCAGGTCTATTCTCTCTGGGCCTGAACGGTCGATATCAGGTATATTCTCTCTGGGCCTGAACGGTCCATATCATCAGATCAATTAACCCCGGATCTGGAGCAGGTCCTTATTGGCCAGGAAACATACACACGGTACCGGTGGAAAGCGTTCTTTTAAAAACAGGATCTTTTCTTTAAAAACGCTTTTTCCTCTTTCTTTCTCCTAAAATCATTTCCATAAATCATGTGAATGACGATGATTCCATGCATGACATGTATTATGCGAATCATGACATAATGCATTATATATACACATACGTAAAACTTATTCTTCATGCTGGAAAAATTTCAAGAATTATCAGTCCGTATACACGGCCTCAAACCCTCGTGGGTTAGGCGCATTATCATGAGTGCCTATCATACATATACATAAAAGTGTCCTTTCTATTCATAATATAATTTTCGTGACGATACGGAATGTGTAAGGCACTTCCTCTAATTAATTACGAAACAAGGGCTGTTGAATTTCAGCAATGCAGCGCCCTTTCTTTTATCTTTCATGTAAGCCTATTAAGCTTCTTTCAGTTTTGGCCAACTTTGGAAAACTATTGTAGACATACCATTAATTAGTGATCTTAATCCCAAACCATATTACCAAGCCTAAGTCCATTAGAACAAGGCCTTACAACGAGTTCCTCAATTCTGCTCAAAATTCCAGATTAATGACGCCCACATACTTATGGTGATTACCCCTCAATTAATCATTCTAAGATAAGAGGCTTACATAAAAGGGTTCACATATGTCTTAAGTAGTTGTCATAAAAGTTTTGTGAAATTATAATATCGTTAAAGAAATCATTTATTCTTATTCCCATAACCGTTACATGCTGAATTCTGTAATGACCGATTTTACTTCAAATTTTATTGTGACCAAACCGTAAATCCATTTTCAAAACTTCCAGCTCTCAAGCTTAGTAAACACGTAGGTCTAGTTCCCTGCCAAAAATCAGCCCAATTGCATATTCCTAAGGTCCATTTCTTGGTCAATCATTATGTCACATAAAATCTGTTTAGCCCAGTAATTTCCAGCATGACCAGGTTTAGTAGAAATTCCGTTAACAAGAATCCGTAACTCCTTTTAACAAAATTCCAACTCTCATATTTAATATACACATAGGGCTAGTGTCATGACAAAAATTAACTAAATTGAATACCTCTAAGGTCTCTTTTCAGGTCCTACAATACGGCCAAAAAATCTGCCCTGCTCCAGTGAATTTCAAATTTTGTCACATTTCCTTTTTTAAAAGGTCCTAACTTGCATTGTTTGGCTTAAAAACTTTATCACACATCAGACACATATTTAGCATGGGAAATTTACAGATTCAACACGCTAAAAACATCATATACATATCCCTTCAAAACAGCTTGAATGCCACATACATATTCTTTGGGCCATGCACATCATGTTCACACTAAAATCAAGCCTTGGTGAAATTGGTGCATACGCACCCTAACCCTCAAACAGCCCGTTTATACACATGCAAGGGCAAAAATAGCATCTCCAACATGAATGCATTAAGCTTAACACAAAAAGCATACATCTTGTTCATACTTTACCACACTAACTACAAATCCTTACAAAACTACACTTATTTTTCCCTCTTCCATCCAATCGTCCCCTCATACATGTACAAGAAGAGATTTTTGTCACATTCCTCCTAGATTTACCACATATCCATACTTAAAAATAACAAAGATTCCACCTTTGGAGCAAAGCTCACACATGCAAGCCATTACACCCTAAGGCCGAAAGTTTCATGCATCAAAACTTAGCATTTCACATCTAAGATTAAATCTTAAAGACATCTAGACATTCAAGCATGCACTTTCACATTCAAGCCACAAGTATGTATAGTGTACTTGCCTTTTCAACTTACTCCTCTTCGTAGCTTGAAATGTGTATGGAAAAGGTGAAACCTTCCTCTTCTTTGTGCATGCACCCCACGGTTTTGAAGGGGAAAGAGATCAAGGGTTAGTTCACATTCTTAAGTGAAAGATGCATTAAATAGGTGTTAGATGGACTTACCAAATGGAACTTGAGTAGTATTCAAGCCTCTTAAGACTAGGATCCCACAAAAGCTTGAGACTTTTTGAGCCTAGTGACCTTGAAGGTCACGGTTTATGAGCAAAGAATAGCACCATAAGTTTCATCTTATGAAAATGTAGATATCTTCTTAAGAAGGTTAGGAATACTTACCTAATACCACTTAATCTTGGAAGAACCTAGACCTTCTTCGTTGATCCTTGGCCGTGTGGTTTGGGAGAAGGGAAGAGAGGGAATTCTTCTTGCTCTTAGAAGGATGAGAGGATTCTCAAGTGTGTTTTGGAGGGAATTTTTATTTCTTAGGCTATGGTTAGCCGTTGGGGGGTAAGAGGGGAGGGTAAAAGATTTACCATGGTAAGGTTTAAGGGAACTAACCTTGATTACTTTTAGTTAATCAAGGTTACTTTATTACTAACCTTGGTTACTTTAGTCCAATCATGGTTACTTTTGGACTAACCTTAGTTACTTTAATTAATTAGGGTTACTTTAACCTTGGTCTAATGATAAAGTAACCATGGTGGGATTTTAAAAAAAATCCTCCATGGTTGGCTACCTAAGCCATCCGGCGGTTGGGGTCTTTAATGACCCTAATCATGCCATATTTTTGCTTTATTAAAAATAATCATGTGGTATTGTCACCTTAATTGTTTTTCCCCCTCTTCTTTTAAAATATGAAATTAGAAAATCATTGAGCCCCTTTTTGGTCTAAGGGCCGAAAATTGGTAATATTGGGAAAATTTTTTGCCGATTACCTAAAATGGCTTATTTGTTAATTGGGCTCACTTATAAGGTGACCCTTATGATTTCTCCTCTTGAAATCTTATGAAATTTTTTTATAAATCCTTTTTACCCTTATGGCCGAAATCTTCCAAGCCTTTGGGAGTGAATTGGGTCCCTTCACATGGTCCAATATTCGTGCTTGAAATTTTATATAATACTTTCCGTAATATAATAAAATAAAAACAATCATCAACTAAATAAATTATAATTGAAGATACAAATTTTCATGAACTCTCTTGGTTAAGTTATAAGTACAAGGTGGTTCCTTGTTGTGTACAACATCCTACACCCCTTATTACAAGTTTCGTCCTCCAAACTTAGAATCGTTAGTCCAAGAGGTGAGGGTACAAGTTCTTCATGTTTTCCTCCACTTCCCAGGTAGCTTCATCAATTGAATGGTTCTTCCATTGCGCTTTGACCATAGGTATAGATCGTCTCCTTAATGCCTTTTCCTTACGATCAATTATCTTTTTCGGTTCTTCCACGTATGTCGCGTCGGCTTCGATTTTCAAAGGTTGTTCCTCTATAACATGGCTAGTCTTGTGCACATACCGACGAAGTTGAGATACATGAAATACATCATGTAATTGAGATAGTGAGGGCGGTGGCGCTAGTCGATAAGCAACTTCCCCAATTCTTTCAAGAACCTCATACGGTCCAATGAACCTTGGACTTAATTTTCCTTTGATTGCAAACCTTTTAACTCCTTTGGAAGCCGATACCTTTATGAATACTTTCTCCCCAACTTGAAATTCCAACGGTCGCCGCTTCTTAATTGCCCAAACCTTACTTCTATTTTGGGCCGCCTGTAACCTTTGCTTTATGATCCTTATCTGCTCTCGAGTTTGTTCTACTAGATCCGGTCCGGTAAGAATCTTATCTCCGATTTCATCCCAGTAGAGCGGAGAGTGGCACTTTCTTCTATAAAGTGCTTCATACGGATCCATCCCTATAGATCGATGATAACTATTGTTATAAGAAAATTCTACCAGTTTGAGACTCCGATCCCAACTTCCCCCAAAATCGAGTATACAAGATCGCAGCATGTCTTCCAGCATCTGAATGGTTCTTTCTTATTGACCATCTGTTTGGGGATGAAATGCTGAGCTCATTCGGATTTCAGTGCCCATCGCTTTCTGAAAAGCTGTCCAAGATCGTGATGTGAAGCGAGGGTCGCGGTCACAAACAATGCTTAGGGGCACTCCATGAAGACTCACAATTTGTTCAACATACATTGTAGCCAATTTCTCCATCGGAGCCTTGATCGTCATAGCCATGAAGTGGGGCGGACTTTGTTAAACGATCGATGACTACCCAAATGGTATCGTGTCTGCTCTTTGTTCTTGATAGGTCCGTAACAAAATCCATAGTAATGTGGTCCCACTTCCACTCGGAATCTTCAAGAGGTTGTAGTAACCCAGCGGGTCTGTGATGTTCCGCTTTCACCTTCTGGCAAACAAGTCATTTCTCTACGAACTCCGCAATTTGTCTTTTCATGCCATGACACCAGAATCTTTGTTTTAAATCTTGATACATCCTATTGTCTCTAGGGTGAATAGATAATTGGGAGTTGTGGGCTTCACGAAGAACTTCATTCTTTAGGTCCTCATTGTTGGGTACATATAGTCTTTCTCGGAGCCATAAGATGTTATCATTTCTGACCTTAAACTCTTCAGATGGTTTCATTCTCACCCGGTCCTTTATTTTCTTTAAGGTTCCATCCTTTTCTTGACCTTCCTTAATCTTGTCTATCAGCAAAGGGACCAATACCAACTTTGCGAGCATGCCTTAAATTGAATCAACCTCCTCCAGATCAAATTCTTCCATGTCACGCTGCAAAGGTGGTTGACGCAGATGACTTGTCTTTCTACTTAATGCGTCAGCTACCTTATTGGCTTTTCTCGGATGATACTGAATCGATAGGTCATAGTCATTCATTAACTCTATCCATCTGCGTTGACGCATGTTTAGTTCTTTTTTGGTGAAAAGATACTTAAGGCTCTTGTGGTCTGTGAAAATTTCGCACTTCTCACCGTACTGATAGTGCCTCCATATTTTTAGTGCAAAGACTACGGCTGCTAATTCAAGATCATGTACTGGGTAGTTTTGTTCAAATGGCTTTAACTGTCGGGATGCATACGCAATCACTCGATCTTTTTGCATTAGTATGCATCCAAGCCCATTCTTAGAGGCATCACTGTATACCACAAAGTTTTCACCAGGAATGGGTTGTGCTAAAACTGGGGCAGAGGTCAGCTTCTTCTTTAATTCAGTAAAACTCTTTTCACAATCTGAGGTCCATTTGAACTTGGTTTTCTTTTGGGTCAGACGGGTAAGAGGCATAGCGATGCGAGAAAATCCTTCAACAAACTTGCCATAGTAGCCGGCGAGACCGAGAAAACTCCGCACCTCTGTAACGTTGGTTGGTCTGGGCCACTCTGTGATTGCCTCGATTTTCTTGGGATCTACGGATATACCATCTTCAGATATAACGTGTCCCAGAAATGCTACACTATGTAGCCATAATTCACATTTACTAAATTTAGCATACAGTTGTTTTCTCCGTAGAATGTCAAGAACGATCCTTAAATGGTTTACGTGGGTCTCTTCATCAGGTGAGTAAATAAAAATATCGTCGATGAAGACTACCACGAACTTGTCCATTTGTTCTTGAAAGACTCGATTCATTAGATCCATAAACATTGCGGGGGCGTTGGGCAGTCCTAATGGCATTACTAGAAATTCGTAATGTCCATAACGGGTTCTGAATGCAGTTTTCGGGACATCCTCAGCTTTGATCTTCAGTTGGAAATATCCCGAGCGAAGATCAATTTTACTGAAAATCCGTGCCCCCTGCATCATGATACTCTTAAGTAGGGTTTATAATAGACTTATTACTAAAATAAAGTTTTGAATTGCTTCCCCGAAGCTGATCGAACAGATCGTCGATCTTAGGCAATGGGTACTTGTTCATTATAGTGATTTTGCTGAGCTCCAGATAATCAATACATAACCGCATACTTCCGTCCTTTTTCTTGACAAATAGTACGGGAGCTCCCCAAGGCGAAACACTTGGGCGAATAAGTTTCTTCTCTAGCAGATCGCGTAACTGTTCCTTCAACTCTTTTAGTTCCGCAGGTGCCAGTTGATAGGGAGCCTTTGATATTGGCTCAGCTCCCGGAACTAGATTGATTTCAAAAGATATCTCTCGGTCCGGAGGAAGACCTGGTAACTCTTCTAGAAAAACATCTGGATATTCCCGGGCCACTGGTACTTGAGAGAGGTCGGAGGGTGCTTGATCGACATTTATTGCATATACGAGAAACCCTTCATGCCCTTTCCTCAACTCCTTACTGGCGCGAATCATATTTATATGTGTTCTTAGGGCATTTCTTCAACTTTGATCCTCCTTGAAAGGTAACGTCCTTACGCGTGGGGTCCTTAAAGGTAACTCGCTTTTCATTACAATCGATGTTGGCAAAATTCTTGGAGAGCCAATCCATTCAAAGAATTGCATCGAAGTCCGTCATGGGTATGGGAATTAAGTCGGCGTCAAACCGATGGTCATCGAACTCAAGTTTGCAGTTTCTGTGGATATAGTGAGACACAAGCACCTGTTCCTCAGCTGCTTGGATTCTACAGTGTGCATCACTATAGGTTGGGTTATGCTCAATATTCTTTGCAAATTTCTTGGATATGAAGGAGTGGCTAGCACCACTATCAAATAGCACATTGGCAGGAACTGAACATACTAAAATAGCTCCTGAATCATGCAATACTTACTAAGAAACTATAGGGCAACAAAACTTACAAAAGTTTGCACAATTTCAGAATATACATGTCACCACATCATTGGTCTCTTCAGCAGCTGCGTCAGTCATGGCGTGGACTCTCGCGTTTGTACGTTGATGCTGATTCTTAGGTGGTTCCTGTTGCTGGGCCCCCTTCTCCGGGCACTCCTTGGCCATGTGTCCAGTCCTCCCACATCCATAGCAGGTAGTTTCCTAATTCGGACAATCCTTGAGGATGTGGCCTGTCGTGCTGCATCCGAAGCATTTCCCTGTCTTGTAATAACATTCTCCCACATGGCGCTTACCGCAATGAGGGCAGCTCGGAATAGCAGATTGTTGGCCCTGGTTCTTTGACTGGTTCTTTTGGGAACGACATTGGAACCGATTCTTTTCTTGGCACCCTGGGCCCCCTGAGGTTTGTTTAGCAGATTTGTGGGGCCTTCCGCTCCCGGACGTCTCCCTTCCTCTTTTCAGGCCGAACTCCTCACGGAGAATGATATCTCTTTCTATTCCGTAACACGCGTCCAGTAGTGCACCAAAATTTTCTGGGTTCGCATTGACCAACCATGTTCGAATCCTAGGGTTCAACCCTCTTTCAAACTTCAGGATCTTGGTTTCTTCATCATTCATGGTGGATGGTTGGAATCTCCCCAAAGCTATGAACTTGTTGGCATAATCAGCGACTGTCATTCCTTGTTCTTGCATTAGTGATTCAAACTCGAGTCTTTTCTGCAGTTTGACGGAGGGTGGTATGTAGAACTTGTTGAATTCCTGGAGAAATCTCTCCCATGAAATTGTCCTGGGTAGAGATTGCAGATTGGCCTTCCACCACTGGTTGGCCTCTCCCAGTAGAAATGGCCTGACTGCCTGAGTCTTTACCTCCTCAGGCGCTCTGATCAGTTCAAAACAGTTTTCTACTTCGTCTAGCCACTTCTCAGCGGCATCTGGATCTGACTTTCCTTCAAACGGCGGAACATTGGCTCTTTTTAAATTTTCAAAGTAGTATTGGGCATCCCTGACAGGATCGTGAGTATGGGGGTTATTCTGTTGCAGCATCACTTGACCAATTTGAGTGGCTGTCTGGCAAAAACTTTGAAAGGCGTTGATATCTGGCATCATCTGTGGTAAAGGCCCCTGGGGTGGGGGTACGTTCTGAACCAGAGGTGGATTTTGGTCTTGCGGTGGCGGTGGTGGAGGGACCTGTGCAGGTGGAGGAGGAATAGGTTCCTGCACCTCTGGTCTAGCTCTTGCCAGTCGGCCCCTTGGTTGTACAATCTGCATTATGCAGTGTCGGGTTTTATTCAATGTTGAAGTGTCATAATAAGTGGCAGAATTTAATTTATTCCAATAGCATATCTAAGGGGCATGCACGTACGTACGTTATAAATTAAATTCTGTAATTTGTTGTCAATTAGGGTTTTATCAATAGGCCGAACCCTAATTTTCTAGTCTAAGTCATCCTAGTCTAAGGACAACTCTCATCTAGGATCAGAACTTATATCTAAGATCAAGCTTAGTTGTCTACGACCATGACCTAGTTCTATATTCTGCCCGGATCTGGAGCCTCACCTTTGATACAACCTGTAGCGCCCCGCACCCCGGCCCAGCGGGATACGGTGCACCCGCCGTACTTCACTACGGAGAGTACCAGGCGTCGATCCATAACATGTCGTAGTCCATGATAAACTACATGGATTTTCATGCTTACGCATCAACAAGTAAGCGAAACCGTGGCAGAATAAAAAAACTTAAATTAAAACGTCTACGAAATCATCATTAGTTTTACAACCCAAATCATAAAGTACAGAAATTCTCATAAGTAATTGTTCCAATAACAACATCATAAAAAACTCATCGATCACAATACTCTCGTCATGTCTCCTAGGCCATCCATCTCTTGCATGTCTTCCGGGTAAGGGACCCTAGGTTCATCTTCAATCCATTTTACTGTGTTCCCTGCAGTCTCTGGGAGGAAAAATAGGGGGTGAGTGACAAAGTCACCAACAAGTATACTATAAATAATCGAGGATTAATTGGAAAGTACATACAAGAACCCAACCCCAAAAATTCGGTTTAGAAACACACCTGACTTCCATCCAATACCCGTCAGTGATCAACACATAAGGCATCAAGATCATAACTTAACCAAGATCTTTACTTGTTAAAGAACATAACTATAAAAGATCGTAACTTATAAAAGTTCATAACATATCAAGGGTCATCACTTAATAAGATCATAACTTAGGAGCTACCAAGTCATAACAACTCAGTCTAGGTATCACGTACTATTATTCGATGAATCATTAAATGCAACATGCATGAGGATGTACGTGTGATGCATCATGATAAAATGAAGATAAGATCTTTTGTTGTTTTCTTTCAAAATATCATCGTCAAGAAACAATAGTGTATTTGGATTTATTCACCCGGATCTGAGGCAGTCACTTCTTCCCTTCAAATCTATTATTCCCGGATTCGAAGCGGTAACGTCATCACTTATCAGGTCTATTCTTTCTAGGTCTGAACGGTCAATATCAGGTCTATTCACTCTGGGCCTGAACGGTCCATATCATCAGATCAATTAACCCCGGATCTGCAGCGGGTCCTTATTGGCCAGGAAACATACACACGGTACCGGTGAAAAGCGTTCTTTTAAAAACAGGATCTTTTCTTTAAAAACGCTTTTTCATCTTTCTTTCTCATAAAATCATTTCCATAAATCATGTGAATGACGATGATGCCATGCATGACATGTATTGTGCGAATCATGACATAATGCATTATATATACACATACGTACAACTTATTCTTCACGCTGGAAAAATTTCAAGAATTATCAGTCCGTATACACGGCCTCAAACCCTCGTGGGTTAGGCCCATTATCATGAGTGCCTATCATACATATGCATAAAAGTGTCCTTTCTATTCATAATATAATTTTCGTGACGATACGGAATGTGTAAGGCACTTCCTGTAATTAATTACGAAACAAGGGCTGCTGAATTTCAGCAATGCAGCGCCCTTTCTTTTATCTTTCATGTAAGCCCATTAAGCTTCTTTCAGTTTGGGCCAACTTTGGAAAACTATTGTAGACATACCATTAATTAGTGATCATAAGCCCAAACCATATAACCAAGCCTAAGTCCATTAGAACAAGGCCTTACAACGAGTTCCTCAATTCTGCTCAAAATTCCAGATTAATGACGCCCACATAATTATGGTGATTACCCCTCAATTAATCATTCTAAGATAAGTGGCTTACATAAAAGGGTTCACATATGTCTTAAGTAGTTGTCATAAAAGTTTTGCGAAATTATAATATCGTTAAAGGAATCATTTATTCTTATTCCCAAAACCGTTACATGCTGAATTCTGTAATGACCGATTTTACTACAAATTTTATTGTGACCCAACCGTAAATCCATTTTCAAAACTTCCAGCTCTCAAGCTTAGTAAACACGTAGTTATAGTGCCCTGCCAAAGATCAGCCCAATTGCATATTCCTAAGGTCCATTTCCTGGTCAATCATTATGTCACGTAAAATCTGTTTATCCCAGTAATTTCCAGCATGACCAGTTTTAGTAGAAATTCCGTTAAAAAGAATCCGTAACTCCTTTTAACAAAATTCCTACTCTCGTATTTAATATACACATAGGGCTAGTGTCATGCCAAAAATTAACTAAATTGAATACCTCTAAGGTCTCTTTTCAGGTCCTAAAGACGGCCTAAAAATCTGCCCTGCTCCAGTGAATTTCAAATTTTGTCACATTTCCTTTTTTAAAAGGTCCTAACTTGCATTGTTTGACTTAAAAACTTTATCACACATCAGACACACCTTTAGCATGGGAAATTTACACATTCAACACGCTAAAAACATCATATACACATCCCTTCATAACAGCTTGAATGCCACATACATCATTCTTTGGGCCATGCACATCATGTTCACACTAAAATCAAGCCTTAGTGAAATTGGTGCATACGCACCCTAACCCTCAAACAGCCCGTTTATACACATGCAAGGGCAAAAATAGCATCTCCAAGATGAATGTATTAAGCTTAACACAAAAAGCATACATCTTGTTCATACTTTACCACACTAACTACAAATCCTTACAAAACTACACTTATTTTTCCCTCTTCCATCCAATCGTCCCCCCATACATGTACAAGAATAGATTTTTGTCACATTCCTCCTAGATTTACCACATATCCATACTTAAAAATAACAAAGATTCCACCTTTGGAGCAAAGCTCACACATGCAAGCCATTACACCCTAAGGCCGAAAGTTTCATGCATCCAAACTTAGCATTTCACATCTAAGATTAAATCTTAAAGACATCTAGACATTCAAGCATGCACTTTCACATTCAAGCCACAAGTATGTATAGTGTACTTGCCTTTTCAATTTACTCTTCTTCGTAGCTTGAAATGTGTATGGAAAAGGTGAAACCTTCCTCTTCTTTGTGCATGCACCCCACGGTTTTGAAGGGGAAAGAGATCAAGGGTTAGTTCACATTCTTAAGTGAAAGATGAATTAAATAGGTGTTAGATGGACTTACCAAATGGAACTTGAGTAGTATTCAAGCCTCTTAAGACTAGGATCCCACAAAAGCTTGAGACTTTTTGAGCCTAGTGACCTTGAAGGTCACGGTTTATGAGCAAAGAATAGCACCATAAGTTTCATCTTATGAAAATGTAGATATCTTCTTAAGAAGGTTAGGAATACTTACCTAATACCACTTAATCTTGGAAGAACCTAGACCTTCTTCGTTGATCCTTGGCCGTGTGGTTTGGGAGAAGGGAAGAGAGGGAATTCTTCTTGCTCTTAGAAGGATGAGAGGATTCCCAAGTGTGTTTTGGAGGGAATTTTTATTTTTTAGGCTATGGTTAGCCGTTGGGGGGTTAGAGGGGAGGGTAAAAGATTTACCATGGTAAGGTTTAAGGGAACTAACCTTGATTACTTTTAGTTAATCAAGGTTACTTTATTACTAACCTTGGTCACTTTAGTCCAATCATGGTTGCTTTTGGACTAACCTTAGTTACTTTAATTAATTATGGTTACTTTAACCTTGGTCTAATGATAAAGTAACCATATTAGGATTTTAAAAAAAATCCTCCATGGTTGGCTACCTAAGCCATCCGGCGGTTGGGGTCTTTAATGACCCCAATCATGCCATATTTTTGCTTTATAAAAAATAATCATGTGGTATTGTCACCTTAATTGTTTTCCCCCTTTTCTTATAAAATATGAAATTAGAAAATCATTGAGCCCCTTTTTGGGCTAAGGGCTGAAAATTGGTAATATTGGGAAAAATTTTTGCCTATTACCTAAAATGGCTTATTTGTTAATTGGGCCCACTTATAAGGTGACCCTTATGATTTCTCCTCTTGAAATCTTAGGAAATTTTTTTATAAGGCCTTTTTACCCTTATGGCCGAAATCTTCCAAGCCCTTGGGAGTGAATTGGGTCCATTCACATGGTCCAATATTCGTGCTTGAAATTTTATATAATACTTTCCGTAATATAATAAAATAAAAACAATCATCAACTAAATAAATTATACTTGAAGATACAAATTTTCATGAACTCTCTTGGTTAAGTCATAAGTACAAGGTGGTTCCTTGTTGGGTACAACATCCTACATCCCTTATTACAAGTTTCGTCCTCCAAACTTAGAATCGTTAGTCGAAGAGGTGAGAGTACAAGTTCTTCATGTTTTCCTCCACTTCCCAGGTAGCTTCATCAATTGAATGATTCTTCCATTGCACTTTGACCACAGGTATAGATCGTCTCCTTAATGCCTTTTCCTTACGATCAATTATCTTTTCAGGTCCTTCCACGTATGTCGCGTCGGCTTCGATTTTCAAAGGTTGTTCCTCTATAACATGGCTAGGCTTGTGCATATACCGACGAAGTTGAGATACATGAAATACATCATGTAATTGAGATAGTGAGGGTGGTAGCGCTAGTCGATAAGCAACTTCCCCAATTCTTTCAAGAACCTCATACGGTCCAATGAACCTTGGACTTAATTTTCCTTTGATAGCAGACCTTTTAAATCCTTTGGAAGCCGATACCTTCATGAATACTTTCTCCCCAACTTGAAATTCCAACGGTCGCCGCTTCTCATCTGCCCAAACCTTACTTCTATTTTGGGCCGCTTGTAACCTTTGCTTTATGATCCTTATCTGCTCTCGAGTTTGTTCTATATCTCCGATTTCATACCAGTAGAGCGGAGAGTGGCACTTTCTTCCATAAAGTGCTTCATATGGGTCCATCCCTATAGATCGATGATAACTATTGTTATAAGAAAATTCTACCAGTTTGAGACTCCGATCCTAACTTCCCCCAAAGTCGAGTATACAAGATCGCAGCATGTCTTCCAGCGTCTGAATGGTTCTTTCCGATTGACCATCTGTTTGGGGATGAAATGCTGAGCTCATTCGGATTTCAGTGCCCATCGCTTTCTGAGAAGCTGTCCAAAATCGTGATGTGAAGCGAGGGTCGCGGTCACAAACAATGCTTAGGGGCACTCCATGAAGACTCACAATTTGTTCAACATACATTGTAGCCAATTTCTCCATCGGAGCCTTGATCGTCATAGCCATGAAGTGGGGCGAACTTTGTTAAACGATCGACGACTACCCAAATGGTATCGTGTCTGCTCTTTGTTCTTGATAGGTCCGTAACAAAATCTATAGTAATGTGGTCCCACTTCCACTCGGGAACTTCAAGAGGCTTTAGTAACCCGGCGGTTCTCTGATGTTCCGCTTTCATCTTCTGGCAAACAAGTCATTTCTCTACGAACTCCGCAATTTGTCTTTTCATGCCATGCCACCAGAATCTTTGTTTCAAATCTTGATACATCCTATTGGCTCTAGGGTGAATAGATAATTGGGAGTTGTGGGCTTCACGAAGAACTTCATTCTTTAGGTCATCATTGTTGGGTACACATAGTCTTTCCCGGAACCATAAGCTGTTATCATTTATGACCTTAAACTCTTCAGATGGTTTCATTCTCACCCGGTCCTTTATTTTCTTTAAGGTTCCATCCTTTTCTTGACCTTCCTTAATCTTGTCTATCAGCAAAGGGATCAATACCAACTTTGCGAGCATGCCTTCAATTGAATCAACCTCCTCCAGATCAAATTCTTCCATGTCACGCTGCAAAGGTGGTTGACGCGGATGACTTGTCTTTCTACTTAATGCGTCGCTACCTTATTGGCTTTTCTCGGATGATACTGAATCGATAGGTCACACTCCTTCATTAACTCTATCCATTTGCGTTGACGCATGTTTAGTTCTTTTTGGGTGAAAAGATACTTAAGGTTCTTGTGGTCTGTGAAAATTTCGCACTTCTCACCATACAGATAGTGCCTCCATATTTTTAGTGCAAAGACTACGGATGCTAATTCAAGATCATGTACGGGGTAGTTTTGTTCAAATGGCTTTAACTGTCAGGATGCATACACAATCACTCGATCTTTTTGCATTAGTACGCATCCAAGCCCATTCTCAGAGGCATCACTGTATACCACAAAGTTTTCACCAGGAATGGGTTGTGCTAAAACTGGGGCAGAGGTCAGCTTCTTCTTTAATTCAGTAAAACTCTTTTCACAATCTGAGGTCCATTCGAACTTGGTTTTCTTTTGGGTCAGACGGGTAAGAGGCATAGCGATTCGAGAAAATCCTTCAACAAACTTTCCATAGTAGCTGGCGAGACCGAGAAAACTCCGCACCTCTGTAACGTTGGTTGGTATGGGCCACTCTTTGATTGCCTCGATTTTCTTGAGATCTACGGATATACCATCTTCAGATATAACGTGTCCCAGAAATGCTACACTATGTAGCCATAATTCACATTTACTAAATTTAGCATACAGTTGTTTTCTCCGTAGAATGTCAAGAACGATCCTTAAAAAAATATCGTCGATGAAGACTACCACGAACTTGTCCATTTGCTCTTGAAAGACTCTATTCATTAGATCCATAAACAATGCGGGGGCGTTGGTCAGTCCTAATGGCATTACTAGAAATTCGTAATGTCCATAACGGGTTCTGAATGCAGTTTTCGGGACATCCTCAGCTTTGATCTTCAGTTGGAAATATCCCGAGCGAAGATCAATTTTACTGAAAATCCGTGCCCCCTGCATCATGATACTCTTAAGTAGGGTTTATAATAGACTTAATACTAAAATAAAGTTTTGAATTGCTTACCCGAAGCTGATCGAACAGATCGTCGATCCTAGGCAATGGGTACTTGTTCATTATAGTGATTTTGCTGAGCTCCCGATAATCAATACATAACTGCATACTTCCGTCTTTTTTCTTGAGAAATTGTACGGGAGCTCCCCAAGGCGAAACACTTGGGCAAATAAGTTTCTTCTCTAGCAGATCGCGTAACTGTTCCTTCAACTCTTTTAGTTCCGCAGGTGCCAGTCGATAGGGAGCTTTTGATATTGGCTCAGCTCCCGGAACTAGATTGATTTCAAAAGATATCTCTCGGTCCGGAGGAAGACCTGGTAACTCTTCCAGAAAAACATCTGGATATTCTCGTGCCACTGGTACTTGAGAGAGGTCGAAGGGTGCTCGATCGACATTTATTGCATATACGAGAAACCCTTCATGCCCTTTCCTCAACTCCTTACTGGCGCGAATCATATTTATATAAGTGTTCTTAGGGCATTTCTTCAACTTTGATCCTCCTTGAAAGGTAACGTCCTTACGCGTGGGGTCCTTAAAGGTAACTCGCTTTTCATTACAATCGATGTTGGCAAAATTCTTGGAGAGCCAATCCATTCAAAGAATTACATCGAAGTCCGTCATGGGTATGGGAATTAAGTCGGCGTCAAACCGATGGTCATCGAACTCAAGTTTGCAGTTTCTGTGGATATAGTGAGACATAAGCACCTGTTCCCCAGCTGCTTGGATTCTACAGTGTGCATCACTATAGGTTGGGTTATGCTCAATATTCTTTGCAAATTTCTTGGATATGAAGGAGTGGCTAGCACCACTATCAAATAGCACATTGGCAGGTACTGAACATACTAAAATAGCTCCTGAATCATGCAATACTTTCTAAGCAACTATAGGGCAACAATACTTACAAAAGTTTTCACAATTTCAGAATATACCTGTCACCACATCATTGGTCTCTTCAGCAGCTGCGTCAGTCATGGCGTGAACTCTCGCGTTTGTACGTTGACGCTGATTCTTAGGTGGTTCCTGTTGCTGGGCCCCCTTCTCCGGGCACTCCTTGGCCATGTGTCCAGTCTTCCCACATCCATAGCAGGTAGTTTCCTAATTCGGACAGTCCTTGAGGATGTGGCCTGCCGTGCCGCATCCGAAGCATTTCCCTGTCTTGTAATAACATTCTCCCACATGGCGCTTACCGCAATGAGGGCAGCTTGGAATAGCAGATTGTTGGCCCTGGTTCTTTGACTGGTTCTTTTGGGAACGGCGTTGGAACCGATTCTTTTCTTGGCGCCCTGGGCCCCTTGAGGTTTGTTTAGCAGATTTGTGGGGCCCTCCACTCCCGGACGTCTCCCTTCCTCTTTTCTGGCCGAACTCATCACGGCGAATGATATCTCTTTCTATTCTGTAACACGCATCCAGTAGTGCACCAAAATTTTCTGGGTTCGCATTGACCAACCATGTTCGAATCCTAGGGTTCAACCCTCTTTCAAACTTCAGCATCTTGGTTTCTTCATCATTCATGGTGGATGGTTGGAATCTCCCCAAAGCTATGTACTTGTTGGCATAATCAGCGACTATCATTCCTTGTTCTTGCATTAGTGATTCAAACTCGTGTCTTTTCTGCAGTTTGATGGAGGGTGGTATGTAGAACTTGTTGAACTCCTGGAGAAATCTCTCCCATGAAATTATCCTGGGTAGAGATTGCAAATTGGCCTTCCACCACTGGTTGGCCTCTCCCAGTAGAAATGGCCTGACTGCCTGAGTCTTTACCTCCTCAGGCGCTCTGATCAGTTCAAAATAGTTTTCTACTTCGTCTAGCCACTTCTCAGCAGCATCTGGATCTGACTTTCCTTCAAACGGCAGAACATTGGCTCTTTTTAACTTTTCAAAGTAGTATTGGGCATCCCTGACCGGCTCGTGAGGTTGGGGGGTTATTCTATTGGAGCATCACTTGACCAATTTGAGTGACTGTCTGGCAAAAACTCTGAAAGGCGTTGATATCTGGCATCATCTTTGGTAAAGGCCCCTGGGGTGGGGGTAAGTTCTGAACCGGAGGCGGATTTTGGTCTTGTGGTGGCGGTGGTGGAGGGACCTGTGCAGGTGGAGGAGGAATAGGTTCCTGCACCTCTGGTCTAGCTCTTGTCGGTTGGCCCCTTGGTCGTACCATCTACATTATGCATTGTCGGGTTTTATTCAATGTTGAAATGTCATAATAAGTGGCAGAATTTAATTTATTCCAATAGCATATCTAAGGGGCATGCACGTACATACGTTATAAATTAAATTCTATAATTTGTTTTCAATTAGGGTTTTATCAATAGGCCGGACCCTAATTTTCTAGTCTAAGTCATCTTAGTCTAAGGTCAACTCTCATCTAGGATCAGAACTTAGATCTAAGATCAAGCTTAGTTGTCTACGATCATGACCTAGTTCTACATTCTGCCCGGATCTAGAGCCTCAGCTTTGATACCACCTGTAGCGCCCTGCACCCCGGCCCAGCCGGATACGGTGCACCCGCCGTACTTCACTACAGAAAGTACAAGGCGTCGATCCATAACATGTCGTAGTCCATGATAAACTACATGGATTTTCATGCTTACGCATCAACAAGTAAGCGAAACCGTGGCAGAATAAAAAAACTTAAATTAAAACGTCTATGAAATCATCATTAGTTTTACAACCCAAATCATAAAGTACAGAAATTCTCATAAGTAATTGTTTCCATCACAACATCATAAAAAACTCATCGATCACAATACTCTCGTCATGTCTCCTAGGCCATCCATCTCTCGCACGTCTTACGGGTAAGGGACCCTAGGTTCATCTTCAATCCATTCTACTTTGTTCCCTGCAGTCTCTGGGAGGAAAAATAGGGGGTGAGTGACAAAGTCACCAGCAAGTATACTATAAATAATCGAGGATTAAATGTAAAGTACATATAAGAACCGAACCCCAAAAATTCGGTTTAGAAACATACCTGACTTCCATCCAATACCCGTCAGTGATCAACACATAAGGCATCAAGATCATAACTTAACCAAGATCGTTACTTATTAAATAACATAACTATAAAAGATCGTAACTTACATAAGTTCATAACATATCAAGGGTCATCACTTAATAAGATCATAACTTAGGAGCTACCAAGTCATAACAACTCAATCTAGGTATCACGTACCATTATTCGATGAATCATTAAATGCAACATGCATGAGGATGTACGTGTGATGCATCATGATAAAATGAAGATAAGATCTTTTGTTCTTTTCTTTCAAAACATCATCGTCAAGAAACAATAGAGTATTCAGATCAATTCACCCGGATCTGAGGCAGTCACTTCTTCCCTTCGAATCTATTATTTCCGGATTCGAAGCGGTAACGTCATCACTTATCAGGTCTATTCTCTCTGGGCCTAAACGGTCGATATCAGGTCTATTCTCTCCGGGCCTGAATGGTCCATATCATCAGATCAATTAACCCTGGATCTGGAGCGGGTCCTTACTGGCCAGGAAACATACGCACGGTATCGGTGGAAAGCGTTCTTTTAAAAACAGGATCTTTTCTTTAAAAATGTTTTTTCATCTTTCTTTCTCATAAAATCATTTCCATAAATCATGTGAATGACGATGGTGCCATGCATGACATGTATTATGCGAATCATGACATAATGCATTATATATACACATACGTACGACTTATTCTTCATGCTGGAAAAATTTCAAGAATTATCAGTCCGTATACACGGACTCAAACCCTCGTGGGTTACGCCCATTATCATGAGTGCCTATCAGACATATGCATAAAAGTGTCCTTTCTATTCATAATATAATTTTCGTGACGACACGGAATGTGTAAGGCACTTCCTCTAATTAATTACGAAACAAGGGCTGCTGAATTTCAACAAAGCAGCGCCCTTTCTTTTATCTTTCATGTAAGCCTATTAAGCTTCTTTCAGATTGGGCCAACTTTGGAATACTATTGTAGACATACCATTAATTAGTGATCGTAAGCCCAAACCATATAACCAAGCCTAAGTCCATTAGAACAAGGCCTTACAACGAGTTCCTCAATTCTACTCAAAATTCCAGATTAGTGACGCCCACATAATTATGGTGATTACCCCTCAATTAATCATTCTAAGATAAGTGGCTTACATAAAAGGGTTCACATATGTCTTAAGTAGTTGTCATAAAAGTTTTGCGAAATTATAATATCGTTAAAGGAACCATTTATTCTTATTCCCAAAACCGTTACATGCTGAGTTCTGTAATGACCGATTTTACTACAAATTTTATTGTGACCAAACCGTAAATCCATTTTCAAAACTTCCAGCTCTCAAGCTTAGTAAACACGTAGGTCTAGTGTCCTTCCTAAAATCAGCCCAATTGCATATTCCTAAGGTCCATTTCCTGGTCAATCATTATGTCACATAAAATCTGTTTAGCCCAGTAATTTCCAGCATGACCAGTTTTAGTAGAAATTCCGTTAAAACGAATCTGTAACTCCTTTTAACGAAATTCCAACTCTCATATTTAATATACACATAGGGATAGTGTCACGCCAAAAATTAACTAAATTGAATACCTCTAAGGTCTCTTTTCAGGTCCTACAAAACGGCCTAAAAATCTACCCTGCTCCAGTGAATTTCAAATTTTGTCACATTTCTTTTTTTAAAAGGTCTTAACTTGCATTGTTTGACTTAAACACTTTTTCACACATCAAACACACCATTAGCATGGGAAATTTACAAATTCAACACATCACAAACATCATATACATATCCCTTCAAAACAGCTTGAATGCCACATACATCATTCTTTGGGCCATGCACATCATGTTCACACTAAAATCAAGCCTTGGTGAAATTGGTGCATACGCACCCTAACCCTCAAACAGCCCGTTTATACACATGCAAGGGCAAAAATAGCATCTCCAAGATGAATGTATTAAGCTTAACACAAAAAGCATACATCTTGTTCATACTTTACCACACTAACTACAAATCCTTACAAAACTACACTTATTTTTCCCTCTTCCATCCAATCGCCCCCCCATACATGTACAAGAAGAGATTTTTGTCACATTCTTCCTAGATTTACCACATATCCATACTTAAAAATAACAAAGGTTCCACCTTTGGAGCAAAGCTCACACATGCAAGCCATTACACCCTAAGGCCGAATTTTCATGCATCAAAACTTAGCATCTCACATCTAAGATTAAATCTTAAAGACATCTAGACATTCAAGCATGCACTTACACATTCAAGCCACAAGTATGTATAGTGTACTTGCCTTTTTAACTTACTCCTCTTCGTAGCTTGAAATGTGTATGGAAAAGGTGAAACCTTCCTCTTCTTTTGTGCATGCACCCCACGGTTTTGAAGGGGAAAGAGATCAAGGGTTAGTTAACATTCTTAAGTGAAAGATGCATTAAATAGGGTTTAGATGGACTTACCAAATGGAACTTGAGTAGTATTCAAGCCTCTTAAGACTAGGATCCCACAAAAGCTTGAGACTTTTTGAGCCTAGTGACCTTGAAGGTCACGGTTTATGAGCAAAGAATAGCACCATAAGTTTCATCTTATGAAAATGTACATATCTTCTTAAGAAGGTTAGGAATACTTGCCTAATACCACTTAATCTTGGAAGAACCTAGACCTTCTTGGTTGATCCTTGGCCATGTGTTTTGGGAGAAGGGAAGAGAGGGAATTCTTCTTGCTCTTAGAAGGATGAGAGGATTCTCAAGTGTGTTTTGGAGGGAATTTTTCTTTCTTAGGCTATGGTTAGCCGTTGGGGGGGGTAAGAGGGGAGGGTAAAAGATTTACCATGGTAAAGTTTAAGGGAACTACCCTTGATTACTTTTAGTTAATCAAGGTTACTTTATTACTAACCTTGGTTATTTTAGTCCAATCATGGTTACTTTTGGACTAACCTTAGTTACTTTAATTAATTAGGGTTACTTTAACCTTGGTTTAATGATAAAGTAACCATGGTAGGATTTTTAAAAAAATCCTCCATGGTTGGCTACCTAAGCCATCTGGCGGTTGGGGTCTTTAATGACCCCAATCATGCCATATTTTTGCTTTATTAAAAATAATCATGTGGTATTCTCACCTTAATTGTTTTTCCCCCTTTTCTTTTAAAATATGAAATTAGAAAATCATTGAGCCCCTTCTTGGGCTAAGGGCCAAAAATTTGTAATATTGGGAAATTTTTTTGCCCATTACCTAAAAGGGCTTATTTGTTAATTGGGCTCACTTATAAGGTGACCCTTATGATTTCTCCTCTTGAAATCTTAGGAAATTATTTTTATAAGGCCTTTTTACCCTTATGGCCGAAATCTCCCAAGCCCTTGGGAGTGAATTGGGTCCCTTCACATGGTCCAATATTCGTGCTTGAAATTTTATATAATACTTTCTGTAATATAATAAAATAAAAACAATCAACTAAATAAATTATACTTGAAGATACAAATTTTCATAAACTCTCTTGGCTAAGTCGTAAGTACAAGGTGGTTCCTTGTTGGGTACAACACATGCATCACGACATTGCATATATGTTTTGTTCCGTTACGTTCTGTTTTGTTAGGATATGCGAGATGTAAGTCGCATATCTGATCTGTTCCGTTCCGTTTCGTTCTGTTAGGACCTGGGGTCATGCATTGCACGTTTAGATGAATGTTTTTGAGTATGTAGTGTTATCATGCATCACGTATGTGGCATTGCATTTCACGCTCATTCTGCACGATTATGTGTTTTGATTGTTTAAGAAGTCATGACCGTTATACGTATTTGCAAAAACGTGGACAGTCTATTTTTGTATTAACGTACTTATATGTATTTCACTACTTCTAGCATGTATGATCTCACAGGGCCGATGCAGGCAGGGTACCTACTAAGTGATGTTTTTGTCACTCACACCGTTCGTTTTGTTTTCTTGCAGACGATTCGGGGCATGATTATATATGGGTTGGAGAAGATTCACAGTGGGCTTAGTGGGACTCGTAGAGACTATTTGGAGATTGAGGATCAAGAATTAAGGGAGTTTATTTTATTTATTATCTCATTTGAGGACATAGCTTAGGGATTTCTTATTTAGTTATTTTACGACATCGTTTAAGGGATTATGTCTTGATTTTGACTATATATGATTTTGGGGATTTTACTTTCGATTTAGGGTTTTGAATTGATTTATTTCGCCTCCGCAATCGAATACTCTGTAGTTTTGATAAATGCAGGAATTTGTACAGACGCCTTGTATATCCCTTAGTAGAATACGGCGGGCGTACCGGTTCTGACCCTAAGGCTCGGGACAGGGTGTTGTACACCGACGAAAAGTCACATTGTACTTGAAGATTCGTATAAGTAAATTAATAAAGAGGCATCCTTCAAGTGCATTTCACTAAGTTTCCTTAGTGCTTCTTTTATTTTATGTTGATACGCAAACAATATAATCATTCAAGCATGAGTTATGGACCATGGCCAATTCACCCTAAGGGCTTAAGAGATTTCGGCCATAAGGTTAAAAAGGGCCTTAAAGGGTTTTTCCAGGATAATCTTAAGGGCCTCCTTAAAATAAGCCCAAATAGAAATTAAGGAGTTGTAAGTAGTGGGCAAAATTTCCCCCAACTCTTACAAAAAGATTTCGGCCCTAGATGTATAAGGAGGATCATAATTCCTTTTAGTTAAATTCTAGAAAGAGAAAAAGGGGAAATTATCAATTAATTAGGGGACAACTACCAACATAACTTTTCCTTTAAAAAAATTAAATTAAGCATTGTAAGGGGCCTCCCAAGCCTTAAAACCGCCCCCCTCATAGTTAACCAAGGATCAATTCAAATATTACCATGGTTACTTTATATTAACTACAAGATTAAAGTAACTCAAGTTAACCCATAAAGTAACTCTAGTTGGATAAAGTAACCTAGGTTAGCCATAAAGTAACTATAGTTGAATTAAAGTAACTATAGTTGACTTAAAGTAACTATAGTTGAATTAAAGTAACTATAGTTAAATTAAAGTAACTATAGTTGCATTAAAGTAACGTTGGTTGGGTAAAAGTAACCAAGGCTAATTAATTCTAATTAGCCTAACTAAGCTAAGGAAAACCCCCTTTCCCATTCACTAAACCAACGGCTAACTTCTTGCCAAGGGAAGAAAATTTCTCCAAAGAAATTTTAGAACACTCAACTCTCAAGAATTCACAAGGAGCAAGAGACTTCTCTATTTCTCCATTGCAGTACACGGCTAGTTGAGCCAAGAAATCCAAGATCTTCAAGCCTCAAGAACTCATCTAGGTAAGTACATGCTAAGTGTTCTAAGTGAATTCTATGTTTCAAAGAATGAAACTCACATTGGTATCCCTCTTGTCTTGCCAAAAACGTGACACCCAAAATGGTCATTAGGAGAAGATTTGTCAAGCTACTAGGAGGAACTAACATCTTGGTGGTTTGAATCCATTTCAAGCCCCATCCAAGTTTCATTTTGGTAAGGAAATCATATCCTCAATGTAGTTGTTTCTTTATTAAGATAGTAACTAATGTTCATTCTTCTTCCTCCTCTCAAAACCGTGTGCTATATGTAAAGTTGGAGGAAGACTTCACTCCATTTCAACCAAGGCTCATGCTAAGGAAGAGCTCTAAGGTTCAAAGAGGCAAGTATACTCTAGTCAATCTTGCCTTATTTGTGAAGTGCATGCTTGAATGGCTAGTCATTATTAGGCTATGAATCTTAGTTAAAGATGCAAGTACAAGACATGCAAACAAGTTGTTATAAGAAAAGTGATGGTATGAGCAAATGATTTGTTATATGAATGTGTGTGACTGATTTGATATGACTCATAAACAATTTATTTATGGTTTAAAGCATATTATGAGGCTTGGAAACATTATGTTGAAGTGTGTATTTAGTGGATATTAAGTCATTTTATGGAATGAAGTTGACTGTAAATGCTTGAACCATAAAAGTGAAGAAGTGCTGGAACTACTGGAGCTGCACAGATTTGTGTAGCTGATTGTGTGACCAGAAAACGAACCTTAGGAGTGTTCAAATTGGCTAATATCTGGTATGATGTTAGCCTTATATGTTTATGAAATGTGTGAGTTGGAATTTCAATAAAAGGAGTTGTGGTTTGTCCTTAATGAAATTTTTAGTAAGAGTTAGTAAAACAGAAGTACTGGAGCAGGACAGTTTTATGTTTCATGTTGTACGACCTGGAAATGAACCTTAAAGGTGTTCAAAGTTGCTAATTTCTGGTATGGTTATAGATTTATGTGTGCATTAAATGTGCAAGTTGGAATTTTGATAAAAAGAGTTGTGGATTATCCTTAACAAATTATTTAGTGACAACTGGTCAAACAGAGGTACTGAAGCTGAACAGTTTTCTGTGTCATGTTGTACGACCTGAAAATGAACCTTAGAGGTGTTCAAATTGACTAATGTTTGGTATGATGATAGCCCCATGTGTGTATTAAATGTGTGAATTGGAATTTTGGTAAAAAGATTGGTGGATTGATCAGAATATGATTTTTAGTAGGATCTGCTCAGATAGAAGTACTGGAGCTGAACAGTTTTAGGTGGCATATTGTACGCCCTGAAAAGGAACTGTGGGGACGTCAAAATTTTCTAATATTTGGTATGATAATATCCCTATGCGTCTGTGAAATATGAGAGTTGGAATTTTGTTAAAAGGAGTTACGGATCATTTTTAACGGAATTTTTACTAAAACTGGTTATGCTAGAAATTACTGGACTGAACAGATTTTATGTGACCTAAAGAATATTCCGGAAATGGGCCATAGGAATATGCAATTGGGCTGATTTTTGGTAGGATACTAGCCCTATGTGCTTACTAAGTTTGAGAGCTGGAATTTTCGAAAAATGATTTATGGTTTGGTCACAATAAAATTTATAGTAAAATCGATCACTACAGAATTAAGCATGTAACGGTTTTGGAAAAAACAATAAATGACCCCTTTAACGATATTGTAATTCCGCGAAACTTTTATGGCGATTACTTAAGACATATATGAATGTGTATATGTAAACCACTTAACTTAGAGTGATTATTTTAATGGGTAATCACTATGGTTAAGTTGGCGTTACTAAGCTGGAATTTTTGACAGAAATGAGGAACTTGTTGTAAGTCTTTGTTTTAATGGGCTTACGCTTAGTTATATGGTTTGGGCTTATGATCAGTAATTAATGGTATGTCTACAGCAGTTTTCCAAAGTTGGCCCAAATTAAATGAAGCTTAATGGGCTTATATGAAAGGTAAAAGAAAGGATGCTGCATTGCTGAAATTCAGCAGCCCTTGTTTCGTAATTAAATAAATTAAGTGTCTTACTTGTCTCGTATCGTCACGAAAATTTTACTACAAATAGAAAAGACACTCTTACGCATATGTATGACAAAAACTCATGATAGTTGGGCCTAAACCACGAGGGATTGGGGCCGTGTGTATGGATTGATAATTCTGTGAAATTTTTCCAACCTAAGGAACAAGTGGTACGTATGTGCATGTGTAAACGCATTACATCATGAATTGCGTAGTACATGTCATACATTGCATCATCATCATTTACATGATTTATGGAACTTATTTTATGAGAAAGAAAGATGAAAAGCATTTTTAAAGAAAAGATTATGTTTTTAAAAGAACGCTTCCCACCGGTACCGTGTGTGTTTCCTGGCTAGTAAGGACCCGCTCCAGATCCGGGGTTAATTGATCTGATGATATGGACCGTTCAGGCCAAGAGAGAATAGACCTGATATCGACCATTCAGGCCCAGAGAGAATAGACCTGATATCGACCGTTTAGGCCCGGAGAGAATAGACCTGATAAGTGATGACGTTATCGCTCCGAATCTGGGAATAATAGGTTCGAAGGGATGAAGTGACCGCCTCAGATCCGGGTGAATGGATCTGAATACTCTATTGTTTTCTTGACGATGATGTTTTGAATGAAAGAACGAAAGGAAAAGATTTTCATGGTTTCATTATGCACTACATTTGCATATTCATACGCATTGCATATGGTCGTGGGCATGATGTTGAGTCTATTAGCACTAAGCTGTGTTATTACTTGCTTCATGGCTAAGTTATGATTTTATTGCCATAGTTGCTATTATGTTAAGGGATGAGATGCTAGTCAAATGCTAGATGTAATGTTACTTAGGTTATGATCCTCTTATCTTTCGTTACCTAAGTTGCGATCTCATTACTTTTGTTACGTAAGCTATGATCTTATTCATGATACATAGGCTAAGTTGTTATGACTTGGTAGCTCCTAAGTTATGATCTTTATTGAGGGATGATCTTTTATAAGCTATGGACTTTAGTAAGTCTTAATCTTGAGAAGTTAGGAGCTGATTAATTACGGGTGTCGGATGGAAGGTCAGGTATGTTTCTAAACGGAATTTTGGGGAATTTGGTTCTTGTGTGTACTTTCCATCTAATGCATGATTGTTTATGATATACTTGCTGGTGACGTTGTCACTCACCCTTTATTTTCCTCCAAGCGGCTGTAGGGAATAAAGTAGAATGGATTGAAGACGAACCTAGGGTCCCTTAACCGTAAGATGTGCGGGAGATGGATGGCCTAGGAGACATGACGAGAGCATTGCGATCGATGAACTTTTTATGATGCTGTGATGGAGACAGTTACTTATGAGAATTTCCGTACTTTATGATTTGGGTTGTAAAACTAATGATGATTTCGTAGACGTTTTAATTTAAGTTTTTATTTTGTCACGGTTTTGCTTACTTGTTGACGTGTAAGCATGAAAGTCCATGTATTTTATCATGGACTGCGACATGTTATGGATCGACGCCTGGTACTCTCCTTAGTGAAGTACGGCGGGCGCACCGTATCCGGCTGGGCCAGGATGCGGGGCGCTACAAAAACTTGCGCCAAATGAAAGCTAGGATGTGTGGCTATGTTTCTACAATGTTTTAGGACTTTTGAAAATCGTTTGCTATTTTTACCGTTGTAATGAAAACGATGCAGAAAACAGGAAAATGAAAGTAAAGTGCTGAAAATAAGAACACCAAGAATTTTATGCTGGTTCGGTTAAAACAACCTACTCCAGTCTTCGAGGACACCTTCCTCGGTTATCACTAAACACCAAAAACACCTTAACACAAGGGTTACTGGAGTTATACACCAGCTCCACCCTTTTACAACCAATACAACCAAAACAACCAAACAAATCGATAACGAACACCACCACCAATCGAATGAAGGTTTGATCACACCTTAATCAACCTTTTACAAAAATTAAAACGTGTATGGTGGTATATTCAAAACCTATATAATATCAAGAGTATATGAACAATAGCTTGAGAGAAGAAGAAGAAGAAGAAAGAAAAATAGAAGAAGAAAGTTGTAGAGCTTCTTGATCTTGAGAGAATGAGAGTTGTGTTCTTTTTCTTGTTTGCACTATTCTCTTCTTTTTAACCATGTGTGGCCGCCCCTTAGGGCCTTCTTCCTTTCTTGAGAATTCTCTTTAATGCCCTTAGAAGATTTGCTTGTGTAGATATGACACCATCTTGCTTACTTGGCACACTATAATTGGAAGAATGACTTGACCTTACTTACTTGTCACTTCATGATTGGTCCAACTTGGCATCCTTTAATGTGCTGTAAAAGCATGAATAAAACTCATGAAATATGTACCAAATAGTAGTCAAATATTACCATACAATCACACATTAATCCCCTTCAATTTTTGAATAAAATTGAAGACAAAAATACACCAAAATTCATCCATAATAAACAACATGTGCTGAAATTTCAGCATGTGCTGTACTTTGAGTTGTTTCCTTGTGTATTGCCTTCTTCAATATCACCAATCATGTGTGGCTTATTTTTCCCTAATTTAAGTGCCAAATAAGTGCCAAATAAGCTCCACCTGAGCTCTAACATGGATGTAGTAGGCGTGTAGAAAGGCTGCACATGTGCTGAAATTTTATTTTGGCAAGCTTTGTCAAATAATGCACAATAGTTACACATATACGGTAAAAAAATATTCAGCCCCATTTTGAATTTTATAGAACACTTTAACACGTCTTGAATGTGTAAAATGTGTCTAGATACATGTTACATCTCATGCCAAAAAATGTTCCATATGTCGTGTTCGTAGAAAACCGAATTTTCGACTTTCGTCGATTACGCGATTTTTCTCCGATTAAATTCAAACTTTATGCACATGTCATACATATTATGTCACACATAATATGAATAAAATAAAGTAGATATTCAGCTCTAATGGCTGACTTAGAGGCACCCCCATGGGCTAAAAAATGAATTTGAAATCTCCACAATTAAGCATAAATTGTGGGTGATTTATGTGTGCCAACATGGAATGATTTAGTGGCTGAATTTAAAATGGAGCCACGTTACTTTTATCTAATTTTGAACTATATGGGCTGGCCATCTTTATATGGCAAGCACGTGATACGTTGGCGAAGTTTCGGTATTCACTCGATACGATAATTTTTGGTTTATAACCTTGTAACGCGTCGTTATAATTTTGTCATCACCATGAATTATATCATATGATATAAGACCTGAATATAATCATAAATATGAGGTGTATATAGTGGTGTGACGTTGAAGTATGTTTGTAATATATATAACGTATCGATAGTACGTCGGAATATATGTGTATTGTGCCTTTTTTAAAAAATTCTGAATATATATATAATATATATGTGTAGGCGTGTGAGATGAGTAGGAAGGAGACTTTCCATTTCCAAATTTGGTGCCATAAATCTTTGTCCAAATATATCTCCATTTAATGAACTAGTTAGTTCATTAACTTAAGTACTTCACTTAATGAACTAGTTTAGTTCATTAATAGTGGCACTTGAAAATAGTTCAAAGACAACAAATGTTTGCCATATGATGTAAGATGTAATGCTTCATGGCTTGTTAGTACGGCAACAATATATACGGCAACAATATATATAAAGCATATGAGGCATGTATATCATAAAAACATGTCAAGTAATAATTTTGTCATGTATTTCGTACACTCGTACTATTTAAATCATGCATTTGTAACTCATTCAAATATTTTTTCTCAACAATCTCCCCCTGATGATTTACAAAATAACACTGGTTCATAATTTAAATATAATTGCTCCCCCTTCAAATATGCTCAAATTCGAATTTTGAATTTTGAATTTTATATTGTCGTTGTCTCCCCCTTAAATTATGCAATCATGCTCTCTCTCCCCCTTAAATCATGCATCTCTCCCCTCCCCCTTTATTTTGTAAATAATGTCAAAAGTACATGTAAGAAAGAAATAGCAGTTTATAGTATATCAACAAAAATCATGCATTTCAAGTGCGTTCTTAAGGGTTATTTATTCAACCCTTTGCAAATGTACCTTTTGGTACCCAAACTTGGGTGACCTTCTTAGGTCTTCCAAAAGGTAGGAAAAGTCATGAAGAAGCAATGTAATAGATTTTCGGTGCAAATCCGTTTGGCCTTTGGCCGAGAATGCCATCATGCATATGATAAGATTTTCGATTTCGATATGCATTTCGGTTTCTATGAATAGTTTGTGATCTAGATGCATTAGTCTGATGTGAATGTCACGTATGCATCAATGGTTTTCTTTCATATCTATATGGTACATGATTATACTTTGTATGTGATGAAAAAGAAGCATGATGAGATTACATAGGGGGGATCTAGGCGTCTTCTTATGCGCCACATATATCTTGGACGCATCGATTTTCTTAGATGAAATGAATTTTGTTGATTTATTTAGTGTCTCGTTTCTCTCAACGTATCCTAATCTGTTTTTTTCGCTATCATGTTTTTGTGAAGAAATGATACGATCTAGCATGTTTGTACTGGTGTCAAATTGTTTCTCTATTTTTTCTAGATCTATATTCATTGATTTCAAATTTAAATTCTCGGATTTCATTTCATTGTTTTGTGTCGTTAATGATGAGACCTCTGATGTTAATGCATTGATTGTGCAAGAAGACTTTTCTTTTGAATCGTTTAATTGAGCAACAAGGTTTGTGTTAGAGGATTCTAAGAATTTCTTGTCTTTAATTAAGCGTTTCTTTTCTTTTGCAAGAGTCTTAGCAAGCTTATGTAATTCAAGATATTCAACATACAAATCATCATAAGAAAGCTCAGAATCAGAATCAGAATCAGAATCAGAGTCAGAAGAAACCTCATTTGATGCCTTAGATGTAAATCATACTTGTGCCGTTTGTTCTTCGATATCATCAGTCTTAGAGTCAGATGAATCACTCCAAGTAGAGGCTTTGAAGGCTCTTCTCCTTTGTTTAGGTTATGAGACGAGTCTAGTCTTTGTCCGATCCTTGTCATTGTTTTTGTTTGTTTGTTTGTGCTTGTTCGGGTCAGGTGCAAGAATGAATAAAAGAGACAACAAACGGTCACCCTGCTTGACTCCTTTGGATGGTCAAAAACATCCACTTGGCTTTCCATTTATCAACACAGAACATCTTGCAGCTGCTAAATTATTCATAAAAATACGTACAAAACGAGGCAGAAAACCAAATTTCAAGAGCACCTTTTTCAAATATTGTTAGGAAACATGGTCAAATGCTTTATCCATGTCTAGTTTTATTATGACATGGCCACCTCGACATTTGCTATCCAATATATAGACCATCTCTTTTGCCAACAGTATTTGCTCTGAAATATCCCTACCCTGCATGAAACCAGCATGCTCTAGAGAGATCAGTCTGGCCAATAATACATTAAGGTGAGTAGATGTAATTCGTGTCACCACTTTAGACAAAAAATTTGTCAGAGAAATTGGGCGAAAATCCGCAAAAGTATAATGATTTGGAACCTTAGGAATCAGGCAGATCAATGATGCTGCCATTTTAATAGGCATAAGAAATCCCAAGAAGATTTCTTGCACTGCTAGTAAAATATCGTGTCCAATGTCATCCAAAAAACGTCGATAAAATGAACCTGGAAAACCATCAGGTCCCGAAGCACTAGACGGGCTGAGATGCCAGACAGCCAGACGGACCTCATCGGCTTAAGGCAGCGATAATAACTTGTTGTTATCCTGTTCTGTTAAAATCTGAGGAATGTGTTGCAATAATATATCATGATCCTCGGTGAGCCTTCACAAAACAAATGATGATAAAAACGGACTGCCTCAGACTGAATATCGGCTGCAATCTCACACACTGTGCCATCTTACAGCTTAATGTAAGAAATGGTATGTCTTTGCCGACGAATTCTTACTATGTTATGATAGTATGATGTGCTGGCATCACCGTCTTTCAACCATTTAACATTAGCTTTTTGCTTCCAAAAAAGACAAGTACGAGATTGCTGCTGCAACAGCCAAGCCTTAGCCTAGTGATATACATGACGATTGTTCTCCGTTGCTGTTGTATCATATCAGACTTATGCCTGGATTGTTTTCTCCTCCACTGCCATTAAATCTATAAAAATATTTCCAAATTGATTCCACCGACATAGGTCATCCTTCAGTCGATGGAGCTTGTCATAAAGCCCATACATTCCCCCCACAGTAGGATATGAGTGCCAATGAGTACGAACATATGTATCAAAATCCTCATGTGTAGTCCATGCATCGAGATATCTAAATGAGGTTGGTCCGGCTGGGGACGTAAACTGACAAATCAACAATAATGGTGAATGATTCAATGTAGTACGATGTAAGTGATGCAATCTGCTAATATCAAATAACTCTACAAATCCTGTGGAGCATAGGAATCAATCTAGCCTGAGCCAGACCCTACCCAAGCCCCAGCCATCAGACCAGGTAAATTTGGATCCCTGGAAAGGCAAATCCACCAACTCACAATATTCAACCAACTGCTTAAAATCTGTGTGCGTGCGTAGTGCTGGCGACGCAACCCCTTTATGTTCATCCAGTGATAGAAAAGTATTGAAGTCTCCTCCTAGGAGCCATGGTTGGTCTACAGTCAAATTAAACCGCATTAAATCAGCCCATAATGGTTTCCTGGCTGTCACCATATGTCTAGCGTAAACGGCCACAAACAAGAATGTTCGACCGGTAGGCAGCCATCTGAAATTAATCGACATATTCTGGACACTCATCCAAATCTACAGTGACTCCATAAAAGAATCTCACCAAAAAAACCAAATGTTTGTATCATCCGAAGAAGAAGCATGTGAAAATCCTTCCTGTAAACGAAAATATTCTAAACGAGCAGGTTGTAGTTTTGGTTCAATAATAATTAATAGTTGAATAACATTTTGGCATGTAAGAGAGAGTATACGTGTAATGGAGGTGTTAATACCTCGTACATTCCAAGAAGAACCTTCATTGGGGCGGATCAAGGGCAGTAGTTGTCGAACGGCGCATGGCACCACGAGTGATAATAGAAGACGGAGGAACCGATGGCAGATCACCCTTTTTCTGCCTAGGACGCCGAGTACGAACCTTCAATAAGTGATCCACTGCATCAGATACATCTGGATGTGTCACGTTCAGACCACCATCTTCCAATGGCAATCTAGCAGATAACACCCTAGCAACCTCTAAAACCGTTAACCGTAGTTCAGAGGCATCCACCGTCATATCTTCATGTAACTCCATACACACAAATGCTGCATTGCAGGATCCACATCCTCTACATTAGTCAAACAAATTGGCGCAGAAGAACAATGTAATCTAGCAAGATCTTGCTCATGTGACACCTCGATCACCTGCTCATCTGATGGAACATTATCAACACTAGTAATCAATGGCGTTGAGGGATCCATACTTCCCTCTGGTTCAATTGTTATTCGAACTGACGGAATTGTCTGAGTCGCCTACGGTGCTAGGGTTTTCTTCAGATTGCAGCAACACTGTCCCTTTCAACGTCCAATGCTGGGGTGGCTTCGATACTGGTTTTGTCCACGAAGGTGCTGCAGTTGTTGATGCTGGTGCAGTGTCCAGCTGAGCTTCCTTTTTGCATGCAGATACTGAATGTCCCAGTATACGACATGAGGCACAATATGCAGGCAAGTTCTCATATTCAATAGCTTGAAAGAAGTGATAGTCATCACTTTGAATATACAATCTCTACGGCAGTTCCTGCGATACATCAATTTCAATACACACTCTTGCCACCGAAGGCCGCAGCAAATTTGTTGTTGCAGAGTCTGCCTTAAAAGGGGTTTTAATCATGCGTACGATTTCAAACAACGCTCTTGTTTGTGAATATAAACAGCGAGTCCTGGTAATGATATCCAAACCGGCACAATAGGCATGTCAATCCTTGGATCAAAATCATACGTCCATGTTGTAACTCGCATATGATATCCCAAAACCGTCCATGTGTCGCGAAAAACAACGATAGTAGTCTGCCTCAGCATCAAAATTCATCAAAATATGCATTGGATCAAGCAGCGTAATTTTTACGGCTGCCGAGAATCCAATCCGGTCGAAACATTTGCGAATGTCGTCCAGTTTAGGACGTCCATACCAAAACGTTCCTACCAAACAGTGTTTAAAAGAATCCGATAATGTCGTTACCTCCTCGCGTGTGAATTTTATAGCAGAAACTCCTTTAAATCTTGTGATTTGACGAGGAGGAATGATCTTGGATGATGGTTTGAGCAAAGAGGCATAGGATCGTTGCGGATACATTGCCTGCAAAAAATCGCTGCTGATCGCAGCCGTCTCCCGATGACAATGCAATCCGGAATGATAATTCGCAACCACTGAATATAGATTTTCAAAAACAAAAAAGAGAATAGGAAAGATATCAACAAATGATCGATCACAATGGAAAATTTCTATGGCATTATATATATATATATTTAAATAAACGCGCTGCTTTTATTTAAACAAGCCTCACTTGTGGTGGAGGAAAACCATATTACAATCGTCATCGTATGTAAATAAATGAAACAGTAAACTAATGATGGCTAATCTCCAGTCGTATATGATATGGCGCATTAAAACTTTGCCAAGTAAAACCATCCTTGTGGATACGGCTGTTGAAATGGCCAAAGCTAGTGAAAAATGAAAAGATGGAGTGCCTCTATTATGAAAGACGTAGTCGCAAGACTCATCGTTTGGAGATCCGATTGCTCCAGGATACCAGCTTTGTGACCGTGATGGAGCAAGTTTGGCGTGCACCTCAGCAAAGGCAAAGGAAGTTGATATTAGGTATGCAATGATAAAATATTGGAGAGAAAACTTTCTAACTAAACCTATACCCAAGCCGCCTTGGCTCAACTTGAACCAAGGCGACAACAGCAGCAGCGTGCGTCTGGTTAGATGAAAAAGTAGCTTCAGGAATGAGGCCCTCAATTTTAACGGAGAGCACTTGCAACCGCGCGTGGTATTTGTTTGAAGCAGAATCCGCCATAATAGAGCCAACAGAAGAGTAAGACATATTGAGAAATATGTTTGGATAATTTTCAAAGTCATGATTTTAAGTGGTGAATACTTAGAAATATCACATATGATGTTATAAGTGATTAAAGGTTGAAAAACTGAAGAAAAATGACGTGGATCTCTCAGGCAGAGACACATGGATCGATCCATGTACATCAGCCCCTCATGTGGATCGATCCATGTTGAACTGAGAATAACCAAACTCACAGTAAGACGTCGATCTCTCACGTGGATCGATCGACGTATGTCAGCCCCTCACGTGGATCGATCGACGTACGTCATCCCCTCACATCAGCCCCTCAGATGGATAGATCCGCGTCTCACAGAATGTTTAGGGTTTTTAGAAATTTTTCTAAAAAGTGTTGAAATTATTGTTTTTCATTTATATATGTTTCATATATGTTTATTATGTGATTCTTATGAGATATTGGTGATTATAATTGTCTTGTGACTAACGTTTATAAACATTTGAATATTGACATAATCTTGTCAATTATTATTTGGTGATTTCTTCTTCAAAAATTTGAGTTGATATACATATTTGCCAGCCTCCAAACGTTTATAAACATTTGAATATGATGTGTAATTCATTTTGTGAGGTGAATCCAAGTGGACAAATCAAAAAGGAGCTAGTTGGCAAAATTGCCAACTTGTAAAAATTCAAATGTAGCCAAACAGCTACTTGGTTTTCTTGAGGTTTTTCAGCAGATTTTTTGGAAGTCAAATGGAGCTCTCACATTTTCTATTATTGTGCTTGGAGTTGAGGATAATTTGGTGGTATTATCCTTTCTTATTTTGTTAAAGAAAATCAAAAATTATTTTTGGAAAATATGGATGATAACCAACGGCTACTTAATGGTCTTGGAGCTGAATTTTTGACTTTGAAATGGTAAATGCCCACATGCCTATTATCTTGCCAAAAAGTTGAGAAGATGATGGAGTTGTTATGGTGATATTATCTTCATTATCTCAAGATAATTCCAAGTCATTTTTTAGTTGAAAATTTCAGCCAACATGGTGTGCCAAGGTGGACCAATTATGTTGTCTCATTTTGCCAAGTGTACAAAGACCAACCAATGATGAGAAGACATTTGGAATTGATGATGAAGATGTTGACACATTGGAAGTCTTGTCTATAAGGCTCAAATCACACTATAAATAGAAGCAATGGTGAAGAAGATGAAACACACTTGGAGTTCACAAGCATTTGTTGAATTGCCTAGCTTTCATCTTCATCTTCTTGTTGTTATTGTTTCATTCATTGTAACAAAGGTGTTCTTGTTGTATTGTTGTGACCTACAAGCCTCTTGAGCTTCATTTTTAATATTGATTAGCCATTTCTATAAGGCTATATCAATAGGTGTTAGAGGAGTTGCAACTAAGTGTTGCTTAGAAGGTGATCATCCAAGTCTTGAGTAGGGTTGGTGTATAACCCAAAGATCAAGCTTGGTTCTTGTTGTAAGGTGACTCATTTGACAGTGAAATCAAAGGAAAGGTGTTCCTTGGGACTGGAGTAGGTCACATTGACTGAACCAGGATAAATCCTCGGTGTTCTTGTCTTGTTTCTTCATTTCTATTTTCTGCCCGTTTTTACTGCAGTTTTCACACAACTTCACACGTTTTGAAAAATAGCTAAACACTTTCAAAATTCTTGATTTTTGATGGAGTTATACTTCATACTATTAGCTTTCATTTGCAAAAAGAATCACTTGATTTAAGCAAGGGACAGTTAGTCTTTCAGTCTTTGCAAGATAACTGCTCCAATCTGGCTGCAATCTCACAAGTTTTGAGAAAATTTAAATTGTGTATTTATCAAGAATTGTTTAAGGTCAGGGCCTTTTAGAAACTTCATCTACACATCCTAGGGACTTTTTTGATATAAAGATCAACCTTTTTGGTTGAGTATTCAAAGAGAAACACATTTTAAAAAATCAGCAACATTCTGTCCAATTCTGTCCAGATTGATCATCTAAATCTTTTTATTTGTTGGAAGGGCCAACAAACTTATTTTTGTCTGATTTTTGGACAGAGTCTTGTTAACTCATTAAAGTTCAATTCTGGAAAGTTTCATAATTTTTGGATTTATGTAGAATTATTTGTGAATTTTTCAAAAACGAGTTTTGAATCTGAGGTGGTCTCAGATTCTGTTTTCAAAGGGAATTTTAAGAAAGGGTTGTAGTGTAATTTCCGCTAACCACTATTCACCCCCTCTAGTGGTATTTATTGAAGGTGCACGGTCCAAAAATTGGTATCAGAGCCAGGTCAACACCACTCAAAAGATGCAAGATTCAACACCATACGAATAAAAATCGGCCATCATATAATAATTATCAACCATGGCGCAACATGTATAACAATGCATCTTTACTTATGTGGAATGATCATGTATATGCTAATTCTTCTTATTTTCCAAATTATAACAATGCTAAAAATGTGCCTACAAGGCATATTCAAGTTTGGATACCTAAGGGATATCTAAACAAGAATAGTGCCCCTAACATTCAAGGACCCAAATAAAGGGCACCTAAAACTTTGTCTCCATTGTAGGAAAAACGCAAGGAATGCAAGAAGGAGGCAAAGTCAAAGAATCTGAAAACCAAATGGTTTTTAGATAGTGGGTGTTCGAGGCATATGACGGGGAACCCCAAACTATTCATGGAACTTGAACATATTGATGGTGGAAAGGTGACATTCGGTGACAACAACAAAGGAAAAGTTGTTGGAAAAGGAACAATCGGGGACCCTAACACATTTCAAATACGAAATGTGTTGCTAGTAAGAAATCTCTCTTACAATTTGCTTAGTATTTCTCAACTTATAGATTGTGGTTATAATGTCTCTTTTCTTCCCAATTCTTGTGATATATTAAATGAAAAAGGAGAAACGGTTTTAAAAGGAAATAGAGATGGTAATATTTATACTCTTACCTTAGATAATATGTTAGATGCTAAGGTTAAGTGTCTAATATCACATGACTTAGATGTGAATTTATGGCATAGAAGATTAGGCCATATAAGAATTTCAACCATTAGGAAATTATCTAAAAAGAATTTAATTAGAGGTATGCCTAAGTTAGACTTAGATAATCTTCAAATGTGTGAAACATGTATTAAAGGAAAACACATTAAAGAAACATTAAAACCAAAACACGAAGTGAGTACTAGTCATGTACTAGAATTGCTTCACTTAGACTTATTTGGTCCAAGTAGGACAAGAAGTCTAGGTGGACACTACTATGTGTGTGTCATAGTAGATGATTACTCATGCTACACATGGACATTGTTCTTAACACACAAAGACGATGCTCCATTAGCAATCGAAACTCTTATCAAGCAACTTGAAAACATTTACGAAGAAAATGTCAAAAGAATTAGAAGTGAGAGAGGCGGAGAATTTAAAAACAAAGACATAATCAAATTTTGTGAACTATATGGAATTAAACATGAATTCTCACCTCCTAGAACACCACAACTCAATGGTGTTGTTGAACATAAAAATAGAACAATTCAAGAAGTTGCTAGGACAATGCTTTGTGAAAATAAATTACCTAAATATGTATGGGCTGAAGCTGTAAGTTGTGCATGCTATATTATATATAGGCTTACTATTAGAAAGAAATCAAATAAAACACCTTATGAATTGCTAAACAATAGACAACCTAAGATAGATCATCTTAAAGTTTTTGGATGTAAATGTTTTGTGCTGAACACTAAGGATAATCTAGATAAATTTGAACAAAAGTCTATTGAATACATATTTGTTGGGTATTCAACTAACTCAAGAGCATATAGGTGATATAATCCTGCATCTAGAAAGATAACTGAATCCATACATGTAAAATTCAATGAAAATGCATGCTTTGAAGTTAGTGATAAACATCAACATAAACAAGAAACTAATGTCAAAAATATGTTTGATGATGATGTAATACTTGAGCCTGTACTTGATCATCTAGAACAAACTCCCCCTGAACAAGACATGCATGAACCCTTAGATGAAACAAATGAAGAAACTTTGCAATTGGAAGATAATACAACTAATGATCCAATTACATATAATAATGTTCACACTAATGACACATTTGAACAAGATGAGGGTGAACCTAGTCAATCTAGGAATTGATGGCACCCTCGAGAATTATTTATTGGGGATCCAAATGTTGGGGTTAGAACACGTAGAAACATAAGTCAACTTGAAGGACATAGCTTAGTCTCACACAGAATCTAAGAATGTTAAGGAAGTCTTAGGTGACATATCATGGATATATGCTATGCATGAGGAATTAAATCAATTCACAAGGAACAACGTGTGGGACTTAGTACCTAAACCTGAAGACAAGTCTATCATAGGAACTAAATGCGTCTTTAGGAATAAAATTAATGAACAAGGAAATATTAAAAGGAATAAGGCTAGGCTAGTCGCACAAGGTTATAATCAACAAGAAGGTATAGATTATGAAGAAACCTTTGCACCCGTTGCACGACTAGAAGCAATTTGATTATTACTTGTGATTGCAAGTCTAAGTAACATTAAACTCTTCCAAATGGATGTCAAGAGTGCCTTCTTGAATGGATACATCCAAGAAGAGGTGTTTGTCAAACAACCCCATGGATTCGAAGATCCAAAGAATCCTAACCATGTTTATAAGCTTAAGAAAGCTTTCTATGGTTTGAAACAAGCTCCAAGAGCTTGGTATGATAGATTTGCAAACTTTCTTATTGTAAATAATTATCAAAGGGGAACCATAGACAACACATTATTTCTAAGAAGAAAAGATAATGATTTGTTAATAGTTCAAATATATGTAGACGATATTATCTTTGGTTCAACTAACCCTACCTTAGTAAAAGACTTCGAAGAGTGTATGAAGTCAGAATTTGAATTGTCAATGATTGGAGAGTTGAATTATTTCTTAGGCCTTCAAATCAAACAAACCCCTCAAGGAATTCATATTGGACAACTTAGCAATGTCAATGATATGATTAAGAAGTTTGTCTTTGAAGAGTTGAAACCTACAACTACCCCCATGAGTGTTAGTACCAAACTTGATAAGGATGAAAATGGTAAACCTTTTGATGACACACTCTATAGGTCTATGATTGGCTCATTGTTATACTTGACTGCATCAAGACCTGACATCATATTTAGTGTATGCATCATAGTCTTTTTCATATTACAATGCAGTGAAAAAGATCTTTAGATATCTTAAGCATATACCTCACTTAGGACTGGTGTATGATAGAAATGCTAAGTTAGAATTACATGCATATAGTGATGCTGATTATGGTGGTTGCAAATTAGATAGAAAATCCACTAGCGGTATTTGTCAATTCATAGGAACCAACTTGATCTCTTGGTTTTCTAAAAATCAAGCTAGCGTAGCTCTTTCTACCACTGAAGCCGAGTATATTGCTTTGAGTTTATGTACTACCCAAATACTTTGGCTTAAACAGCAACTTAGTGATTTTGGCATTAAAATGAATAAGATTCCAATTTTCTGCGATAGCACAAGTGCAATCAATCTTTCTTGGATAGTGTAAGACCATGATTTTAGTTGGTAAGTCATGATTTGGTATGATAAGTTTCATTTGGTATAAGTTGAGTATAGGTTAAGGGGGAGAGTATAAGTTGAGGGGGAGCATAACTATTTAATATTTTGTTGAAAAGAAAGTCTGAAAACAATTGGTAAGATTTATGATGTTAAAATGGTTATGAGTTGTGACATTAAAATCATCTTAAGTTATTTTGAAAATCATCCAAAAGGGGGAGAATGTTGAGAAATATGTTTGGATAGTTTTCAAAGTCATGATTTTAAGTGGTGAATACTTAGAAATGTCACATATGGTGTTATAAGTGATTAAAGGTTGAAAAACTAAAGAAAAATGACGTGGATCTCTCAGGCAGAGACACATGGATCGATCTATGTACATCAGCCCCTCATGTGGATCGATCCATGTTGAACTTAGAAGAACCAAACTCACAGTAAGGCGTCGATCTCTCACGTGGATTGATCGACGTACGTCAGCCCCTCATGTGGATCGATCGGCGTATGTCAGTCCCTCACATGGATAGATCCACGTCTTACAGAATGTTTAGGGTTTTTAGAAATTTTTCTAAAAAGTGATGAAATGATTGTTTTTCATTTATATGTGTTTCATATATGTTTATTATGTGATTCTTATGAGATATTGGTGATTATAATTATCTTGTGACTAACGTGCCTTGGAAGTTTCTACAACTTACCAAAAAGGGCGAAATTGGTATTTTGAGTTTTGTAAGAACATCACATGATGAAAATATTTCAAGGATGTATTCTCATTATATTTATCATGACAAAGGTGATATCATGAGTGTTTATGACCGTCGGTGTCATTTCTGGAGTTTTCATATACCAGGGGTATTTTGGTCATTTCACCCCCGAGTGTATTTATGGTATTTTCACTTAAGGAATCCTTTGAGCATGTTATTATCTTCATTCTGGAGCTGATTTATTATTAATTTGTAGATTATATGGTGATTCATTATTCCATTCTCTCACATGATGATATCAATGACTATAGCTGAATATGTGACGATTTGAGATGTCACATATTTTTTCTATCTTGAAGACTTTCTTATATGTGTTATAAGAACATATCTATCATCATTTTTCAGAGGTTATAAAGGTGTTAAAGATGTGGAAGTGTTCCCTACATGCAAGAAGAAATAGTTGGAATTTTGGTGGTATATATTGACATAATCTTGTCAATTATTATTTGGTGATTTCTTCTTCAATAATTTGAGTTGATATACATATTTGCCAGCCTCCAAACGTGTATAAACATTTGAATAGGACGTGTAATTCATTTTGTGAGGTGAAGACAGGTGGACCAATCAAAAAGGAGCTAGTTGGCAAAATTGCCAACTTGTAAAAATTCAAATGTAGCCAAACGGCTACTTGGTTTTCTTGAGGTTTTTTAGCAGATTTTTTGGAAGTCAAATAGAGCTCTCACATGTCCTATTATTGTGCTTGGAGTTGAGGATAATTTGGTGGTATTATCCTTTCTTATTTTATTAAAGAAAATCAAAATTTATTTTTGGAAAATATGGATGATAACCAACGGCTACTTAATGGTCTTGGAGCTGAATTTTTGACTTTGAAATGGTAATGCCAACATGCCTATTATCTTGCCAAAAAGTTGAGAAGATGATGGAGTTGTTATGGTGATATTATCTTCACATTCTCAAGATAATTCCACGTAATTTTTTAGTTGAAATTTCGGCCAACATGGTGTGCCAAGGTGGACCAATTATGTTGTCTCATTTTGCCAAGTGTACAAAGACCAACCAATGATGAGAAGACATTTTGACTTGATGATGAAGATGGTGACACATTGGAAGTCTTATCTTTAAGGCTCAAATCATACTATAAATATAGGTAATGGTGAAGAAGATGAAACACACTTGGAGTTCACAAGCATTTGTTGAATTGTCTAGCTTTCATCTTCATCTTCTTGTTGTTATTGTTTCATTCACTGTAGCAAAGGTGTTCTTGTTGTATTGTGGTGAGCTACAAGCCTCTTGAGCTTCATTTGTAATATTGATTAACTATTTCTATAAGGCTATATCAATAGGTTTTAGAGGAGTTGCAACTAAGTGTTGCTTAGAAGGTGATCATCCAAGTCTTGAGTAGGGTTGGTGTATAACCCAACGATCAAGCTTGGTTCTTATTGTAAGGTGATTCATTTGATATTGAAATCCAAGGAAAGGTGTTCCTTGGGACTGGAGTAGGTCACATTGACAAAACCAGGATAAATCCTCGGTGTTCTTGTCTTGTTTCTTCATTTCTGTTTTCTGCTCGTGTTTACTGCAGTTTTCACACAACTTCACACGTTTTTAAAAAATATCTAAACACTTTCAAAATTCGTGATTTTTGGTGGAGTTACACTTCAGACTGTTAGCTTTCATTTGCAATAAGAATCACTTGATTTGAGCAAGGGAAAGTTAGTCTTTCAGTCTTTGCAAGATAACTGCTCCAATCTGGCTGTAATCTGACCAGTTTTGAGAAAACTTAAGGTCAGGGCCTTTTGGAAACTTCATCTACACATCCTAAGGAGTGTTGTGATATATAGATCAACCTTTTTGGTTGAGTATTCAAAGAGAAACACGTTTTGCAAAATCAGCAACATTCTGTCTAATTCTGTCCAGATTGATCATCTGAATCTTTTAATTTGTTTGAAGGGTCAAACAAATTATTTTTGTCTGATTTTGGGATAGAGTCTTGTTAACTCATTGATGTTCAATTCTGGAATGTTTCATAATTTTTGGAGTTGTGTACAATTATTTGTGAATTTTTCAAAAACGAGTTCTGAATTTGAGGTGGTCTCAGATTCTGTTTTCACAGGGGATTTTAACAAAGGGTTGTAGTGTAATTTCCGCTAACCACTATTCACTCCCCCTCTAGTGGTGTTTATTACAGGTGCATGGTCCAACAAGACAAATATGTGTGTATAAAGTAAAATTTTGAATGTTCGCATGCATAAAATGATGTCTTATGAATAAGAAATGCACCAACATTGCCTGTGTCTTATGTGGACACAGGCAACGTAAAAGATATAGCACCAACACAATGTGAGGCATCTATCAATATCGGAAAGCAGGCAGCTGAAGATCCATGCGTAGAGCTCCGCGAACTTCGCACGGCAATTCATGAAGAGACGTGTAACGCTGCAACCCGGATGCTCTGTAAATATGTCGTGCAAGCCAATGAGAGGCTGTATTGGCTTCCCAGGGACAATACTAGAGTGTTGATTGGTTTAGGCTCAAGAATAGTCTTGCACGCTGAATGTCCGCCGCCAACCATCCTGTTAGTGGTCGAGATCCGGCCAACAAGGTAATCATAGGTTGGCAGTCCGTTTCCAATATTATGTTGTTATACTCTTGTGCAAAGTGAATCAATGCAAATGTCACGGCTAGTAATTCCGCCCTTAGGGGCCCAACCAACGGTAATGAAAAGCATATAGCCGAAAGTATGTGTCCCTGATCCGTTCTTAAAACCGCCCCTCCTGCTGCTAGCTTTCGCCTACAATTGCGTCAACGTTTAACTTCAGTTTTCCCGATGGGCGCAGCTGCCAATGGATAATTCGTAGTCGTTTAGTGCACAATGATGGAGAAAAGTGAAGGTCTATTAGATGCGGTACTGAGGTGGCAAACTTTTTCCCATTCATTGCAGAACACCATGTGTACATAGCCATCTTGATCTTATTGTATAAACGCACATAATCGAAATGCTCTTCACCAAACCTGCTGGCTGCATATGTTTTCCATATTTCCCATGCAACAATCGAAGGCACCGTTGCTTTAAGTTGTCCCAGCATCGATGTCTTACTTGATGTGCGCCACCAACGAAAGAGGTGAGCCTTAATGGTTCGAGACGATGGCATTGGTCCGGAGAAAATAGCCACCATTTCCATCCATAGCGGTTGGATTTTTGAGCATTGTAGCAATACATGGTCTTGATCATCAGTATTCGTACGACAAAAAACACATTATGATAGATGTGGCGTCAACCAATAGCACAGGTTGTAACCATTGGGGGGGAACGATTCCAAAGTCGCCATAGAAAACTTTTTTGGCCCGGGTGAGAATTTTTCCACCAAATATAGCGTGTTTCAACCATAGGTAGACCATCTTTCACAATTAGTGAGTATGCCGATTTAATGGAAAATTCGCCATTGTCATCCGGCACCCAATGAATGATATCATGTGTCCTTCTAATGTTCAACTCCATGAAATCATGAATGATACACAGTCACTTCCACGTTGGCGAATCGTAAATGTGCGAATAAATAGAAGAACACTGTCCATATTTGCCTCTACAGAATTCAGCCCATAATGTATTGGAATGGAAATATTTCCATCACAGTTGTCAATCATAGGCTTTTTGAACATATGAAAGATTGCGAATACCTAATCCTCCCTCTTTAGTTGTGCGGCAGACTGAAGGCCAAGATTACCAATGATGTATACCTTTCCACAGAAAAGTTGCCATTTTACGATTTAAAGTATTAATAACACTTTTTGGTAGGCGTGAACTCGCAATGAGATGCGTGGGAATTGTATTTAGCACATATTTGATGAGTATTATCCTGCCCGCCATTGATAGTAATTTGTTTGACCAAGACGATTTTTAGCCTCAAAGTGGTTGATGAGAGGAGTGCAATATCTGGATTTGTTGATTCCCTTATACAAATATGATCCAAGATACTTGATAGGCAATGATGTCGACCACATGCCCAGAATATCCAATGAAGTATTAACTGAGACTCCCAAGCCTGCAACAAATTGGCTTTTATTTTAATTAACCAGCTATCCGGAAGCCTTCTGATATGCTTCCAAAATTTGGCAAAATTTTCCCAGATTTCTGGTTGATCCGTTTAAAAATACTAACAAGTCATCCGCAAATCCCAAATGTGAAACACATGGCACACATCTGGCCGTAAAGCCTTTGATTGTGCCCATTCGCATAATGATTTCAGCCCTCTTGAGAATCCTTCCGAAGATAAAATGAATAATAGAGGTGGCAATGGATCGCCCTGCTTTACCCCACGGCCAATGGAGAAGAAACCTGTCGGTTTATCGTTTAGGAGGATGGAGCAGTGCGTTGCACGCAAGTTATTGAGTAAGATTCAAACTAGGCTCGCATCCATGCCTAGCTGTTGTAGCATCGAATCAAGATATCTCCAACTAACTCTATCGAATGCCTTAGCCATATCCAATTTAATCATGACATGTCCTCCTCTTCTGCATTTGTCAATCACATTCACCATCTCTTGTGCCAGTAATATCTGTTCTGTGATGCCGCGGCCTTTCATGAAACCTGCCTATTCTGGCGAGATGAGTTTAGGCAATAGCTTCCCCAGTCGAGATGCTATCAATCTTGTAATTACCTTAGAGATAAAGTTTGTTAGGCATATGGGACGGAATTTCGCAAAAGTTTGAGGACTAGGAACCTTTGGAATGAGGATAATTGTGGCGGCCGCTACTTGCTTTGGCATCATAACTCCCAAATAAAATTCTTGTACCATTTTGAGCACATCATATTGTATCACATGCCAAAATCTCCTATAGAACGATCCTGGATAGCCATCAGGTCCTGCCGCGCTAGTAAGACTAAGATCCCACACGGATTCCTTGACTTCCGCTAGTGTGGGAAGCTCCTCAATATATTATTATCCTCTAACGTTATCAATGATGGTATATACTGTAGAATATAGTCACAATCTACCACTGGATCGTCTGTAAATAGTTGTGAAAAATAACGAATAGCTTTGGATTCTATTGCTGTTGCTTGCGTGCACTCAGTTCCATCAGGCTGCAATAAACGACAAATGTGCTGCCGACGACGCTTCTCTTTTACTATTTGATGATAAAATGAAGTATTTGCACCTCCCTCCTTAAACAACTTAACATTTGCTTTCTGCTTCCAAAAGAGAAATGCACGATTTTGAACAAGTTTCAACTGCGCGATGCAGCAGTGATATTGTGATCGTCTACTCTCTATAGGATCCGCGTCATACATTCTTTCAGCTGATTGAACTTCTGCCTCTGCCTGAGATACCGCATCAAAGATGTTCCCAAAAACCTCTTTATTCCATTGCCTTAGCTCTTTCCGTAAACGACACAACTTATTATGGAATCCCCACATTCCTCCAACTGTGGGAAATGAGCACCAATGATGTATGACAAAAGCGTCGAAATCAAGATGTGTTGTCCAAACATCAAGATATCTGAATTCTGCTGGATTCCTAGGACCATAGGTGTCACATGTCAGCAATAGTGGAGCATGATCAGATGTAGCTCTTGTGAGATGTTGAACTTGTGTAACGGGAAATATATCAGAGAAAGACGGAGAGCACAAAAAACGATCAAGTCGACGCCATACTCGGCCTAGACCTCGACCATCTGACCAAGTGAATAAAGAACATTGAAAAGATATTTCCTGCAAGTCACAGTGCTGAACACAATCGTTGAAATCCTGTAGTGTGTGCAATGATGGTTGCGATCTACCATGATGCTCTTCTAATGTGGGAAATGTATTAAAATCACCACCTATTAACCATGGTTCTATAATGGTTGTGTGGAATTGTTTCAAATCTTCCCACAATATACACCTCTCTGAGATCGAATGGCGTCTATATACTGCTGTCAACCAAAAACAATCTCCTGACGCCAGCCAACGATACTTGATAGAATAATTCTGTTGGCCAACTTGTTCCGCTTCCAAGGCTAAAAGTGATTCCTTCCAAAAAACCATATTTGATCATTACAAACTGACACAGGTTTTGAAAAACCCAATTGTAGCTAATATGATAGCAGCAATGAAGCTCTAAGTTTTGGTTCTATGACCACTAAAATATGTAAGTTATGCCGTCGAACCATTGAAAGTAAACGAGTAAGTGATGTATGTATGCCACGGACATTCCACAATAACATCTTTATTGAGATAATACATCAAAAGAATTAGAGAGATGTGTTGCACGTAACCTAGTTAAACGAGGAGAGGTAGGCACCGCTTGGTTTCGTCGCAAGATCCTTGGCCCATGACTAGGTTGTGGATTTGTTGCTTCCACAACCACGTTATCACGAGAGTGTGCATCAATGTATGTAGCTTCAATGATGTTTGCTATATTTTCATGGAAATCCTTATCCTGTGCATCCAACTAATTAACATCTAATGGAATACCTGATTCGTTGTCTGAGTGCGATACTAACAACGCTGGCTCTGAGAGATCTCCCAATATACAATCATCAACTCCTTTTAGTCTTGAGAGATCCTGTGTGTATGTTATCTCCTGAACTGCAACCATATCTGGTGAGTGAGGTTGGATTGATTCAATTTAAGGCAGACAGTGAGGCTCAACGTGCGGTTCTGCAATCGCTGTACCTGATTTTTTTGGTGTCCAGCGCTTCTTTTGCCTTTATCAACTGGTTTTGGATTGGTATTGTCTATATGAGGCGTGACTTTTTCGACGGTAGGTGCATTGTGTTTTCCACAATCTGACGCAACATGCCCTAGTCGATAACATCCGGGACAGTATGATGGCAGATCCTCATATTCTACGTTCTGCATGATTAACCTTGTTGATGCCTGAATGAAAACTCGTTGAGGCAATTCTTTTGAGACATCCAATTCAACACAGATGCATGCCACCGACGGCCGGTTCATAGCGGTAGTGGCTGCGTCAAGCTTCAGTGGCATTCCCAACATTGTTGCTATTTGAAAGAGAGCATCTTTACGATGCAGGTGAATGGAAAGACCCGGGAATGTAACCCAAATTGGGACTATCGGCACTATTATCGTGGGATCATAATCCGGAGTCCACTTGGTGATGCGCATATGATTTCCGGAGATCATCCAACTTCGTCGTGAAAAACATCGGAAATAATCTTGCTCATGCTCAAAGTGGAGAAGAATGTGTGTAGCATCCAAAAGACCTACCTTTACCGATCCAGTGAATCCGATACGATCAATGGCTGATCGAATCGTTGCAAGCGGTGGCCTTCCATACCAAAAAGTTCCAACCAATGTAAATCGATAAGGAGAGGCTAACGACTGAATTTCCTCATCTATAAATGTAATCATTGGGCTGCCCTTGAATTTTTGGATTGGTTTCGGCGGAATGATCGGTGGTGATGACGTGAAAAGCGATGCGTATGAGCGTGGTGCTACCGAAACCGGATCCGCCGTAGGGCCGACTGTGGAGGGTTGGACTGCCATGAAAGTAGGTTTTGGAGAAGAATATGAATAGAGAAGAATAGGGAAGAAGAGATCAAGTTGCAATGGGTGGCGGAATGGAGCGATGGCTGACGGCAGTTACGCCGCCAGCCGTAGGCCATCGCCCGCGAGAGAGAAGAAGGGCAGCATTTTTTTGTTATATATATAGATATGTATATGTATATATATATATGTATATGTTTTTTTAAAAGAAAGATTTTATTAGCATAAGGCCTCACTTATGGCGGAGGAATACCTTATTACATCGTATGAAAGTATAACGCACAAAGGAGATGATTATCAATATCCAAGTCATATATGATATGCCGCATTAAAACTTTGCCAAGTAAAACCACCCTTGTGGATAAAACCTTGGCTAAGGAAAAGCGTACATATTTATATACTTGGAGTATTGATAGGCGTTACAGTGTAAAATGAAAAATATGACAATCCACATATAACATATAGGACACGGATGATAGGGAAGCCGCAGAAAATCCCGAGCTTGATGGTTCCGCCTCATTCTGTAGGAAAATGAACCAGCGTCAGTGATGAAAGGAAGCCGAAGGTGTGACCTCGTCCTTGCATCAAAGAAATAAGATATTGGGTCAATCAGGCAAATGAGACATAAGAAAAGGCAGGAGACCAAGGGAATGCAAATCATACCGAGTCTGCCTGTACCAACCAAGGTACAGGCAGAGAAATCGAAAGAATGCCAATCCATATGGAAGACCAGATAAACCCAAGCTTGATGGAGGTAACGAATGTCAGCAGCCAAAGTTAGTAGCCATGTGCAAAAATATCTCTGGTGCAGGTGTTGCCATATCCTTCTTTAACGAGAAAACATTAGGATGCGCACGATGTTGGCGATATGAATACTCCCGGTCGGCCATGGACATGCGAAAGTAAATGTGAGATTTGACCAATAGTCTGTGAAGAACAAAAACTTCAAAGCAATACAAAGCGTACTGATGCTGCCTGTATCGCGCAGGATACAGGCAGAAATAAAAATTGTATGCCAATCCATATGGAAGACGAAATACTCGAGAGGTATCTGCAGTGGTAGGAGGCATGCATCACCAAGCCTTAAAGATCGTCTGGTGAACACCCTCCAGAGAATGCCAATGGACTCCACGATGAAGATGGGTATGTGATATAGTCTCATGGTCACCGCAGTACATGCGTAGGAAAAGGAGCAAGAAAACCAATAGTCTAGCCAAGACAAAAGAAATAGGATCAAAGGAATGCATAGCGTACCGAGGCTGCCTGCATCCCACAGGATACAGGCAGAGCAAAAAATTGTATGCCAATCCATACGGAAGACCGAAATTGCCTAAGATAGGCGCACGTGCACTGATGAGAGATCCAAAGCAACCGCAACACGAACCAACGATGGGAGATTATGGGAATTGTAATGTTGCGTCTGCGAAATAGCATTGCATGTTGGGCAAGATAGTGTGCCGCCATTTTTGCTTCTCTATAAACATGTATTAACTCTAGGCGATGGTGACGAAGGAGGTTCTGTAGAAGACCAAAATGATAATTGCCAAAATCCCTCTGGTGTTGGTGGTGGCGTTGTAATATTTGTTCACTATCAGTCTCCAAAATGATAGGTCGATGTAGCGGGAGAAAGTATAGGATGCTAAACAACGCTGCCTGTATCTCTACAATAAGTGGTGGACTCATAGGCAATCGCAAGGAGACTGCTCCGACACAGTTACCTGAGGAGTCTCGTAAAATAGCCCCCTGAAGCATAATGTCGACCAACAGCAGCATCCACGTTCAATTTCAAGCGGCCTAAAGGAGGTGTACGCCAGCGAACAACTTGAGGACGCGGGGAGCGAAGGGGTGGGATCCAGGAAAGATGTAGTGGTGGTCCTGCTGCAAGCTTCGATCCATGTAGTGTTTTAAGCCACACAGCAATGTCATAGTGAATAGAGTCCCGAAAGGCGGAAGGAACAAAAGAATTCGACTCCCCATATATAAGTGAGGCATAGGCACGCCAGATGTTAGAGACGACAATACCTGGGATGACAATTTTTGAGACCCCAAAGAGTGTTGAGGATGAGGATTGGTACCACCAAGACAGAAGATACTGTCGAAGATGCAATGATATAGGCGCTAAAACGTGGAGTTCCGAAGTAAAAAAATCCCATACAGATCGAATGGTAACGCAGTATAAGAAAACATGATCAACAGTGGCAGAGGCTTGTCTGCAAAAAGGACACTGTGTGGGACGAGCTGCTGACTACTTCCCAATGTAATCCTGAAAAGGCATAGAGGAATGGAAAAGGCACCATAACAGTATCTTTGTGGCTGGCGTGTGATGCTTGTACCAAATAAATTGAGCAGATAGTATCTTTGGGCTTGGCATCCGGCATATGTCATAAGCTGTGTGTAAGGAAAACCCTCCCAAAGTAGACGGCGTCCAAGTGAGGAAAGAGCCGTGGCCTGCGGAGTGAGGTAAACATGTAGGATGAATTCGACATATAAGCCGCCATACAGGTGAATCCTGTAAACGTGGCATATAGTCGCCCCTGCGCCCGTATTTTTGATGCATATACTGACTCCAAAGCGTGTCACACTTCTGATATGTCCACCATATCCTACAATGATATGCTTGTTGTAACTGGGTAAGATCACTTAGGCCTAAGCCTCCTTCCTCCAAAGGAGTCGTAATAGTAGACCAAGCAACCCAATGATGCCGATGTCCCCAGTAGAAAGCCGCCATTTTTCGTTCGATGGTTTTGATGATGGATTTAGGCAGACCCCCTGCTGCAAGAACATGTAATGGAAAAGCCGAGATCACATAACAAAGTAATACCAAATGTCCTGCGGTGGTAAGGAACCGAGAGTGCCATCCATTCAATCGGGCATCAATATGTTGGAGCAAAGAAGTGCAATATCGACAGCGATTGATACCCTTATGTAAATAGGAGCCTAGATATCGAAATGGTAATGTAGAGCTACGCATGCCCAACACAGTTTCAAAAACATGTCGTCGGTGTGAAGATATGTGGGCGGATGGAATAAAGCTTCTCTTATGAAAATTTACCTTCTGACCAGAAGCAGTTTCATAGGATGCTAAGAATGTATGAAATCTGTGCAAATTACGCTGTGTCCCTCTCAAGAATACCAGAAGGTCATCCGCATATGACAAGTGAGTAATAGTAAAGGAGACTCTACCAACCCGAAAAGGATGCACTGCACCAGAGGCAACCATGGATTTTATGCCTCTGCTGAAACCCTCCGACGATAGAATAAAAAGTAGAGGAGAGAGAGGATCACCTTGCTTGACTCCTCTATAGGGCCAAAAGGGCATAGACGGCTGGCCATTTATCAATACGGATAATGTGGTGGCACTTAAGTGGTTCAGAATTAGCCGAATGAAGAAATTAGAGAAACCAAATTTCCGTCGCATTAATTCCAGATATTCCTAGCTAACTCTGTCGAATGCCTTCATCATGTCCAGCTTTAAACATAACTGAGAGCCTCCCCTGTCAAGCATATGAATCATCTCGCGCGCCATTAAGACTTGTGTGGAAATATCATGACTTGGCAAAAACCCTGTCTGTTCTGGAGATATCAACTTGGGTAGCAAGCTACTCAAGCGTGAGGCGATGATTCTAGTACAAACTTTACTCAGGAAATTTGTAAGACAAATAGGTCGAAAATCACCAAATGTTTGAGGAGATGATGTTTTTGGAATCAACGTGATGAGTCCACTAGCCATCGTTGATGGCTGTTGAATTCCAAGAAAAAATTCTTGTACTGCTTTAACAACATCCGAATGAATAAAATGTCAACAAGAGCGATAAAACTCACCATGAAATCCATCTGGCCCTACTGCACTATGTGGATCTAAATGCCACACGGCAGCCTTAACCTCCGTCTCCGTAGGCAATTGTGTAAGCATGGTATTGTCTTCATCTGTGATCAGAGTAGGTATGTTTGCTAAAATAGCAGTGTGATTATGCGTTGCCTCCTTAGAAAACAAACACGTATAGAAAGAGACTGCTTCAGACATGATATCTGTAGAGGTTGTGCATAACTCCCCAAAGGATGTTTGGATTTGTTGAATCTGCAACTCAGATCGTCTTCCTTTTACGATAGAGTGAAAATAACGTGTATTGGCATCCCCTTCTTTGAGACATTTTACTCGTGCCTTTTGTTTCCAAAAATGATGTTCATACTTGGAGGCGCGGAGATAATCAGCCTTAGCCCTATAATATGCCTCACGTGTCCCTTCATTTGGATCCGCAAGCCAAGATGTTTCTGCCGTGTCAAGGAGGGATTCCGCATGCATAAGATTGGTAAAGATATTACCAAAGATGTCCTTATTCTATCGCTGAATGTCTCGCTTGAATGAAAATAATTTAGAGTAGAATCCATACATTCCGCCAGTGGTGGGATACGATGACCAAACATCCTGCGGATAAGAGTGGAAATCCGGATGCAATAACCAAGACTCTAGAAACTGGAATGATCTTGTACCCCCAGTCGGATTTTTTCCACATATGAACAATAATGGCGTGTGGTCTGAAGTTACGCACGGGAGATGTGTAAGCTGCATCACGTCAAATACATCTTGAAAACTTGAATTTATAAAAAGCCAATCCAATCTTCGACAAACCCGTCCTAATCCCCTTCCATCAATCCAAGTGAATCTAGGGCCATGATATTGTGGAGCCATAAGAAAGCAAGACTCTATACAATCGTTGGAATCTTGTAACGTCGCTATATTGGGATGAGAGCGATCACTATGATCATCAAGTTCCGAAAAAGTGTTGAAATCCCCACCTACCATCCATGGCAAAGAGGACCCGTCTGAAAAATCACATAAAGACTGCCAAAGGGAGCGGCGCAATGCTGAAGTATGCTTAGCATATACGATCGACAGTACAAACGTCAACTAAAGTGGGCGAAAAAGCAAAGTAAAATTCACCACTTGGTCTTGATCCTTCGTAGCAAGCAGTTGAAAATCTGAGTCACGCCAGAAAAACCATATACGTTCCGAGTGAGAAGCATAATTATGCGTAAAGCCAAGACTCATAGAAAACCCATTAATCCGTGAAGCAGGAAGTTTAGGTTCAATCAGTGCAAGCAAATGTAGACGATGTTCACGTATCAAATTACGCAATCGAGGTATGAAGGCACGCATGCCTCTGATATTCCATATTAATGTATTCATTGGAAAAGGTTAGTGTTACTTCCCTGCAAGACGTGTGAAGCACTGCGTGTTAAGATATTTGATGGTGGCAAAGGTGGCAGATCCTTCTTAGACCGACGTTTGCGACGTGGCACCACTGGAATAAATTCAGCCTCCTCCACCTGCTCCTGTAAGCGAGAGATCAACATATCCTCCTCTGGTGACTGAGGTAGCAATTTCATGCGTCTAACTACGTACTCTGAGACATTCTGCGACTCCTCTATTGGCTCTTCTACTGGAAGATCAGTATCAGAGGAATGGACCATGTCACATTGAAGAGGAATTTGGGTCGAAGGTTCAGCTGGTGCATCGAAAAAAACCGACTGTATGTCATTGACATGATCGAAAGTGACTGCAGTATCAGCAACTGGTTCATTTACAACCTGTTGATCCAATTGTACTTGCGCTGTAGGAAGGTCAGTCTGCTGAACCGAAGGGGGCTGTGCAGGGGGATCTGCATGAGAATCCACCACTGGTTTTTTTTTGGGGGTCCATCGCTGAGCCCTTGGACGAGTAGGGGGAGGTGGCATTGGAGGTGGTGGCACAGTGGTGGATGCTTTTTTAGGGCATAAATCTGCTACATGGCCTAAACAGCGACACGAGGAACAAAACAAGTGAAGATCTTCATATACCACGGTTTGCAGAATAAATCTATTTTTAGCTTGCAAATAAATTTTTTGGGGTAGGTCTTGTGATACGTCAACTTCCACACATACTCTTGCAATCGATGGACGGAGGCCATCCGAGGTTGCGACATCTAGCTTGAGGGGGGTACCTATGGGCCAGACAATCTCAAACAACGCCTTTCGACGATGTAGATGAATAGGCAATCCAGGTGGGGACATCAGCTGTGTGATCAAAATCTACAGTCCATTTAGTTATTCTCATATGGCATCCAGAAGCATGACAGGATCGCCGATAGAAGCAACGCAGGTAATCTGCTTCGTTTCGAAAATTCAAAAGAATGTGCTTTTGATCGATAAGTGTAATGCGCAAATCATGATGGAAACCAATCTTTTTGAAAACTTCACGGATAACTTTCAAAGGTGGTCGAACCATACCAAAATGTACCCACGAGAGAGTATCGGAACGGGGCTGCCAAGGCATCAATCTCCGAATCGGTAAAGGATATCAACGGAATGCCTTTGTAGCATGATGCTGTTTTTGGCGAAATTGAGATAGAAACGGCTGAGGATGAACCAGTGACAATGTCAGCGAAAGTGGGAGGAATGGCAGCCATGGTAGGAAAAGATTGTGCCTTTGGAATGTAATCAGCGAAGCAGGATCAGCGGGATGCGCAAATGATCAACGGGATGAGGGTGAGTAGCAGCATACGGCGGCGGCGGCTACTGCCGCAAGAACCAGCACGATCGCCAGACCGCCGTCGGCGTCATTCTACAATCGTATATATATGTATATGTGTATATATATATATATATGTATATATATATATATGTTTTTTTAGATGAAGGACGGGAGGTAACGTCCGGGTGTTTTATTAATATTTGACCCTCACTTATGGCGGAGGAATACCGTGGTTACAAAAGCCCCATACTCGACGGGAGTCTCTCCCAAAGGAAAATGGGAAATAAGTACATGATTCAAAAAAGAAATGTACAAGAAAATTAAATGTGCTACGTGTTGCTTGTTCGTCGAAGGTGAAGAGAGCTGCATATTTTGGTGAACCCATGTTTGTCAACGATCATGATGCTCCATGCCACAGTAAAAAGTAAATGGTTAAACAGAGCAAATTGTTGAGATAAATGAATGTTGTATATTCAAAGAGATCAGAACGTACCCACGTCACCTTGGTCAATGTGACCAAGGCAACCATCCAAGATAAGTCGCCAACCCAAATGGGAGACATCCAATGCGCGGACAACAATAGATGTGTCTAAACAAAATAATAAGCGGGTTAGCGATTGAAGATAAACAACATATGAAGAGTAGTGCAAGTATAAAGGATGTTGTACCCCAACAAACATGTACATGGAACTATGAATAAGTGACTGAATGAAAGCGATAATTTCTTTAAGCGCGTGTTACTTAAGCTAGCTTAACCCTATTTACTTCTGAGATGATACTAAATAAGGGGATTCAAGAAAGTGATACGTGAAATATATATAGTTATAAGAACTATACACATTAAAATATATTTACGTTGGTGTATAAGGGTGTGAAACATATATGTATGCGTGTGCATACTAAGATACATACATATATACGTCTAAGATACACACGTATGGACCCATATATACATATAGGTTATCATGTATACGTGTATACATATATATGCGTGTATAAAGAAGCATATGTATACATATATATATACACTAGTACCTAATGTACACATAGGCGTGGTTACTTACGTATACATGAACATTTATACAAGTTTAAGGGATTTGCACATTGTACCTCTTACGACATACATATACATGATAATCATAGAATAGAATAAAATAAATAAAACAATAGAATACATGAAATAACAAAATACCCCTCAAACACCCAAGAATTTCGGCTAAGCCCTTAGAGAATCTAGAATTCTCTACATCATTCCAAATAATGCTTAAATAAATAGTTATATAATAATTATAAAAACAAAATAATCAAGTTGCATGCAAAAGAAATGATTAAATAAGAAAAGAGGGAGAAAAAGCTTGAAGCTACCTAGCCTAGGTTCCCCTTCTCTCCTCCCTCCATGCAATCGGTCATGCCCCTTCCCCATGCCCCCTTGATTTTTAAATAACACAAGAAACATCTCACTCCAAACCCATCTTGAGACTCCTCTTCAACAAGCCAACACTTGAGGAGCTTCCTTCCCTCTACACTTTAAATTTCGGCCACACCCCCTTGGAGCCAAGAAATCAATTCAAGTTTCATCTTCAAGCCCCAAGAACTCATCTAGTGGTCACTAGGTGAAGATCCTTCAAGCTATTAGGAGAAGCCAACTTCTTGGTGGGTTGGACTCATTTCAACCTCCATTCAAGACTCATCTTGTGGAGGGAGACTTCACTTCATTTCATCCAAGATTCAAGCTAGAGGGAGGTTTCTAGCATAAAAGAGGCAAGTTTACAATGATCTCTCATGATTTATGTAAAGAGTTTGTGATTTGAATGCTTAGAAGTTCTTAAGATTTAATCTTTAGTTGAATGTCCTAAGTTTGAGATTATATCTTATAGATTTCTTAAGAACCTTGCATTGCATGTGGCTTATTCTCTCAAAGATGGAATCTTTTATGACATGCATCTAGTTACAAGGCTGTTTTGAGATGATTTAAGGTTTAAATAGTGATTAGTAATATATCTTGCAAGAACAAGATGAAAGGGTGGACCTTGGACTTGAACCAATGACAAAATCTCAAACTACTGGAGCTAGGCAGAACAGGATGGCATCTTCAACGGCCTGAGAACCAACCTTACAGACCTTCAATGATGCTAATTTTCGGTACCAAGCTAGCCTTATGAGTGTAGCACAAGTGAGAGTTGGAATTTTGTCAAAATAAGTTATAGATTATTCTTAATAAAATATTTAGTAGAACTGCTCCAGCAGAAAATTTTGGAGCAGGGCAGAATTGACCACTATGTTTAACGAATTTAAAAAGGGTCTTTTGAACCTTCAATAAATCTGGTTTTTGGCACAGATCTAGCCCCATGTGTATAGAAGAGCTGAGAGTTGGAATTTTGGTAAAATAAGTTATGGTTTAATTTTCATAAAATAAATGGTGAGACTGCTCAGGCTGTAAATTCTGGAACATGATTGAATGATGTAACGTTTTGCATGGCATGAAAAGAGATCTTGAGGATGTTCAAAAAGGCTAATTTTCGGTTTTATGACTCCATTATGTGTATAGGAAATGTGCAAGTTGGAATTTTTGAAAAAGGAGTTGTAGAATATTTTTAATAAAAAAATTGGTAAAGCTGCTCAGACTGAAAAGCCTGGAACTGAGCAGAACTGCATCTCTTTTTGACTGACATGAAAAAGGACCTTGTAGTGGCTCAATAAATCTGATTTTTGGCAGGATGCTAATACCAGGTGTGCTGTGAATACCCCAGCTGGAATCATGGTAAAACAAGTTGTGGATTAATTTTAGTGATTTAATTGGTAACACTGCCCAATGAAAAGTGCTAGGACAGAGCAGAAATTAAGTAACAAGTTAGTGGACTCAAAAACGAATCTTAGGGACATGAAAATGAGTTAATTTTCGGTAGGGTGCTATTATTACAAGTTTATGATGTGTATAAGTTGGAATTATGTTAAAATAAGTTAAGAATTAATTTTAAGAAATTACGCGGTAAAACCGCTCCAGCAGAAAATTCTGGAGCTAGGCAGAATGGACCATTGACTTCAACGAATTCAAAGAGGACTTTTTGGACCTTCAATAACTCTGATTTTTGGCACAAACCTAGCCCCATGAGTATAGTAGAGATGCCAGCTGGAATTTTGGTAAAAGGAGCTATGGTTTATTTTTAATAAATATTTTGGTAAAACTGGTCAGACCTGAAAACGGGAATTGAGCAGAATAGTGACTTCTTTTCACTGACTTGAAAAGGGACCTTGTGAATAACCAATAAAGCTGGTTTTTGGCATGATAATAACTCTATGAGTCTAGAAGACATGCCAGTTGGAATTTCAGCAAAACAAGTTCTAGATTATTTTTAATAAATTATTTGGTAAAACTGCTCAATAGAAATTACCGGAACCACCCTGAAATTTGTAACGACTTTCCAGGCTTAGAAAAGGGACTTAGAGACATGCAAATGGGCTGAATTTCGGTATGATACTAGTCCCATATGTTTATGACGTATACGAGTTGGAATTTCTGGAAACCGCATTACGGATTTGCCACAATTGAATTTTTAGTAAAATCTGTCAGCTCAGCCTCAGCAATTAAGATGGATCGTAAAGTAAGTAAGTAAGCCCTTTATGGTTATTTAAAATAATTCCCAATTCTACGACTTGTATCTATGATTTCACCTAACGTACTTGTGACGAAAGAGTTGCGGAAATGGACCAAAATGGTTAGCCTAACCGTCCTTTGTAAATGAAGTAAAAGACTTGGAAATATGTTCCAAACTCATGTACGTTGACATGTTATAAGGAATGCATATGAGCATTTATGTCATGGCTTGCATCTCATATCACGGCATGTATCATGCATGATCATGAACTTGATTTTCATGGATTTTATGATGCAAGCAAGTTTTACAAGTGATTATCTTTTCGTTATGCATGAAAAGTTTTTACGGTCCCATGTTTTTAAAGAAAGCTTCATGATTCCTTTGCCGGCCAAGCATGCTACTAACCCGACTCCAGACCCGGGGTTAATTGGTCTGATGATATGATATCTGTTCTGGACCCGCTCAGATCCGGGGTTAATTGATCTGATATCTGTTCTGGACCCGCTCAGATCCGGGGTTAATTGATCTGATATCTGTTCTGGACCCGCTCAGATCCGGGGTTAATTGATCTGATATCTGTTCTGGACCCGCTCAGATCCGGGGTTAATTGATCTGATATCTGTTCTGGACCCGCTCAGATCCGGGGTTAATTGATCTGACACTCTGTTTTTATGACATGTTATTGTATGGGACCAAAATGATGTTTTGACATGGCATGACATGACATCATGCATTGCATATTGCATAACTCACGATCATGAAGACATGTTGCATGTTACAGTTAATGTTTATAAGTTACCATTGGTATAGCGTTACCTAAAAACATGCTTAAGCTGACCTCATGCAAGCTCAGGATTTAAGATCAGGTACGAATTACGATTATGTGGGGTTTCTGGGGGTATTACATTCATGTTATGACCCTTTATGTATTTCATGGTCGTTTATTGTATTCTTGCTGGGTGATTTTTATCACTCACACTTTATTTTTCCCCCAGATAATGTCAAGATAAATTGGATCGAAGATGAGCCGAGGGTACCATATCCATAGGCGAGGAGATATGAAGAGGGCTAAGCTTAAGGACTTTTGTGCTGCCAAGACGAATTGTATTATGATTATGTCTACACTCTTTGGATTGTCGGTTATGTTATTTTGTGGTACTGCTACTTTGGGGACTTAGTTATTTCGTAATGCATGTTTAATTTGGAAAGTTTTAATTCTGCCAAAATTTTACTGTCATGTTAAACGTTAACATGGGAATCCATGACTTATAATATGGATTTTCGTATGTTACGCATGACGCTTTGTACTCTCCTTAGTGAAGTACGGCGGGTGCACCGTATCCGGACGAGGCCCGGGTGCGGGGCGCTACAGGTGGTATCAGAGCCAAGGCTCTAGATTACGGGCAGAATGTAGGACTAAGTTATGATCTTAGCAACCTAAGTTTGATTGTAGACCTAAGTCATGATCTTAGATGAGTGGCGACCTTAGAATAGGACCACTTAGACCGGGTTTAGGATATGATTTAATAACTAATCCTAAACTATGAAAGCTAAGTCTATGACATAAGATGTGTCCTTTTTTCTCCTTTACTTAAGAGTTTTCAATTTTGGTCCTTAGTCAAATTCAATTAGTTTTAATTCCGATATTCTAAATGGACCCTTAAAACTATAAGTGCAGATGGCATTACAAACTAACGAACAAGCATTGCCATTTTCACCCCCGGGCAGCGCTGGGTTTTATTACCGGCAGCTAGTAAGAGCACATATCCCAGAATTTGGCGGAGAATCTAGTCCCGAGGAAGCGGAAAAATGGCTTGATGAAGTCGAAAGTACCTTCTTGCTGATACGAGTACCTGAGAAGGTAAAGACACTAATTGTCCGGCCATTTTTGATTGGCAAGGCCAGCCTGTGGTGGAGAACTTGTATCCAGCCATTGCCCCGACCGGTGACTTGGGCAAGGTTTCTAGAGGAGTTTTGTGAGTTTTTCCTCTCTACAGAACTAATCATGGCGAGGGTTGAGGAATTTGACACCTTAAGACAAGAACCAGGTATCACTGTCTCCGAGTATGCTCGTCGGTTCACTACATTGGGCCGCTATGTTCCCTCGATCATGGGAGACGGAGAGAACAAGGTAATTAGATTCATGCGAGGTCTAGACTTCCGGATCAAGATCCGGCTAGCTAATGCATACTCTAGCACTTTCGAAGAATTGCTGGAGGACTGCTACAGAGCGGAACACGATATTAAACTAATGGAAGGACAAAATAAAGGACTTAAGGAACGAAACGGGAGGTGGCGACCACGTCCACTGAGAGATAATAAAGAGATAACCGAGAACGCTAACCTGGGTGAAAGAGTGTCTGAATCAGCAATGCCTGAGACCTCAAATCGTAACAGGTACTCCCGACTGCTTAATTTAAATCTGAAGTACCTATGTTTTATTATGTTTTTTTAGCCAGGTATAAACGGTCATTAGAGTAATGCGATAAGGTAACTCAAATGAAGTGTAAAAAAAACTAGGATAAGTATCAAATTACTCGTAAAGATTGGATTATTACCATAATAGTCGGAGCTCAAGAAGGTGTCCATGGAGGATAAATACCATTTGCCTAGGATCAAGGATTTGTTGACCACTTTGGGAAAACGTAGAGTCTGTAAGGAACAAGAACACCACGAAACGACATAAATTCCCAGGAAGGACTTCGACCCTAGGCTCGATTATTACGGATTCGGCGTATCGACGAAACGGATGAGTCAAGTAGGACTTGGCGAGAGATTGGGGCTTCACCATTCTATAAGAGTCCAATCTCAGAGTAAGGTACGAGTCATCACATACGTAATCCTAGGGAAGAAATTTCTAACACCGATGGAACCGCTTTTATGGCCAACAGAAGGATGTTTATCGAAAGAAAGCGTATGGATCACAATCAGGACTTAAGGACTTCTGTCATGAAAAGAAGGAAACGCCAATAGTACATAATCATGATAGGTCAATTACATCATACTAGCCCTGAAGGAATATCGTTGTTGGAATTTAACTCACTAAGACAAGGGCCAGGCCTTTCCATACTCATTCATTACCTTGAGACAGTATGTTCCTTTGATTATAAGAGATGAAAGGTTTAGACTACCAGATCCAATTAGGTTAAGTTAAATCGTATTCAAGGATTTTCGGCGAATTATTGGAGGGTCGCTATGGAGCAGAATGTGATGTAAGGGGATGAAAGAATGAAAGAAACGATTTAACAAGCAAACAAAGTAGAAGGTGGAAACCGTAACCATATAAGGCTAGTCTATGAGGATGACAAAGAAACAACCAAGGTATGCCTAATAAGTATAAGATACCTATGTTCTCTGCTCTATTTCCTATTAACCAAGTAAGAGTGATTATGATAGTTCCTTGGGTTATGACTAGTAGACCACAAGCAAGTAGGTAAAGTTGCTAGTGATAACATTACTAAGTATGACAATGTGTATGAGGTCCTCGTCATGACGCGTCACTATTAGCACTTGTACCCGTTTTATTGTACTATGAAGGGAAGTGGGTCATGACTAAGAAAAACCATGTCTTAAGAGAACGGGCCACCTTAGGATGATTGAAATGTTATAAAGGGAACATGAGTTCCAAAGGAGAACCCACAACTTCTAGTTCGATGCTATGAGATGATCGCAAAAAGGGGTAAGAGTTAGTACGTAATAAGACAAACAGCAAGACAGATGGATACGGGACATACTTTATGAAGATCTTGGTATGTGTACCTTATGGGGATCACCCCAGGTGTCTTTGGAAGCTATGTCGTAAATAGGATGACCGTTACATGATCACTGAAAGGACGTTTATGGAAAAGAGCGAATGGTCTATACCTCAGAGTTAATGATCCCTGCCTAGTTGATCATTTCTTATGTAAAAGAAAGTTATAAGCCTGCTACGGTCAAGATTACACGAAATGGATATCATTACCAAGTACATAGTATCGAGGTTGCGAGTGCTTGATATGGGATGGGTTACGACAACACCTTTCGAGAATTAGAACAAGTTTTGATGAGACCTCTAAGATGAATGGAACAAAGCAGTTCTAAGGGAACTAAATAGACGCTTTATGCGATCTTATTTACTTAAAGAAGAAGCCACATGGGAAACGGAAGACAACGTGAGGAGTTGATGCCTCATCTTTTTGACTAGTTCTGAAGTTTCGAGGACGAAACTTATGATAAGGGGGGGAGGATGTTGTACCCCAACAAACATGTACATGGAACTATGAATAAGTGACTGAATGAAAGCGATAATTTCTTTAAGCGCGTGTTACTTAAGCTAGCTTAACCCTATTTACTTCTGAGATGATACTAAATAAGGGGATTCAAGAAAGTGATACGTGAAATATATATAGTTATAAGAACTATACACATTAAAATATATTTACGTTGGTGTATAAGGGTGTGAAACATATATGTATGCGTGTGCATACTAAGATACATACATATATACGTCTAAGATACACACGTATGGACCCATATATACATATAGGTTATCATGTATACGTGTATACATATATATGCGTGTATAAAGAAGCATATGTATACATATATATATACACTAGTACCTAATGTACACATAGGCGTGGTTACTTACGTATACATGAACATTTATACAAGTTTAAGGGATTTGCACATTGTACCTCTTACGACATACATATACATGATAATCATAGAATAGAATAAAATAAATAAAACAATAGAATACATGAAATAACAAAATACCCCTCAAACACCCAAGAATTTCGGCTAAGCCCTTAGAGAATCTAGAATTCTCTACATCATTCCAAATAATGCTTAAATAAATAGTTATATAATAATTATAAAAACAAAATAATCAAGTTGCATGCAAAAGAAATGATTAAATAAGAAAAGAGGGAGAAAAAGCTTGAAGCTACCTAGCCTAGGTTCCCCTTCTCTCCTCCCTCCATGCAATCGGTCATGCCCCTTCCCCATGCCCCCTTGATTTTTAAATAACACAAGAAACATCTCACTCCAAACCCATCTTGAGACTCCTCTTCAACAAGCCAACACTTGAGGAGCTTCCTTCCCTCTACACTTTAAATTTCGGCCACACCCCCTTGGAGCCAAGAAATCAATTCAAGTTTCATCTTCAAGCCCCAAGAACTCATCTAGTGGTCACTAGGTGAAGATCCTTCAAGCTATTAGGAGAAGCCAACTTCTTGGTGGGTTGGACTCATTTCAACCTCCATTCAAGACTCATCTTGTGGAGGGAGACTTCACTTCATTTCATCCAAGATTCAAGCTAGAGGGAGGTTTCTAGCATAAAAGAGGCAAGTTTACAATGATCTCTCATGATTTATGTAAAGAGTTTGTGATTTGAATGCTTAGAAGTTCTTAAGATTTAATCTTTAGTTGAATGTCCTAAGTTTGAGATTATATCTTATAGATTTCTTAAGAACCTTGCATTGCATGTGGCTTATTCTCTCAAAGATAGAATCTTTTATGACATGCATCTAGTTACAAGGCTGTTTTGAGATGATTTAAGGTTTAAATAGTGATTAGTAATATATCTTGCAAGAACAAGATGAAAGGGTGGACCTTGGACTTGAACCAATGACAAAATCTCAAACTACTGGAGCTAGGCAGAACAGGATGGCATCTTCAACGGCCTGAGAACCAACCTTACAGACCTTCAATGATGCTAATTTTCGGTACCAAGCTAGCCTTATGAGTGTAGCACAAGTGAGAGTTGGAATTTTGTCAAAATAAGTTATAGATTATTCTTAATAAAATATTTAGTAGAACTGCTCCAGCAGAAAATTTTGGAGCAGGGCAGAATTGACCACTATGTTTAACGAATTTAAAAAGGGTCTTTTGAACCTTCAATAAATCTGGTTTTTGGCACAGATCTAGCCCCATGTGTATAGAAGAGCTGAGAGTTGGAATTTTGGTAAAATAAGTTATGGTTTAATTTTCATAAAATAAATGGTGAGACTGCTCAGGCTGTAAATTCTGGAACATGATTGAATGATGTAACGTTTTGCATGGCATGAAAAGAGATCTTGAGGATGTTCAAAAAGGCTAATTTTCGGTTTTATGACTCCATTATGTGTATAGGAAATGTGCAAGTTGGAATTTTTGAAAAAGGAGTTGTAGAATATTTTTAATAAAAAAATTGGTAAAGCTGCTCAGACTGAAAAGCCTGGAACTGAGCAGAACTGCATCTCTTTTTGACTGACATGAAAAAGGACCTTGTAGTGGCTCAATAAATCTGATTTTTGGCAGGATGCTAATACCAGGTGTGCTGTGAATACCCCAGCTGGAATCATGGTAAAACAAGTTGTGGATTAATTTTAGTGATTTAATTGGTAACACTGCCCAATGAAAAGTGCTAGGACAGAGCAGAAATTAAGTAACAAGTTAGTGGACTCAAAAACGAATCTTAGGGACATGAAAATGAGTTAATTTTCGGTAGGGTGCTATTATTACAAGTTTATGATGTGTATAAGTTGGAATTATGTTAAAATAAGTTAAGAATTAATTTTAAGAAATTACGCGGTAAAACCGCTCCAGCAGAAAATTCTGGAGCTAGGCAGAATGGACCATTGACTTCAACGAATTCAAAGAGGACTTTTTGGACCTTCAATAACTCTGATTTTTGGCACAAACCTAGCCCCATGAGTATAGTAGAGATGCCAGCTGGAATTTTGGTAAAAGGAGCTATGGTTTATTTTTAATAAATATTTTGGTAAAACTGGTCAGACCTGAAAACGGGAATTGAGCAGAATAGTGACTTCTTTTCACTGACTTGAAAAGGGACCTTGTGAATAACCAATAAAGCTGGTTTTTGGCATGATAATAACTCTATGAGTCTAGAAGACATGCCAGTTGGAATTTCAGCAAAACAAGTTCTAGATTATTTTTAATAAATTATTTGGTAAAACTGCTCAATAGAAATTACCGGAACCACCCTGAAATTTGTAACGACTTTCCAGGCTTAGAAAAGGGACTTAGAGACATGCAAATGGGCTGAATTTCGGTATGATACTAGTCCCATATGTTTATGACGTATACGAGTTGGAATTTCTGGAAACCGCATTACGGATTTGCCACAATTGAATTTTTAGTAAAATCTGTCAGCTCAGCCTCAGCAATTAAGATGGATCGTAAAGTAAGTAAGTAAGCCCTTTATGGTTATTTAAAATAATTCCCAATTCTACGACTTGTATCTATGATTTCACCTAACGTACTTGTGACGAAAGAGTTGCGGAAATGGACCAAAATGGTTAGCCTAACCGTCCTTTGTAAATGAAGTAAAAGACTTGGAAATATGTTCCAAACTCATGTACGTTGACATGTTATAAGGAATGCATATGAGCATTTATGTCATGGCTTGCATCTCATATCACGGCATGTATCATGCATGATCATGAACTTGATTTTCATGGATTTTATGATGCAAGCAAGTTTTACAAGTGATTATCTTTTCGTTATGCATGAAAAGTTTTTACGGTCCCATGTTTTTAAAGAAAGCTTCATGATTCCTTTGCCGGCCAAGCATGCTACTAACCCGACTCCAGACCCGGGGTTAATTGGTCTGATGATATGATATCTGTTCTGGACCCGCTCAGATCCGGGGTTAATTGATCTGATATCTGTTCTGGACCCGCTCAGATCCGGGGTTAATTGATCTGATATCTGTTCTGGACCCGCTCAGATCCGGGGTTAATTGATCTGATATCTGTTCTGGACCCGCTCAGATCCGGGGTTAATTGATCTGATATCTGTTCTGGACCCGCTCAGATCCGGGGTTAATTGATCTGACACTCTGTTTTTATGACATGTTATTGTATGGGACCAAAATGATGTTTTGACATGGCATGACATGACATCATGCATTGCATATTGCATAACTCACGATCATGAAGACATGTTGCATGTTACAGTTAATGTTTATAAGTTACCATTGGTATAGCGTTACCTAAAAACATGCTTAAGCTGACCTCATGCAAGCTCAGGATTTAAGATCAGGTACGAATTACGATTATGTGGGGTTTCTGGGGGTATTACATTCATGTTATGACCCTTTATGTATTTCATGGTCGTTTATTGTATTCTTGCTGGGTGATTTTTATCACTCACACTTTATTTTTCCCCCAGATAATGTCAAGATAAATTGGATCGAAGATGAGCCGAGGGTACCATATCCATAGGCGAGGAGATATGAAGAGGGCTAAGCTTAAGGACTTTTGTGCTGCCAAGACGAATTGTATTATGATTATGTCTACACTCTTTGGATTGTCGGTTATGTTATTTTGTGGTACTGCTACTTTGGGGACTTAGTTATTTCGTAATGCATGTTTAATTTGGAAAGTTTTAATTCTGCCAAAATTTTACTGTCATGTTAAACGTTAACATGGGAATCCATGACTTATAATATGGATTTTCGTATGTTACGCATGACGCTTTGTACTCTCCTTAGTGAAGTACGGCGGGTGCACCGTATCCGGACGAGGCCCGGGTGCGGGGCGCTACAAAGAATGTGTTGCATATATGTATATATGTGTGTGTGTGTGTGTATATATGTATATATATATTGATGGAAGGAGAGGCGGTACCGTCCGGGGTTTTATTTATAAATTGCCCTCACTTATGGCGGAGGAATGTCGTGGTTACATTTAAGCCCTGTAGCTAGGAGAGACTCTCCCAAAGAAAATCTTGAAAGACATGAGTCCGAAAGTAGATAAAGAAAAAGTACAAATGTCTATAAACTTATGAAAACTATAGCTTATAAAAGTGGTGAACCGCGCGATATCCATGTAGTTCCTGGATGTGTTCCCCATGCATTATAGAAAAACAAGAGAGGTTAAAAAATGCAGTGACGTATAAAAGAGTTTAATCAGATAAAGTAGTAAATACAATACCTATGTTACCTTGGCCAAGAGGACCAAAGTAACCAACCAAGAGGATGAGCCAACCCCTATGGGAGAAATCCAGTATGCATCCAAGCAGTCGCAGCTCTGAAACAAGTGAATTAGGATTATTAAAATTTAGAAATATAATTAGAATTAGGAATGATAAGGAAGGAAATGAAGGCGTACCCATGTTGCCCGTAGCTGAAGAGCTTATGGGGAACAGATAGCCGTCATGGCCAACCTTTATGGGAGACAAGTGCTGAGACATGCAGTCATGGTGGTCGAGGCCCATTGTGTATGGCGCATCCATGGTGGCCAAATGTCAGAAGTGAAGCATCTGTTATGATGGCCCCTCTTAAGCGCAGCGATAATGCTTTCATCGAAGCATAGGCTATAAAAAAATGAGTGGAGAGCGCGAGCTGAGATAAGAGATGCGCAGGCATATTTGTTTCTCTATGTGTATGTACAATGGCCAGAGACATTGTAAGCAGCAGAGAGCATAGGTGAGCTAAATTCGGAGCAAGGAATGATGTAGATGATGCGGAGAGTCTCAACAATTCGGCACAATCTACTTCTAGTAGAAACGGTATATATATATATATATATATATATATATATATATATATATATATAATAAATAATATATATAATGGCGTCATCTTCTCCAGGAGTACTCGGTGATCGAACCTTCGCCGCCGTCGTGTCCTCTGCCGCCGCTGCCGCTGTCTCGTCTACCACTATCATCACTCCAAAGACCATCTCTAAACACAAAGGCCATCCTCTTCTCTCTTTTACGGATGCTGAGATCGACTCTCTGGCCGCTCCCTTCCGGTTTACGCTAGTGGGTACCTTTTGGTTTGGACGGCCACCTTTGAAGATCATACGTGATGTCTTTGATCGCATTGGCTTCAAATCCGATGTCAAGATCACGCTTTTAGATCAAACACACATACTGCTGAATTTCCTTCATGAACCCGACTACATCCGTTGCTTTTATCGGAGATCCTGGACGATCGCAGGCTGCTCTATGCGTGTAACGAAATGGACCATCGACTTTGATCCTACTGCAGATGCACCGATTGTCCCAATTTGGATTTCGCTGCCAGGATTGCCACTGCACTACCAACAAAAGGCATCACTTTTTGAAATAGCACGTACAGTCGGCCATCCGATCAAACTTGATGTTGCTACTGCGGACGGCCTTCGCCCTTCGGTGGCGCGAATATGCGTAGAGGCTGATATATCCAAGGAGTTACCCAAGAAAATTTATCTAGAAGGGAAACAAAAGATTCATCAACAGCAGATTATTTATGAAGATCTACCCTCTTTTTGTATGGAATGTCGAAGGCTAGGTCATGCAACGTCAACTTGCGGCCAGAATTCTCAGGATATGCCGCCGCCGCCATCAACTCATCAAAAACCTAAAAAACGCTGGACTCCAAAGAAAGGACCGAAAGATTCCACCTTGGACTCGGTCCCTGTAACCTTGTTGCGTAAACCCACAGAGCATAACCCGCAGCCTTCATCCCAGCCTAATGCTGCATCTCCAGAACTCGAACCCATGAATTGCCAGCAGAAGGCCAGGCTCAATCCACCTCCGCAGATAGGCCAGGTGGAGGAAGGGTTCCATCTTCATAGACTTTTTGATGAGCCACCCCATGTAGAGCAAGTTAACTTGGATGAACCAGATGCTTATCAAGTTTCGGACTCAGATGCGGATAACATACCCATGACTTTGCATACTGACGAATCCTCACGTGCGCAATTTCTGCAACAAATGCGAGAATCATTAGATACGATCAAAGCCCGTTTATCCATTAGACGACAGATTTCTTCTTCTACGGACGCCCCACTACATGATACTGAAAAATCATCATTGGACGGATTCATGCCAGTCGCCCCAAGGCGCCGACGTCGCCGTAAACATGAACTGCCACCCAGACCTCCTTCTACTGTTACAACAAGAAGTGCTACACGTATGGGACCATCCACCTCACTGTCGCAATGAATGCCATCACGTGGAATGTACGAGGGATACGTACTTCCTTACAGCGCTTACGTACATTGACACATCAATCAAGCGTATCTCTTCTGGTCATTATCGAACCAAAGCAACGATCATCAAAGCTTACCTTCTATCGGTTGAAATTGGGTTTCTCGAATGCTTTAGAAACATGTCAAGGTAATATCTGGATTTTTTGGAATGCTTCGCTATTGAGATTTATAGATGTGCAACATGGCATCCAAACATCCCATCTGTCTTTTAACTACATACCCTTGCATCAAACCTTTGTGTGGTCGGTTGTATATGGTAAGCATTCCATTGCTGCAAGACAACCGCTATGGGAGTCTCTCAATAATTTTTCACAACATAACACGCTGCCGTGGATTGTTTGTGGGGATTTTAATACATTTCTCTCGCTTGATGAACATGAGGGTCGCTCCACACCACCCCTGCGCAATTTACAAGATTTCAGTCACTGTGTTGATGTCTGTGGGTTGCAGGATTTGCCTTTTACTGGATCCCCTTTTACTTGGTCGCGCGGAACTGGTCAAGGTAGAGTTCGACGTCGATTAGATAGGCACTTGTGTAATGTAGCATTCACTGAATTATTTGCCAATATCTCCATCAACCATCTATCTCGAGCCACCTCTGATCACTCTCCCATGTTGCTTAAATGCTATACTACTGTTGAAAGAGTTAATGTCCCATTTCGGTTCATCAATGCATGGGTAAATCATTCGGACTTTAAGTCATATGTGCAGCAACATTGGACTCAATACCCAATGATAGGTGGCATGCGTGGCTTATACATGAAGCTTACTAGATTGAAAAAAGATCTTCAACTTTGGAATAAAAATGTTTATGGAAACATCTTCAACAATGTTGTGGACGCTGAGGCTGTGTATCGACGGCTTGAAGTTGTTTTTGATCGGGACCCTTCGCCTGACAACCGTGCATCACTATCCTTGGCTCAAGCCAAACTGATTCAGGCCACCCAAGCTCAAACATCCTACTGGGCTCAGAAATCAAGAATAAAGTGGGTATCTGAAGGAGAGGCAAACACCGCATACTTTCATGCTATTGTTAAGGATAAGCATAGTCGCCAACGTATAGCCAATCTTCGCAACTCTAGAGGCGAACTTCTGCAGGACAATGCATCATTAGGAACTGAAGCAGTCGCATATTATCACAAACTGTTTGAGCATGAAGAAGTTACTGGGATTGCTGAATTTATAGCTCATATCCCCTCACTTGTAACAACAGAAGATAACGACATGCTGCTACATTTGCCATCTGCGGATGAAGTAAAGGAAGCCGTGTGGACCTTAAGTCCAATCAGTGCAGCAGGTCCGGATGGTTATAATGGTCAATTCTTTCGTACATGTTGGGATATATTGCAACTTGATGTCACTCTTGCCGTTCAGGAATTCTTTCTGGGGGTGCCTCCACCGACATCCATGTTATCATCCATCATCACACTGATTCCTAAGAAGCCTCATCCACTTACATACGCGGACTTTCGGCCTATTTGTTTATCCAACTTTATAAGCAAGGTAACCACACGCATCCTAGCCTCTCGCTTCAATGTCTTACTTCCTCGGCTCATTTCTTCGGAACAGATAGGATTCTTGCAAGGCCATGACATTAGTGAACATGTTAACATGGCTAAAGCTTTTGACCGTGTAAACTGGTCGTATCTCGAAGCCATTATGCTCAAGTTTGGGTTTGCATCTCGTCTTCTACGCATTATACTTAACAACCTGCGGCTATCTAAATTATCCATCTCAGTTAATGGTACAACACATGGTTTCTTCTCACCCACACGAGGAGTCAAGCAAGGTGATCCGCTATCACCCCTCCTATTTATATCTGCTCCGAAGGTTTCACTCGGGGGCTACATAGACTGTTCATGTCTCATCAGCTTAGAGGCTTTGCATCTGGAAGAGTCTTGCCAGTGTCTCATTTAGCTTATGCGGATGATCTTCTAATTTTTCTTAATGCTTCAACCCACAACTTGGGCCGTTTTCAAAAATTTGTACAAGAATATCAATGCGCTTCAGGACAACTTGTCAACTACACGAAGAGTCAGTTTGTATGCAGCTCTTATCTCACAAGTCGGCAGCAAAATAACATCGCACAAGTTTTAGCCATGCACCCATCCTCTCTCCCAATCAAATACCTGGGCTCTTATCTTTATCGTGGAGTCAACCGAGCTTCCTACTGTACCTCGCTCTTGCAGCATTTTGATACTAAGTTAACGGGCTGGTCAAGCCGTCTATTATCTCCTGGCAGTAGACTTATTTTGTTCAAATCGGTTTTAACAGCGATCCCCCTACATATTCTTGCTGCATCCCGCCTACCCAAGAGCATCATCCATGCAATCAATAGGAAAATATCCCTTTTTTTGTGGGCCGGACAACACCAATGGTCTGCACTTGAAAAATTATGCTACCCAGAAGCAGAAGGCGGTTGGGGCATCCGTAGCTTAATGCACATACAACAAGCATACGATTGTAAACTTTGGTGGAGTTATCATACAAGTGATTCGCTATGGGCAACATACATGCGGGCTCGTTATGGTTCTAGAACGGATTATTTGGCTCGAATATACGACTCTCCTAGCTGGAAAAGAATATGTTCCACACATACTCTATGCATGCAATTCACGACGGGCCACCCTTCCCCTTCTTGGAGCTCCAGCCCCACTGGAAAATTCACACTAAAATTTGCATATGAGGATGTGAGACCCCATCGCACACAGTTATTCTCTCACAAATTTATTTGGTGGGATGGCATTCAAAAGACAATCTGTTTGTTCATGTGGAAGCTGTTTCATTCGGCCCTTCCTATGGAAGATAACGTGAAGACGTTCTCTTGCGTATGCCCCACAATCTGCCCGTTCTGCAAAAATGCCTCGGCCACTATTTCACATATCTTTCTGCTTTGTCCGCATGTTCAGCCTGTCTGGTCGCAGCTTTCTGTACTCCTTGATGGTCCAGCGACCCATTCATCGAATATACGACATCACCTTCTCCAATGGTGGCTTCTCTCCTCTGCTTCATCCTTAAAGGGTAACTTTAAAGTTGTTGGTCCAATCATGCTTTGTTGGGCAATTTGGCGCATATACACAAACCATATATTTGGTGAATCGGATTTGTCGGTCACACACATGCTACACTTAACTAAGCACGCTTGTTTTGATTGGGCTGCTTCGCGATCTGGTACGGCCATAGCCCAATTCATACCCTCACTGATCAGCAATGGGTTTTCTCCTCGTCTTCGACCAAAAAGAGCATTAGTATTGAAATGGATATGTCCTCCAAATGGGAAGTTAAAATTAAATGTAGATGCCTCGGCTGGAAGCTCACATGCAGCGGCAGGAGCCATCCTTCGCGATGCCAATGGTAAGATGATTGCAGGTCTCTCATTTCGCCTACCCGTCTTGCCTCCTATCCAAGCAGAGCTACAAGCAATTGTTTATAGTCTACTATACTTTGGCTTGTTACATCGGAACATCATAATTGAGACGGACTGTCAGCAATTAACACGCTCCGTGGACCACATAATCACTGCCCTTCCAGAACACAGCAGGCTTTCACTGCTCCTACGCATAACAGGCAGTACGCTGCATTATATCCCAAGGGAGATCAACATGGTGGCACACTATCTCTGTCTTCATGCTCGATTTCAGCCACTCACTTGCCTGTTCACCACGGCTTCACAATTGCCGCAAATGGCCCGTGCTTTTTATCATACTGATGGCATATTCCATGCGCTTCGAACGTGACACACACAAATCGTTACAAATATTGGTTGCCTGCATATATATTATGCAGGCAACGCGGGTACCTCTTCTTTCTCTCAATGCATCTACATGCTATATTTATTTTTTGCTGTTGCCTGTAGTCTCTGTACTATGGGCAACATCGGTACGAATTCAACGTCACAATTTACTACTGTCGTATATACAATGTGTTGATACTAATGCACCGTTATCTTTGTTTTGCCGAGGGACGATCACATACAAGCGGGCTGATTCACTATTAATGGCATGCACATTCCGCGGCAAGCTATATTACTGGATTATCAAGACTGCGGTTCTCAAAGGCTACTCCAACCAAGTATCAAAATTATTGAAGCCCATCCACAACTTCATCATACAGGACATATGGAGGATTTATAAATATTTGAATGTACAAGCTTGCAATCCTTCCAATCAAATAAATATGTACGCTTTTTCCTTCGCCAAGGTTTTATCCACAAGGGTGGTTTTACTTGGCAAGGTTTTAATGCGGCATATCATATTTGATTGGAGATTGCACATACTAGCAGCTTTATACTTTTGGTTTTCGTATGACATACTTTGATGTAACAAGGTATTCTCCACCATAACGGAGCTTTAACATTAATAAAAGTTTCTCTTTAAAAAAAAAAATATATATATATATATATATATAATAAACTGGACTTTTATTGATATAAGGCCTCACTTTTGGTGGAGGAAAACCATATTACAAGAATACATCATGAAATGCATGAAAGAAGTATAATGCTTCTAGTATATGTAACCTTCAGTCATGTACGATATGTCGCATTAAAACCTTGCCAAGTAAAACCACCCTTGTGGATAAAACCTTGGCGAAGGAAAAAACGTGCATATTTATATGAGGAGGTATTAGAGAAAAGGAAAAAGCATGCGTAGTAAGCTGTGGTGAACTTTGTAGGCACCCATGATTTGATATACGTCTGAAAGCTTCTTGTGCCTTGATCGCCCAAAAGAGACATCGTCTTCGTGTAATTTGCGCAATATTTGAATAGTATCCAACATTCGTTTGAGTAAATGATAGTATCTCCAGTATAGTTTGAAAAGACGTCAGCATTCGAGCGAAATATTCCTCATTTGCAAGACACCAAGCAGACAACTTGAGGATCATACTCCAAGAATCAGCGCAGCAGTGCATTGTCCGACAGATATGCAGCATATCAGAAGAAAGCACATTACTAAACAAAATGGCAATAAGAAGCTCAAGGGTAAAATAAGCTGGAAATGAAAGGAGACTACCCAGGCTGTCCGTATCATTGGATACGGACAGGTCATATGTTAGTTGGAGATAAAATAAGAATATGTGATACCAGAAAGTAGATATTACCCGAGCTTCCTGTGTCCTTTGTCGACACAGGCAGTCAATTGGAACTTGTACTTGTGTGCCTCCCATGTTAAAGTCATAGGTGTGGAGTTGAGACATCTGTAAGTAGAGCTCCTTTAACCACAGGTGGTAATGAAGAGAGTGTAAAGAATTGATGATATCTCTGATGTAGTTGTCCATGTTGAGCCAACAAGTGTGCCACCACATTTGCCTGCCGTGGAATATGTGAAACTTTAACATCACCATGGATTATCAAGCAACGAAGCATAGGAGGACAATCAATGGAATGAATATGGTCTACAATGCCTTGTGAATCAATCTCCATGTCGAAATGTCTGTATCTCTGCAGAAAATACAAAAGCCCAAGGAGAGCTGCTTGAAGCTCGGCTTGGAAAGGCGAAGATAATGGGAGATGAAATGCAATAGCCTCCTTTAAGTTGCCATTTGGGTCCCTCAAGATTGCTCCACCAGATGCTGTGATTGAACCATGTGCTGCAACAACATTAAGTTTTAATCTTCCTGAGGGTGGCGTATGCCATCTAACAATCTGTGGTCGATGAATTCGCATCTTAGGTGTAAATCCATGTGTTATTAATTCCGGATCATTGCTGACATATTTTTTACCATGCTGAGCACAACTCCATGTATAAGTATGGCATCTGATTAATTCCTTTAGTTGAATAAGGGTGTATTGCTCCTCTCCAAATGTCATAGCCGAATATACCTTCCATATGTTCCATATAATAATTCCTGGTAAAATGAGACGTAGCACTCCATGAAATGATTTCTCGCTTGTAGATGTCCACCATAACATAAGGTATTGAAATAGTTGTAGAGTTCCCGGTTGAGGCCCATCAACTATTGATGCATAATATGCCCATATCTGGTGTATATGCTGGCATTGTAAAAATAAGTGTAATTGTGATGCGGATGAGCTTCGACAAAACAGACAACATGTGGGGCTGGATGTACTGAATCTTCTCAAATTATCTTCAATAGGTAGAGCGCGATGATAGAGTTTCCATAAAATGATTCGGATGTTGGGTTGTTGGAGCCGATGCCAAATGAACCTATGTGAAAGATACTTCGGGCCAGAGCTCCGTATCATTTCATACACTGACTTAATTGTGAAATGACCACGTGTTTCTAACGTCCATGCCTTGGAATGTATGTTGCCTGTTACATGTGTGGAACAAAATTCATGGACTGCACAAATTCTCTTCCATGTGATAGTATCTGTGATGCGTGGAGTGTAATTTTGTCGACGTCCATACTTAGAAGTGATAAAGCTTGTCCATAGACCACTGTTGTTATGATATGGCCACCACAATCTACTTGAATATGCCTTATATAAATCATCCAATCTGCGAAGTCCTAAGCCTCCTTTGTCCTTCGGTTTAAACAGAGTTTCCCAGCCAACCCAATGATGTCTCGGTGTATTGCCTTGGTTAGCCCAAAGGAAGTCACAAATTTTCTGTCGGATTGCTCTTATAATACTCTTTAGTAGTTTCTGCGCTACAACTATATGAGTTGGTATAGAACTCCAGACATACTTTACCAATGTTAATCTTCCTGCTGGAGATAGAAATCTATTCTGCCATCCTAATATTCTTTTGTCAATATGCGCAAGTAACTCTGTACAATGAATCGGTCTAAGACTACCTCTGAGCAATAATACTCCCAAATATTTAATTGGCAATGAGACTGAAGTTATGTGAAGCTGGCTCTCCATTGTGCGGATTTAACTTGTTTGAGCATGGGAAGATGTTATGAAACGACTCTTGTTTAGGTTCATGCATTGTCTAGAAATCGCCTGATATGCATCCAAGAAATTTTAAATCTCTTCAGATTAGTGGGTGATCCATTGAGAAATACCAAAAGGTCATCAGCAAAAGCGAGGTGAGAAATTACTGGTCGGACTCTGCCCATTGAGTAAGGTTTGATATCTCCATTTGCAATTAATGAATTGAGTCCACGAGAGAAAGCTTCCGAAACCAGTATAAATAGTATTGGGGAAATATGATCACCCTGCTTCACTCCTCTTGTTGGCTTGAAAAAACCACATGGTGTTCCATTGATTACAATAGATAGTGACGTGCTCTCTAGGTGATTAAAGATGAGTTTTAGAAAATGTAACGAGAAACCCATTCTCTGAAGGAGAGTACGAAGAAAATTCCAATCCACTCTATCAAACGCTTTCATCATATCCAACTTGATCATAATGTTATGACCTCTTACTTTCTTGTCAAGCATATGTGTCATCTCCTGCGCAATGAGGACGTGCTCCGTTATATCTCTTCCTTTCATGAATCCCGCCTGCTCTTTGGATATTAATTCAGGTAATATAAGAGAAAGCCTTGTTGTTAATATGCGTGTTTCAATCTTCGCCATAAAGTTTGATAACGAAATTGGACGGAAATCTGCAAATGTGTTTGGTGATTGAGTTTTTGGTATGAGCATGATTAGAGTGCTTCCCATGGCCTTTGGAATACGGAAGCCAAAAAAAATTCTTGAATGTCTTTGTGGACATCTTGACAAATTATCTCCCAACAATGCCTGAAGAAGTATCCATTATATCCATCTGGGCCTGCTGCACTATTCGGATCAAGTGACCAAACTGCTGTTTTTACTTCCTCTAGAGTAGGCAGTTGTGTCAGTGTGGTGTTCATGTCGTGATTAACCGAGAATGGGATATATTGCAATACTTCTGTGGGGTCTTATACCTCTTCTGCCTTAAAAAGTTGAGTGTAAAAAGAGATGGCTTCATTTTGGATGTCTTCTTTCTTCTGACAAATCACCCCAGCAGATGTTTTGATTTGTGTTATAGTTTGCCTACGATGTCGGTCTTTAACCAAATTATGAAAGTAAGCAGTGTTTGCATCCCCTTGCATTATCCATTTACAACGTGCTTTTTGTTCCCAAAAAATCTGTTCATACTTTGAGACTTTCAAATATTCGGCTTTCATTCTCTGATATTGTATCCTGTTCTCCACTGTGGGATTAAGATCATATATTGATTCCAGTCTTTTTGCTTCTCTTTCTGCCGCTGCTAATTTATCAAAGATATTCCCATATACATGTTTATTCCAATGTTGAAGGTCTTTCTTTAGCCTCTGTAATTTGTTGTACATGCCTCTCATTCCTCCAATTGATGGATATGTAGACCATTGTGCAGCAACAAATTGCAGAAAGTCAGCATGTTCTGTCCAAACATTTAGGAATCGAAAAGAGCGTGGAGATGTATCTTCTTGGATAGTAAGATTGAGTAGCAATGGCGCATGATTCAAAGTTATCCTGGATAGATGCTTGATCTTTACTGTGGGAAACTGATTATAAAAGGTTTGAGAGCATAATATTCGATCCAAACGGTGCTTAACAATACCCAATCCACGACCCCCTACCCATGTGTAAGGATTGCCTTCGTAAGGTAAGTCCACTAAGGAACACTGGTTGACGCAATCAACAAATTCTTCAAGAGAAGTCAAGTGTGGCGTTGAAGTGCCATGATGTTCCTCTACAGTCATATATGTGTTGAAATCACCACCAATCAACCATAAAGAGTGCGCATTCTATGTAAATTGCTGCATCTGTAACCACAACAGTCATATATGTGTTGAAATCTGTTCACTGTGTAAAACATTCTCTAATTTAAGGACTGGTCTTTGCCAAAATACCCAAATTTTATCAACACATGTAGCAAGGGAGTGTGTAAAAGATAACTTCAGCTGATGACGTATAATTTTATCTTCAGATTGTTTTGGTTCAATGATAATCAAGAGTTGAGTGTGATGCTTTTGAACTAAACGCTTAAGACGAAGTAATAAGATCCTTAATCCACCAACATTCCAAATTAAATAGTTCATTGGGTGGTATGAGCAGCAGATCTTGAAGCTTCATGGGCATTAGATCGAGTAACAATTGAAGTTGGAGGCAGGGGAGGCAAGGCATTCTTTGGCCTACGGTGTCTACGCACTATTGCAAGCTGCGATGTCAACTGAGAAATAAGATCACTTTCTTGCTCATTTTGTTGCATTTGTGCCTGTGAATTATGATCAACCTCCGGTAGATTAATTGGCAAGTCTCCTAACCAAGCATTATGCACTGTCTGATATATCTGGTCCTTTATTGCGTTCACATACTGCTGATCACTAGGAGAAAGGGCTGACATAATGTCAGCAAAACGTTCATATCTATCCTTACATGATGGCTCTGTGTCTCAGACATTGGCCACAATTACATCATCTTGATCTTCTATAAATGTTTCCTTTGAAATTCCTAGTTTGGATATATCCTGCTTGTCAGTTACTTCTACTGTGGCAGGCAAGTCATTGTCATCATTGTTATTTTCATCATGTGAGTCATCAGTGTCAGAGCCGTCCTCATTATTGGCATTTTGGGTTTTGATTGCTTCATTGACTGGAATATGGTCTGCTGAACGAGACAGTATTTGGATTGGTAGTTTAGGATTTTTCTTTGGGGTCCAGCGTTGTTTTTTATCCATGCGATTTGTTCCTTCCCCTGTTTGTATTGAACGCACTGCTTGCTCTTCTTTGTGGACATTCTTCCCTTTGCAGTTAGTCACTATGGGTCCCAACATTCTGCAATCAATACAAAATTCTGGCACATCCTCATACTCAACCGTCGGATAAAACTCAAATTGTCCTCCTTGAACATGTAGCCTGGATGGGCGCGGCTTAGATATATCAATTTCGATACAGAGACGCACCACTGAGGGTCTTATTCCTTGCATTGTAGCTGAATCCATTCGCAATGGCATGCCTATCATGTGTGCTATATCCCATAACACTGTCCGATTGTGCAAAAACAGAGGCAATCCTTTAATTAATACCCAAACTGGAACAATGGGTGTATCACAGTTAGGATCAAAATCTGGTGTCCACTTCGTCACTCTGATGTGGAATCCATGCAAAACCCATGTACGTCGTAAAAAGCATCGTTGATAATCATCATCATTGTAAAAGGTTATCAGAATGTGCTGGGCATCCAAATGTCCTATCTTTGTCGTAACTTTGAATCCAATACGTTCAAACGATACATTCAATTGTTTCATAGATGGGCGGCCATTCCAAAAGGAACCGATTAGAGAAAAACGATATGGCTGAGAAAAGGTAGATACCTCATCCGCAGAAAACGTAATTGATGGCAGTCCTTTATATCTCTGAATAGTACGTGGTTGATCCGACATACTCAAATCGTATAAAAGCGAGTATAACTGATACTATAGGGCATTAACCAATGGCGTGAACCAAGACAAAGGAAATCAGATTTGAAAATGCTAAATCGATCAGCAGAAGAGAGTTCCATCATGATCGCCTGCCGCCGCCGCTGCTTCGTTCGTCATCTTCCTCTCCCATAGATTGTTTGTATTATATATATATATATCACATAGTAGGGGCGACCATGCTCTGGGGATCAAAGTTGATCATGCGGCGATAGCCGCGTCGTCGTTATTCATCAGTTCATCTCCATCGCCTGCTATCTGATTGCATTCGCTCCTGCCTTCGCTCCTTTATTGATCATCTTTGACAGATAATATTGTCTCTCCCGTCGCATCAGCAATGACGACCATACAACCTCCGTCCTTTGCGGCGGTGGTTTCCGGCGAAACCTCATCGCAGAAAATCTCCATCTTCCTAAAACCGTTTCGCGATACAAAGGTATTCCTATGATCTCATTCCTAGATTCTGAAATTAATGCCCTTGCTGCGCCATTCAGATACTCATTGGTAGGTATTTTCTGGTATGGTCGTCCTCTATTGAAAGTCATACATGAAGTTTTTGAAAAAAATAGGCTTTCATCATGATCTGCCTATCACACTTATCAATCAAACACACATGCTTTTGAATTTTTGTAATGAAGTTGATTACTTGCACTACTTTTATCGATGATCATGGCATATATCTAGCTGTCATATGCGTATAACAAAATGGACTGTTGATTTTGATCCCTCCGCTGATGTTCCCATTGTCCCGGTATGGATTGCGTTCCTAGGGCTGCCAATTCACCTTCACCGTCGGGAAGCTTTATTTGAAATAGTTCGTCTGATTGGTTCCCCCATAAAACTGGATGTGGCTACGACTGACGGTCTTCGGCCGTCTGTCGCTAGAGTGTGCGTTGAGGTCGACGTTTCCTAAGAGTTGCCGTAGAAAATTTATTTGCAAGCCATGAATAGATTAATCATGCAGTCAGTGGTTTATGAAGATCTACCTTTGTTCTATGCTTCATGTCGTTAGTTAGGTCATGCAACAGGCTCATGTCCCCCGAAAGTTTCTACATCTGTGCCACCTCCTCCACCGCCTTCGCCATCTCGTCCGACAGCACAGAGATGGTCGCCGGTCAAAAAGAAACCAGCAGCAGAAGCTCAAACTAATAATCCTCCTGAACCACAGCATGATGTTCCCTCGCCTGCAGCTCACACCATCGCTCCCCCTCTTGATCACGTCAGCGACCATGCTGACTTATTTTGTGTGGCTGCGGAACCCCCGTTGCATGATATGTCAGATCAGTGTGATTTGGGCCATTCTTCAGATACAGAATTGCACGTAGATGATCAGACCACGGACATGCCAAATGTCCCTGATGAAGTGGTCCGACGAATGCAGTTGATTCCTCCATCGCCTGAAGTGGAGGTATTGATATCATGGTTACAGGAAACAACGGAAGATGCAGAATTTATACCCGTAGTACCTCGTCGGAAGCGTCGTGCAAGAAACGATTACCTCCCTTACCTCCCTCCACCATCCTCACGCGCAGTGCTTTGCACGTCTCTCAAGGAAGTGACACTACTCTTTCTCAATGAATGTCCTAATATGGAATATAAGAGGCATACATGCCTCTATGCCTAGGTTACATCATTTGATACGTGAACATCATTTAAATTTACTTGCACTGATTGAGCCGAAACATTCACCTTCTACTATTGCTCGTTTTGCTTTGGACCTTGGTTTTTCGCATCATTATTCTTCGCAGTCAGAACATATATGGTTTTTCTAGCGTTACTCAAATTTCGCATGTTGGCAGTGCAGGATCAAGATCAAGTGGTTCATTTCACTTTATTATTTCGTCCGCTTCAGCTGTCTTTTGTTTTATCGGTGGTATATGCCAGGCACACTCCATTTTTACGTTGTTCATTATGGCATTCTTTATGTGATTTCTCTGAGAATTCCACTTTGCCATGGGTGGTTGGAGGGGATTTTAATACTTTTTGTACTCTTGATGATCATGATGGACGCTCAAATCCCTCCCTTACTCTATTACAAGATTTTAATGACTATATTGAAACTTGCTCTCTGATGGCTCCGCAATTTCATGAGCCGCATTTTACATGGATAGATGGCAGAGGGCTTGGATGTGTCCGCATGAGGTTGGATTGGTTATTTCTTAACTCTTCGTTTCAAGATGTGTTTGACGACATGCAACTCACTCATCTGCCACGAGTTACATCGGATCACACTCCCTTGTTGTTCATATGTCGATTACGCACGGCTGAGTGCCGTCGATCTTTTCGTTTTTTGGACTCATGGTTACTACATCCGGATTTTCACACTTATATGAAGAATGCCTGGACATCTTATCCCACTACTGGAGGTATGTATGGTTTTTATTCAAAGCTACTTCGTCTAAAGAATGACATTCAATGGTGGAATAAAGAAATTTTTTGCAATATATTCACTAACAATATGCAAGCTGAAGATAATCTCACTCGTGCTGAGGCTATTTGGGAAGCCGATCCCACTGAAGCCACTCGCGTGCAGTATCACCGAGCCAAGGCTGAATATCTCCGTGATTCTACTTATGAATTGCATTTCTGGAAACAAAAAGTGCGTGTACGGTAGCTAAATGAAGGAGATGCAAACACGCGCTATTTTCACTGTATCGTCAAAGGGCGACGAACACAGTTACGCATACAGCAAATCCGCACTGCAACTGGCGACAAATGCTCCTCCCCTACGGCTATTATGGCGGAAGCAGTAACATTCTACACTTCTTTATTTGCTCGTGAGGAAACGAATAATTTTGACACAATCTTATGTCATACACCGCGGCTGGTCTTGAAGACAGACAACGCCATGCCCACGCAACTGCCTTCGGAGGAAGAGGTTAAAACGGCGGTTTGGCATCTAGACCCTCAAAGTGCAGCAGGACCAGATGGTTTCAATGGTAAGTTTTGTCGTTCATGTTGGTCAATCATTCATGTTGATATGGTTAAAGCAGTGCAGGAATTTTTCCTTCGCATACCACAGCCTACTGTGATGGCTAGTGCTTTAATTACCTTGATTCCCAAGAAACTGTCCCCTGATACATTCAGTGATTTTCGCCCTATATGTCTCACTAATTTTCTGAGTAAAGTCTGTACGAGGATTATTGACACACGCTTGAATACACTGCTTCCCAAATTAATATCTCCAGAACAGACTGGCTTCTTACCAGGCTATGATATCTTCACGCAAGTTTTATTGGCACGGGAGATGGTACACATGCTAGATAAGGGTGGTTCTCAGTTATGTTTAAAATTGGATATGATGAAGGCCTTTGACAGGGTCAGCAGGGAATATCTGGACTTACTATTACAGCGTTTTGGCTTCTCTAACTTTTTCATTCGAATTATTGTAAATCATTTGCATGCCACTACATTAGCGGTCTTGATTAATGGTCAACCCTCTGCTACATTTCGGCCTTACCGCGGTCTCAAACAAGGTGACCCTTTATCCCCTTTGCTCTTTATTCTTTCTTCTGAGGGTTTCAGTAGGGGCTTGAAATCTTTAGTTGCCTCTGGAGCATTGCAGCCCTTTCGTCTAGGCAGGGTACCATTTGCTATCACGCATTTGGCTTATGCAGATGATCTTTTGGTGATTTTACGGGGCACGCGGAGAAACTTACTGCGGTTCCATGTGTTCTTAACTCAATATGAAACAACCTCGGGTCAGAAGGTAAATTTTCAAAAAATCAGTTTTATTCCATCTGCAAGCATATCACTGCGTCAGCGAAGAGGATTTGAGACTTTACTAGGCATGAGATGTGATGGTTTACCCTTTCGATATCTCGGTTCTTATTTGCACAAGGGCATCAACCGCATTAGATATTGTGCTTCCTTATTGCAACATATTGACGACCGCCTGCATGGCTGGCATTCTCAGTTGCTCTCTTCAGCAGGTCGCCTCGTTTTGCTTCGTTCTGTACTTTCGGCTCTGCCATTACATATCCTTGCCGCCGGTGGTTTGCCTAAGTCAGTGATCAAAATTATTGGCAGGAAAATGGCAACATTTTATTGGGGACGTCACCATCACTGGGTTGCATGGACTTCTATCATTATGCCTTGTGAGGAAGGTGGTTTGGGACTTCGTGATCTCAGCACGTTGCAACAGGCTTATCATTGTCGCATTTGGTGGTCTTATCAGCAGAATAATACACTTTGGAGTAAATACATGCATATAAAATATGGTAGCCATAGGGATTATCTTCCTGGGCTGCCAGATTCACCAGTTTGGAAGATTATTTGTAGAATTCATGCCACATGTCTTACTCAGACTGAAGGTCATGGCACATATCACAGCTGGACACCCTCGCCATCGGGGGAATTCACTTTGCGGTCGGCCTATGATATCTGCCGCTCAACACGTCCGACACTACTCTCGACAAAATTTATTTGGTTTAAGCATCACTCGCCTGTCACTCAACTATTCTTATGGCGACTTTTTCATTGTGCTTTACCATTTGAGGACTATATTGGTAAGTATATTTCTTCTCGTCCAATGCAATGTCCATTTTGTAAACAAGCATCGGCCACGGTAGATCACATATTTTTGTACTTTGCTGGCGTTCGTCCCTTATAGGATTTCTTTGCATACGAGTTACATTGTCCCCCCATGATCGCTACATCTTCGCCAATATATACTATCTTGGTGGTATCGTTCTACGTTTTCATCTCTCTTGGGGGTTTTAAAAACCGTCATTCTGGCTATTATGGTGTATAGCATATGGCGTGCATATACGTCGTTAGTATATGGTGAAAAGCACACTTTTGCTATGATTTCTCTTCGAGCCTCCATTCACTATGAGATTTCTATGTGGAGCAAAACAATTGAAGGTTCGAAACTAGCAGCAGGTTCATTGCGACAGATTTCATGGTTTCCCAAACTTCAGCCTCCATGTCCTCAATTGGTGCGTTGGCGTACTCCGCCTTTAGGAAGATTAAAGTTCAATATCGATGCGGCGGTTGGCAGACATTATGCAGAAGGGGGTGCTATTTTGCGAGATCACGTTGGTTTCTATGTGAGGGCAACTTCTTTTAGCTTGCCACCAAGTACACCTCTCACTGCCGAAATACAGGCAGCGGTTTTTCGGCTTATTATATTTTCTTCCATTATATCGGTCCTTTATTATTGAATCAGATTGTGCTCAGATTTTAACTCGCTTGTCGCGGCCACAATCGGTATTTGGGAACTATCATCTGCGGTTACTGCAGACATTAATACATCTACATCGACTGGACTTTCATCATATTTATAGAGAGGCAAACATGGCGGCTCACTATCTGGCTCAGCAGGCTATGTTGAATCCTTGTACACAATTTTACTCTTCCCACACTCTTCCACCATTAGTTCGTGGTGCTGTCTCATTGGATCTCTCATCTGCAATCTTGCGCTTCCCCTGATTCACGTCTTCCATATGGATTGGATTTCATCTCATCATTCTGCCTGTACCTTGTGGGGTGCAGGCAGACTCGGTATGCTTTGCACTCTATTGGTCTTAATGTTTTCGTTATACCTCAAATCCCTGCTTAACTTATCCTTTTTCTTCGCATGTGCATGGACTGGAAACCCTATCATGATCATCTTTATGCTCACCGCGACTGAGGCAACCTCTTCTAAGCGCGTTCTGCAATCGACTTCAGCGTTGGCTTCTTTTTTGGTGGATCATGCACGACATACTCTTTTGTATATTTGCCTTGCCTGTGATTCTACAATGTACTGTATTTCATATAGACACTCCAATTATATAAATATGTACGCTTTTTCCTTCGCCAAGGTTTTATCCACAAGGGTGGTTTTACTTGGCAAGGTTTTAATGCGGCATATCATATATGATTGGAGACTGTAAATCATCACCTTTTCGCATTCGCTTTACTCTTTGACTGACTCAACTATGTAATAAGGTTTTCCTCTGTCACAAGTGAGGTTTAATTTGCAATAAAATTTTTGTTCCGATAAAAAAAATGTATTTCACATAGTAGAAAAAAATGCTCTCTGGCGATGAAAATCTCTAGCGGCAGTATCCACCGCCGTTGCTGCCCTTGCGTTTCCTCGTCATTCTGCCCTACACCGGTGCTATTATTTTCTTCTCTGTTTCCGTTATTGGCTTTTTTGTGACTACAATCCCAATGCCATAGCCAACGCCGTCACCCTCATTCTGCCGGTTGTATCTGGTGAGAATGTTGTCTCAATTGCCACCTCCCCCAAAAAAGTCTCGCGACATAAAGGTATTACGATGATTACTTTTTCTGATGAAGAGATAGACGCTTTAGCCATTCCGTTTCGTTTCTCGTTGGTGGGTACTTTTTGGTATGGACGGCCACCTTTGAAGGTAATTCAGGATGTCTTTGAGAAAATTGGCTTCCATAATGATTTATGTGTTACGTTGATTGATCAATCACATGTTCTCTTGAATTTTTGTCATGAGCCTGATTATGTCAGATGTTTTTGTCATCGATCATGGAATAAATCTGGATGTCACATGCGTGTTACTAAATGGACAGTCGACTTTGACCCTTCTGCCGATATACCAATTGTTCCGTTATGGATTTCCTTCCCTGGATTGCCAATACATTTCCATCAAAAAGCTGCGGTCTTTGAGATCGGCCGCCCCATTGGAACCCCAATCAAATTTGACATCGCTACTTCAGACGGGTTGTGGCCCTCTGTAGCCCGCGTCTGTGTTAAGGTGGATGTTTCGTAGGATCTGCCTAAGCAGATTTATTTGCAGTCAAAACAAAAGATCATATTGCAATAGGTTGTTTCTGAAGATTTACCAATGTTCTGCAGCACTTGTCGCCGGCTTGGGCACGCGACAGGAAAATGTGAGGAGCCTTCATCTCCTGCAGCTCCAAGTCATAAGCCAACCACCAGGTGGACTCCAAAGAAACCTGACCCTCCATGCGACTCACCCTCCGCAAAGTGTCCCCCAATTCTCCAAGATCCGATTATACTGCTATCCTCAGCATCTACGGATACTCTTATACAGAATAATCCCATTCCTGCTGACGTACAGTTGCCACTCCCAGCCATGCATAAGATATTTTGCGACTAGGCCAAGATGCAGAATACCCTCCACTGCAGGAATCAAATGATGCTGGAGACCTCGGTCATTCCTCATAAACCGAGATACATGTGGAAGATATTCCCCCGAATCTTCCACCCGTTTCTGATAATATTATTCATGGAATGCGATCACTACCGGAGTCACCCTCGGAATAGATTTTGTTATCCCGTCTGGAGGTGCTGCCCTCAGATTAGGGGTGTATACCAGTTGTACCTCGTAGATGCAGAAGAACTCGTAAGAAATTGCCACCTTTACCACCCTCTACTATTCTTACTCATAGTGCTGTGTGTTTGGTCCATAGGAGTGAAACTACCCTTTCTCAATGAATATTATGGTTTGGAATATTAGGAGTATCAGACCCTCTCTATCGCGTTTGCATCAGTTAGTTCACTTGAATAATGTTAATCTTCTTGCAATTATTGAGCCAAAGCATCCACCTGGCCGCATCACACGTTATGGCATGGATCTAGGTTTCTCGAATCAGTTTTCATCTTCTTCTGGTAAGATCTGGGTTTTCTGGCAGGATTCGATCTTTCGGCTTGCTGATACACATGACGCTAACCAAGTGGTCCATCTCCAATTTTGTTATGTTCTGTTTAATTTATTATTCAGTTGCTCGATCGTTTATGCTAAGCACTTTGTCTCCCTTTGGACGCCTCTTTGGCAATCACTCCATGATCATTCACAACAATTGGATATTCCTTGGCTCGTGTGTGGGGATTTAAACACTTTCCAGTCTTTGGATGATCATCGTGGCTGCTCCCACCCGTCATTAGCAGCCTTACATGATTTTAATGATTTTATAGAGGATTGCTCGTTGATGGATCCACCATTGCAGGGTTCATGATATACGTGGACAGATGGACGTGGCTTCGCCAAGTGCAGCGCAGGCTTGATTGTGTATTCATTAATTCTCTATGGCAAGATTCTTTTGATGTCTTGTGGCTTACACACTTATCTCGTGTCTCATCCGACCATACTCCTCTTTTATTTGTATGTAATATCTCACGAGCTACTAAACGACGCACTTTACGATTCTTAGATGTTTGGTTATCTCATCCGGATTTTCATACATATGTTAAGGAAGCTTGGACATCATACCCAACCACTGGTGGCATGTATGGGTTCTATAATAAATTGTCTCGACTTAAGCATGACATCCAATGTTGGCTCGTGTGGAGCTGGCCGAAGCCAAGGTCCGACATGCAGAGGTTGCATGGGACCAATCATCGACGGAGGTCGCAGTTTATATCATAAAGCAAAAGCAGAATACATCCAAGCTGCTAACTATGAGTTTCATTTTTGGAAACAAAAGGCCCACGTCCGATGGTTCTGGGATGGTGATGCCAATACTCGTTATTTTTATTCGGTTGTAATGGGCCGACGCACTCACCTTCGTATTCAGGAAGTCTATACCTCATTTGATGATTTATGTGATACACAGGATACCATTCAGGCTGAGGAGGTTTCTTTCTATACATCTTTATTCGCGAAGGAACAAACGGGACACTATGATAGTATATTACAGCACATTCCATCGTTAGTGACAACGGAGGATAATCTCTTTCTTACACGACTTCCGCAGGCTGCTGAGATTAAGGAGGCTGTTTGGCATTTAGATCCACACAATGAGGCAGGACCAGATGGATTTCATTGGAACTTTTTTCGTTCCTGTTGGCATATCATACATATGGATGTTATCTTAGCAGTCCAAGAATTTTTCATTGGCATTCCACAACCTTCGGTTATGGCTTGCGCTCTCATTAGTTTGATACCGAAGATCTTGGTGCCTCGCACTTTTAGTGATTATCGGCTGATATGTTTGACTAATTTCTTGAGCAAGATCTGTATTCGTATTATAGAGACGCGCCTCAGCTTTTTTATTTCCAAAACTGATATTACCGGAACAAACAGGTTTTTTAAAAGGCTATGAAATTTCTTCTCAAGTTCTGTTAGCCCGTGAAATGATACAAATGATTGATAGAGACGGAAATTAGTTATGCTTAAAGCTGGATATGATGAAATCCTTTGATCGGTGAGTTGGGAGTATTTAGAGTTACTACTGGCAAAATTCAGCTTTTCAACATTTTTTGTTCGCGTCATTCTAAATCACTTACATAGTACCAGACTCTCAGTCATCGTAAATGGAGTCCCATCAGGTTCATTTCGGCCATATCGTGGAGTTAAGGAAGGAGACCCTTTATCTCCTTTATTATTTATACTTTCTTTAGAGGGATTCAGTCAGGGATTAAAGGCTCATATGGAGGCTGGCCGATTACACCCCTTTCGATAGGACCGTGTGCCAATGTACGTTACACATCTTGCATATGCTGATGATTTGTTGGTGTTCCTGCATGGCAAAATTCGTACATTACAAATGTTTAGAGAATTTTTGACTTGGTATGAGACAGCCTCTGTCTAGAAGATTAATTACAGCAAGAGTAGATTTATACCTTCCTCAAACACACCAGTGCAACACAAGCAACGATATGAGGACATACTCCACATGCGTCCAACAGGTTTGCCTTTTTATTATCTTGGATCTACGTTGCATAAAGGTATCAGCCGTGCTCGCTACTGTTCATCATTTTTGGAGCATTTAATGCACGTTTAAATGGTTGGCACAATAAATTGCTTTCATAGGCGGGTAGATTAGTCTTATTGCCGTATGTTATCTCCTCCCTTCCCTTACATATTATTGCTGCTGGAGGACTTTCGTTGTCTGTGATTAAAATCATTGAACAAAAGATGGCTAATTTTAACTAAGGACAAAAATGGCATTGGGTCACTTGGTCCAATATTTGCATACCTTGCTCTGAAGGTGGTCTGGGACTTTGCGATATTCGGGTGCTGCAGGAGACGTATTTTTGTCGTATTTGGTGGTATTATTAATAAAACAATACTCTATGGAGTCTCTATCTTAATGCCAAGTATGGTCTCTGGGGATTATTATCAGCGTCTACCTGACTCTCTCATCTGGAAACTTATTTGTTCTTACCATGTGCTTTGTCAATCACATAGTCGCCAAGATGGCAAGCATTTGACCTGGACAGCCACATCCTTGGGAGCTTTCACATTGAGCTCCGCCTATGACGTTTGTCGAACGTCACGTCCTACTATTTGGTCGGCACAATTTATTTGGCACAAACAACATCAGGCGGTAATCAGCAACTTTCTCTGGCGCATCTATCACCGCGCTATCCCGCTGCAGGATTACGTATGTAAGTTCATAGTGGCTATGCCCACACAATATCCTTTCTGTAAGAAGGCATCAGAAGATGTGGATCATATATTTTTACATTGCCCTTGTATTCGACCTATATGGGTCTTTTTTGCATCCACTCTTGACGGCCTCTTCCCTAGCTGTAGACGATTATGGCCTTATTTATTATCTTTGTGGTTTTGGTCTTCCTCAAATAATCTTTTCGGTGTTCTACGGATTGTGGTTCCGGGTATTATTATTTTTCATATCTGGTGTACTTATGCATCTCTAGTCTATGGAGAGGACACATCTTGCACCACAGAATCAATCATGACAGTTATACATACATATATTTATTTATGGGCTAAAACTATTGATGGTATGAAACTCGGTTCGGGATTTCGGTCAGTGCAGCATTTGGGTTTTCTGCCTCCACTCCGAATAAAGAGAGCTCAAGTTGTATGATGGTTAGTTCCTCCAACTGGTCGATCGAAACTGAATATTGATGCCGCAGTCGGACAAACATTTGCAGCTGGAGGTGTTATTCTACGGGATGCTATGGGAGAATGTGTTGGAGCGCTCTCTTTTCGATTACCTCTATGCGCTCTATTTCTTGCGGAAACTCAAACTGCATTATTTGGCCTGCTCTTTTTCTTGCCAATATATCGTGACATTATATTGGAAACAGACTGTCTACAGCTTTCTTGCATCCAATGTCAACAAGCCGATGTTGCAGGACCTTTTCATTTCTGGATTGTTGCATTCTCTTCTTCGGCAGACAAACATAGTGATACAGCACACCGTTCGAGAGACGAACATGGCCGCTTATTACTTAGCACAACACGAGTTACGGATGCCTAGAACAACTTATTATACACGGCATACCCTTCCTCCCCTTGTTCGCAGCTGCATCACACTAGGTGATACTATAGGACACCTTCGCCATTCTTGACAACATAAGAAACTGCACCTTCATTGTCTTCCATATGAATTGGCTATGCTATACGGATGCTGCCTACATTCTGATGGATGCAGGCAGGCTGGTATGCCTTATTACTTATTGGTTTGCGTATGTTATTATTTTGGTTAGCATATACTGATGTTTGCTTTCTTCGTGTTTGGCTTTGCATGGACTGCAATGGAGGAACCTACTAGTCTATGAGCTCTTACTCGACGTTGCTACTTTATTTTATTTGGGCAGTATTCTCACAACATTATGTATTTTCCAAATGGGGTAAATATGTACACTTTTTCCTTCGTCCAACATTTTATCCACAAGTGTGGTTTTGCTTGAGGCATATCATACTCCATTTGGACATTACCGTTCCTATATCGCCCCACTCAGAGCTTCAAATTTTGGCCATCTAGTAGTTATATTTTGTTATGCTTTGACTTATTGTGTATGAACGGTATTCCTCTACCATAAGTGAGGGCAGCTAATAAAATAGGGGACACTATGTTCCTTTAATATATATATATATATATATATATATATATATATATTTCACACAGAGCATAGATTTTACATATTGTTATAGTGAAAACTTGAACATACTACATGATGATCCAAATTTGATATAAACATAAGTACTTAGTCTTTGAAAATCTATGAAGTATCTAGTAAGAGTACTTGCCTTTGTCACTTTTCTTTCACTACAAGTGATGTTTCTCCACTTGGTTTGAAAGAAAATACCATCTTCTTCCTTCTTGGTGTACATGGTTTTGGAAGACAACAATGGTAGGGTTAGTGAACAAATTATGAAGCTAAATAGATTGAAGAATCCAACTTAACCTACATGAAGTTCTTATCTTGTCCTCCTTTGATTCTATGCTATAAAACCTTCTTGAATCCCACTTGAATGATGGAAGGTGTTGGAAATTGGCCTTGGATGATGTTTGTGTGAGAAAAGAAGACAAAAATTTCTCCCATTTGTGCTCTTGGTGTTCTCGGCCTAAAGGAGAGAAGGAAGGAGTTTGGAAGACTTGGTTGTGTTAGAAGGGAGAGAAGAGAGGATCTGTGGAAGTGTAAGAGGGTGTTGGAGTGTGAAGTGAAAAAAACAAAGGGTTTGGCCCCTTTTCTTGCATTCGGTCGAAAGTGTTACTTGGGAGTAAAAGGACGATTTTTTCTTGGTTGAATGATGGTATAGGGTGGCTTGATTGTAGGCATGATGATGGAGGAAAGATGTGTAAGAAAAACTAGTCATTTCTTCCTTTTTGGAGAGGGTTGGCCGGCCTATAGGATTGGGGAGGGAAGGAAGTTTTGTCATGTTTACCTTGTAGTATAAAGTAGAAGAAAATGTGATGATTGGGATAAAAGTCTATAGGTTTTTATTGTGTAGTGGAATACAAAATGGAAGAAATCCTTTCTTCCTACATGTAGGGAAATTCCGGCCATCGGGGTTTTGGTAGGTAGAATGTGACAAAATACCGTCATTTGGTTTCTATCCAATTTTCTACACTTGGTATTTTGTCGGTGTATTTTCCTAACCATACTTTCTTCTTCCTTTTTCTCTTCTGGACCGCCCTATGTATATGTATAAAAAGTTTCATCCTCCAAACTTGCGTACCTCATATGAAAAGCTGCAGATGCCGTTTCTGCATCTGCTGCTCTGGCTCTCAAGTCGCTTCTCGTTCGGTATGGTTACTCCACTGTACCTTCACAAACAGAATCGACCTCCTTCTTAGTATTTGCTCCTTACGGTCCACAATGCGCATCGTTACCTCCTTACAGGTAGTATCCTTTCGAACAGTCACTGGCAGCTACCCAAGGATGTGGCTCGGATCAAGCACATAACGTCACAACTGCGATACATAGAATACATCATGTACCTGCGACAATGTCGGGGGTAGCGGTAACCGATACGCAACTGCTCCAACTCACTCCAAAATTTCGTAAAAAACAATAAATCGAGGGCTCAACTTTCCTTTGATACCAAATCTTATCACGCTCTTCGTCAAAAAAACCTGCAAGTATACCTTCTCTCCGACATCAAACTTGATCGGTCGCCTTTTAGAATCTGCCTGACTTTTACTCAGATCCTGAACTGCCTTCAATTGATCGCTTATCAACTTGACCTTATCCAAGGTCTTCTCCACTAACAACAGACTCGTGATGGCTTTTTCTCCAACCTTATCCCAGTAAAGTGGCGATTGACACTTACGGCCATATAACGCCTCAAACGGTGCCATGTCGATGGAACTGCGGTAACTGTTATTATATGAAAACTCGATCAGCTTCATGGACTTATCCCCACGCAACATGTCCTCCAAAGTCTTTATGGTGCGTTCCGACTGTCCATCTGTTTGCGGATGAAATGCTGTTTTCATTCTAATCTCAGTACACACGACCTACTGAAATGCCTTCCAGAATCTCGATGTAAACCATGGATCCTATCGCAAACAATGCTCACTGGCGTCCCATGTAGACTCACAATATCATCCATGTACATCTCTACCAACTTCTCCATCGAAGCCTTAATTGACATAGCTAGAAAGTGTGCTAATTTAGTAAGCCAATCAACAATCACCCAAATAGTATCATATCCACTGTGGGTCTTAGGAAGTCTGATAACGAAGACCATCGTGATATGCTTCCACTTCCACTCAAAAATCTCAAATGGCTGCAATAAACTGGCTGGGTGCCGATGCTCTACTTTTACCTGCTGACATACAAGGCAACGCTCGATAAACTCTACAATATGCCTCTTAATCCCGTGCCACCAATAATTTCTCTTAAGATCCTGATACATCTTTGTAGCTCCAAGATGAATCGATAATCTCGAACTGTGTGTGTCAGTCATGATCTCCTGCTTAAGGTCATCAACACTAGGTACGCATACTCTGCTGCGAAACCATAAACTGCCATCACTATGAATCTCAAAGTCCTTGTCCGATTGCTCTTTCTAACCCTCGGCAATCTTCATCAACTCAGTATCATTTTTCTGGGCCTCTTTAATCCGATCAATCATTGTCGGTGTAATCATAAGTGTAGCAGAACATTCGTGGTCGACTCAATCATATCCAACTCAAACTCGGCGATCTCTCTCTCTAGTGGTGTTTTCCGGGAGTGTCTCGACTTTCCTGCCACCTTATTCGCGTTAGCCGGTCTTTCTGCATCAACTCACAACCTACTAGGAAAGGGTTAACTCGCACATGTTTTATAAGGAATTTACGAAAGTACTAGTTGTGTATTTGTTTGCCTAGTCCATTCTTGGAAGCGTCCTTATAAACCACGAATCCCTCTCCGGAGATTGGTTGTGCTAATACTGGCGTTGATGTCAACCTCTTCTTAAGCTTGGCGAATCTCTGCTCGCAGTCAGAAGTCCTGTCATATCGCGTCTTCTTCTGTTTCAGTCGAGTTAGTGGAACTGCAATCCGTGAGAATCCTTCAACAAATTTCCGATAATAACCTACAAGTCCTAAGAAACTCCTAACCTGGGTTACATTTGTTGTTCTCACCTATTCTGTAATAGCCTCAATTTTCTTCTGGTCCATCGAGATACCATCCTCGAAAACAACATGACCCAGAAATGCAACATTGTGTAGCCAAAACTCGCACTTTCTGAACTTAGTATACAACTGCTTCCTCTCAGCACATTCAGCGTTGTCCTCAAATGCTCCGCATGGGTCTCCTCATCTAGTGAATATATAAGGATATCATCGATGAAGACAACCACGAACTTGTCCAACTGATCTCGAAACACCGTGTTAATCAGATCCATAAACGCTGTCAGGGCACTAGTCAAACCGAACAGCATTACAAAGAACTCAAAATGTCCATATCTCGTACGAAAAGCAGTCTTAGCAACACCTCCGACTTAATCTTCAACTGATGATATTCGGAGCGAAGATAATTTTGATGAACACCTCAGTGCCTTGTACCAAAAGGTTATATTCATATTCATAAAAACAATTATATATTTATTATTTAAGTATTTAAATTACTTACTCTCAACCGATCAAACAAATCGTCGATTCTGGGCAGTGGATATCGATTCTTGATAATAATCTTATGCAGCTCTCGGTAATCGATCCAGAATATCATACTGCAATCTTTCTTCTTAACAAAAAATACTGGGGCTCCCAAAGGTGTAGGACCTGTATAACACCACTCGAAGGGGGGTTGAATAGTGGGTGCGGGAAAAATTGGTTTTTAAAACTTTTTGTTACCAATTACCCACTTCTGAAAACAAATTCTGTTTTCAGACCCTGTTTTGGATTAATTGAATGATCAGGTTCTAGACCTCCAAAAATCGTGAAATTTGGTGACAAAGTATTTTTAGATGTTATGCATATGTCATAAAAATTCCAGATTAAAATTCAAAGTATAATACCTTAAAAACCTTTTTACTGGGATTGTGTAAATCTGCCAAAAACTATTCCTCAAAATGAAAATTTTATTCCTATTAATTTACAAATCCAAAGGATCTGAAAATTTTATGGAATGACCCTTAGGATACTTACTTTAAAGGGTTGAAATTTGTTTTCAAATATCCTTGGGTAAGTATGTTAAATACGTTAATGTTCTCAACCTTTGCAAGTCTAAAAATCAGATTGCACTAGTCTTAGAACTATTAATGTTTGACTGACTTATACTTATCCAAATGAGGTGAAACTTGTGCCAAATGAAATCTAGGACATGTGGCTATGTTTGTGGAAAATTTTGTGATTTTTGCAAATCGTTTTCTAGTTTCACCATTGCAATGAAAATGATACAAAAACCGAAAACTTAAAGTAAAGTGCTAAAAAGTAAGAACACCAAGAATTTTATACTAGTTAGGTTAACACAACCTACTCTAGTCTTTGAGAAAACCTTCTACGGTTATCACTGAACACCAAAAACACCTTACCACAAGGGTGACTGGATTACACACTAACTCCACCCTTTTACAAATAATACAATCAAGCAAATGGATCACGGACACCACCACTGAACGAATGAAGGTTTGATCACACCTTGGTCAACCTTTTACAACAATTGAAACCTTTATGGTGGTATATTCAGAGCCTATATAATATCAAGATTATATGAACAATAGGCTTGAGAGAAGAATAAGAAGAAAGGTAGAAGAAGAGAGTAGTAGATCCTTTTGCACTTGAGAGAAATGTGTTATTGTCTTTGCCTTGCTTGCACTACTTCTCCTCTTTTATGCACCTCATGGCCTCCCCCTTAGGGCATCTTCTAATCTTGAGAATTCTCTTTAATGCCCTTGGAAGGTTGCCTTGTGTAGAAATGACACCATCTTGCTTACTTGGCACACTATGATTGGAAGGATGACTTGACCTTGCATACTGTCACTTGATGATTGGTCCAACTTGTCATCCATTAGTGAGCTGTAAAAATCTGAAACAAAACTTATAAAACATGTGCCAAAAAGTATTCAAAATATTATGAAACAATCACCGTTCGATCCCTTCAATTCTGGGATGCAAATTAAGCATCATTTACACCATAAAATTGGCCATTATGCACATGTGCTGAAAAATTTTCAGCATGTGTTGTAGTTTGAAATCTTACCTTGCGCCCGCTTTTATGTCACTAACCTTGTGTGGTATATTCTCCACCAATTGAGATGCCAAATAAGCTCCACCTAGACTCTATTTTGGCTGCAAATGGCGTGTGGAATAGCTAGGCATGTGCTCAAATTTCACTTTAGTAAGCTTTGTCAAATAATGCACAATATTTACTCATATATGGTAAATTGCAATCAGTTAACATGTCTTAAATGTGTAAAAAGTGTCTAGAGACATGTTACATCTCATGTCAAAAAGAACGTTACATGGGTTGTGTTCGTAGAAAACCGAATTTTCGACTTTCGTCGATTACGCGATTTTTCTCCGATTAAATTCAAACTTCTTGCACATGTCATATATGTTATGTCACACATAATAATCATAATATAAAGTATATATTCATCTATAATGGCTGATGGTATAGGCGCCCCATGTGCTTAAAAGAATTGAATTTGAAATCTCCACAAATTTGGCCTAAATTGTGGGTGATTTGCGTGTGCCAACATGGAATGCGTTAGTGGTTGATTTAAACATGTGCACCACGAAAGGTTTGGATATTTTTGAAGTATATGGGCTGGCCATATTTATATGGAAAGTACATGACACGTCGGTGAAGTTTCGGTAGTCACCCGATACGACAATTTTCGGTTTATAACCTTGTAACATGCCGTTGTAATTTTTTCATCCCATGACTTATATCATATGATATAAGACCTGAATATACTCATAAATATGAGGTGTATATAGTGGTGTGACATCGACATACGTTTCTAATATATGTAACGTGTCGGTAGTACGACAGAATATATGTGTATTGTGTCTTTTTAATAAAAATATGAACATATATATATATATATATATATATATATATAGTATATGAATGGCGTGTACATTGAATGAGTGAGGAGACTTTCCATTTTCAATTTGTTGCCATCAAGCTTTGTCCAAATATGTCTCCACTTAATGAACTATTTAGTTCATTAACTTAATTACTTAACTTAATGATATAGTTTAGTTCATTAATTGTGGCACCTGAAAATAGTTCAAAGACAGCAAATGTTTGTCATATGATGTAAGCTTTAACGCTTCATAGCCTGTTAGTACGGCAACAATATATATAAACATATGAAGCATGTATATCATATAAACGTGTCAAATAATAATTTTGTCATGCATTTCTAAACTCGTTCTATTTAAATCATGCATTTGTAAATCATTCAAACACTTTTCTCAACAATCTCCCCCTTTTGATGATTTACAAAATAACATTCGTTCATGATTTAAATGTGATTGCTCCCCCTCCAATTATTTATAGATTCGAATTTTGAATTTTCATGCGCATTGTGTGCTCCCCCTTAAATCATGCTCTCTCTCCCCCTTAAATCATGTTTTTATCTCACCCTTTATTTTGTAAATGGAATCAAAAGCACATGTAAGAATGTAAAGAAATAGCAATTTATAGCATATAGAAATCATGCATTTCAAGTGCGTTCGTAAGGGTTATTGATTCAACCCTTTGCAAATGTACCTTTTTGTACTCAAACTTAGGTGACCTTTCTCAGTCTTCCGAAAGGTAAGAAAAGAGATGAAGAAGCAATATAATAGATGTTCGGTACAAATCCATTTGGCTTTTGGTCGAGAATGCCATCATGCTCATGATAAGATTTTCGTTTTTGATATGCATTTTTGTTATTGTGCATGGTGCGTGATGCATTTGTATGATATGAATGTTTCATATGTATTAATGGCTTTCTTTTATATCTATATGGCACACAATTATACTTTTCTTGTGATGAAAAAGAAGTAGCACGATGAAATGCAATGTGGGGCTTGCTAGAATGTATTGTTGCCTTCTTAGGCTTTACGATCGTTTTAAATAATGTTGTTGCTTAGATGAAGATGAAACAAAATTTTTAGATTTGTTCTGTACATGATTATCTTCAATATACCCTAATCCGGTTTTGTCAGTTTCATGTTTTTGCGAAGAAATGAGACGATCTAACATGCAAGTTCCTCTATCGAATCGTTTTAGCGTCTTTTCTAGATCTTTGTTTCTTGATCTCAAATCTGAGATCTCGGCTTTCATTACCACGTTTTCAGATGTCAAGGATTGAATTTCAGATCTCAATGAAACAATCAAATTAGACGACTCCTCTTTTAAATCGTTTAATTGAGATACAAGATTTGTGTTAGAGGATTCTAACAATTTCTTGTCTTCAATTAAGCGTTTCTTTCTTTTCCAAGAGTCTTAGCAAACTTATGTAATTCAAGATATTCAACATACAAATCATTAAAATGTTGAGAAAAAGTGTTTGAATGATTTACAAATGCATGATTTAAATAGTACGAGTTTACGAAATGCATGACAAAATTATTACTTGACACGTTTATGTGATATACATGCTTCATATGTTTATATATATTGTTGCCGTACTAACAAGCCATGAAGCGTTAAAGCTTACATCATATGGCAAACTTTTGTTGTCTTTGAACTATTTTCATGCGCCACAATTAATGAACTAAACTAGTTCATAAGTAAAGTACTTAAGTTAATGAACTAACTAGTTCATTAAATAGAGACATATTTGTTGGAAGCTACATGACAACAAATTTGGAAATGAAAAGTTTCCTCCCCATTTAATCTTACATGCCATATATATATATATACATATATATATATATATATTATATTCATATTTTTTTAAAAAGGCACAATACACATATATTTCGACGTACTACCGACACGTTACATATATCACAAACGTACGTCAACGTCACACCACTATATACATCTCATATTTATGAGTATATTCAGGTCTTATATCATATGATATAAGTCATGGTGATGACAATATTATAACGACACGTTACAAGGCTATAAACCAAAAATTGTCGTATCGGGTGACTACCGAAACTTCACCGACGTGTCACGTACTATAAAGATGGCCAGCCCATATACTTCAACAATAGCCAAAAATTTCGTGGCTCATATGTTCAGATCAGCCACTAAAGCATTCCATGTTGGCATATACAAATCAAACACAATTTAGGCCAAATTTGTGGAGATTTCAAATTCAAATCTTTTAAGCACATGGGGCGCCTATACCATCGGCCATTAGAGCTGAATATAAAATTTATCTTATGATTATTATGTGTGACATAACATATATGACATGTACAAGAAGTTTGAATTTAATCAGAGACAAATCACGTAATCGACGAAAGTCGAAAATTCAGTTTTCTACGAACACAACACATGGAACATTTTTTTGGCATAAGGTGCAACATGTATCTAAACAATTTTTACACATTCAAGTTATGTTAAAGTTTTCTATAAAAATCAAATTAGGTCTGATTGCAAATTACCATATATGTGTAAATATTGTGCATTATTTGACAAAGCTTACTAAAGTGAAATTTCAGCACATGCCTAGCTATTCCACATGCCATTTGCAGACACAATGGAGCCTAGGTGGAGCTTAGTTGGCATCTTAATTGGTGGAGAATATGCCACATGAGCTTAGTGACATAGAGGAGGGCACTACATATGGAAGGAATTCAAAACTACAACACACGCTGAAAAATTTTCAGCACATGTCATAAGTGGCGATTTTTGGTCCTTAATGCACCACATGTTTTCAAACCCACTATTCAACCCCTTCTAGTGGTGCATTAAGGACCAAAAATCGCCACTTACGACATGTGCTGAAAATTTTTCAGCATGAATTGTAGTTTTGAATTCCTTGCATATGTAGAGCCCTCTTTTATGTCACTAACCTTGTGTGGCATATCCTCCACAAATTGAGATTCCAACTAAGGCTCATCTAGGCTCCATTGTGGCTGCAAATGGCATTTGGAATACCTAGGCATGTGCTCAAATTTCACTTTAGTAAGCTTTGTCAAATAATGCACAATATTTACACATATATGGTAAATTGCAATCAGCCCTCATTTGAACTTTCTAGAACACTTTAACATGTCTTAAATGTGTAAAAAATGTCTAGATACATGTTACAACTCATGTCGGAAAAAACATTTTATGGGTTGTGTTTGTAGAATACCGAATTTTCGACTTTCGTCGATTACGCGATTTTTCTCCGATTAAATTCTGAATTCTTGCACATGTCATATATGTTATGTCACACATAATGATCATAAAATAAAGTGTATATTCAGCTCAAATGGCTGATGGTATAGGCGCCCTATGTGTTTAAAAGAATTGAATTTGAAATCTCCACAAATTTGGCCTAAATTGTGGGTGATTTGTGTGTGCCAACATGGAATGCTTTAGTGGCTGATTTGAACATGTGAGCCACGAAAGTTTTTGGCTATTTTTGAAGTATATGGGCTGGGCATCTTTATATGGCAAGTATGTGACACGACGGTGAACTTTCGGTAGTCACTGTTGGATCTGTATGCACCACTAGAAGGGGGGGTTGAATAGTGTGTGTGAGAAATTTGGTTTTTAAAATATTTTGACTCAAAAACCCAACTTCTTAAAACAGTTTATGTTTTCAGATCCTGTTTTGAAACGTTTGAAAGCTAGGTTACAGACTTCAAAAATTGTGAAATTTGGAGAGATTTTACTCTCAGATGTTATTCATATCCCCTAAAAATTTCAGATTAAAATTCAACCTCTAAACCTTTAAAAAATTATTTGTGGTCAGATTGCGCAAATCTGCCAGAAACAGTAGTCTGATTTGAAAAATTTATTCCGATTAATCCGTAACTCCAAATGGTCTGAAAATTAAATGACAAACCCCTTAGATATTTATTTTAATGGGTTGAAACAGTTTTGAAACATTCCTTTGGGAAGTATGTCAAATACGTTTAAGTTCTCAACTTTTGCAAGTCTGAAAATAAGATTGCACTAGTCTCAACACTATTAATGTTTGATTGACTTATACTTATCCAAATGAGTTGAAACTTGTGCCAAATGAAACTTAAGAGGTGTGGTTATGTTTCTGTGAAATTTTACAATTTTTGAAATTCGTTTTTAATTTTTAAAATTGCGGCGAAATGGATGCAGAATGCTAGAAACTGAAAGTATTGTGCAGTAAAGTAAAGAACACAAGGAATTTTATACTGGTTCGGTTAAATCAACCAACTCCAGTCTTCGAGGACACCTTCCTCGAATATCACTAAACCAAATTAACACCTTACCACAAAGGTTACTGAAGTTACACACCAACTCCAACCTTTTACACACGTTACAAGCAATCACAAGATCACGAACACCACCACCAAACGGATGAAGGTTTGATCACACCTTGATCAACCTTTTACAACAATGATGCATGTATGGTGGTATTAACAAAGCATATTCAAAATGTTTGAATATGAGTACAATAGGCTTGAGAGAGAAGGGGAAGAAAGAAATGTTGAAGAAGAGAGTATAGAGTCTTTTTGCACTTAAGAAATTATGAGACTTGTCTTGCATTTGTTTGGCTCTTTTCTCTTCCTTTTATTTGCTCTTGGCCGCCCCCCTAAGGCTTCTCCTCTGTCTTGAGAATTCTCTTTTAAGTCCTTGGAAGAATGCCTTGTGTAGATGTGACACCATCTTGCTTACTTGGCACAACATGATTGGATGATTGTCTTGGCCTTGCTTACTTGGCACTCCTTGATTGGATGCGTTTTATCATCATTTAGTGGCTGTAAAAATCTGAGAATAAAATGAAAAGCATGTGAGAAATGATGTTCAAAACATTGTCAAATATTCTACAATCAATCTCCTCAAATTTAGAAGAAAATTTGATCACCAATGAAGACAAAAATTGGCAAGCTCTAGTCTCACATGCTGAAATTTTCAGCATGTGTTTCATTTGCTAAAAGATTTGAAATGTTACCTTGTGTAGCTCCCTCTATTAAGTCACTAACCTTTTGTGGCTTATTCTCCACCATTTGAGATGCCAACTAAGCTCCACATAAGCTCCACCAAGCTGAGAATTGCGTGTATATGCATTTTGAACATGTGCTGAATTTTACTTTTGTAAACTTTGTCAAATATTGCACAATAATTACACATGTATGGCATATTCCAATGAGCCCTAATTTGAATATTATAGTGCACTTTAATATGTATTGAATATGTAAAAAGTGTCTAGACACATGTTACATTTCATGCCAAAAACGTTCCATGTGTTGTGTTCGTAGAAAACCGAATTTTCGACTTCCGCTGATTACGTGATTTTTCTCCGATTAAATTCAAACTTTTTGCACATGTTATATATATTGTTCCACACATAATATACATAAAATAAATTAAATATTCAGCTCATAAGGCCTGAGACATAGGCGCCCACATGTGACAAAATAGGTTGAATTTGAAATCTCCACAATTTGGCCTTAATTGGGGGTGGTTTGTGTGTGCCAACATGGAATAATTTTATATCTGAGTGTACCATTATAGCTACAAAATTTGTGGCCATTTTTGAAGTGTAGGGCCTGACCATCTATATATGGCAAGTACGTGACACGTTGGTGAAGTTTCGGTAGTCACCCGATACGACAATTTTTGGTTTACAACCTTGTAGCGTGTCGTAATAATTTTGTCATCACCATGACATATATCATGTGATATAAGACCTGAATGTACTCAAAAATATGAGGTAATTATAGTGGTGTGACGTTGACATACATTTGTAATATATATAACGTGTCGGTAGTACGTCGGAATATATGTGTATTGTGCCTTTTCAAAAGAAATCTGAATATATATATATATATATTATATATATAAAAACGTGTGAAAATAGTGGGAGGAGACTTTCCATTTCCATGTTTGTTGCCATCATGCCTTCTCCAAATATATCTTCATTTAATGAACTACTTAGTTCATTTAACTAAGTACTTCACTTAATGAACTAGTTTAGTTCATTAATAGTGGCACCCAAAAATAGTTCAAACACAACAAATGTTTTCCATTTGATGTAAGCTTTAAAGCTTCATGGCTTGTTAGTACGGCAACATTATATATAAAGTATATAAGGCAAGTTTGTCGCAACGAGTCAAGTAAGAAATTGTGTCATGCATTTCTTAAACACGCGTTATTTAAATCATGCATTTCGTGAATCACTCAAACAATTTTTCTCAACAATCTCCCCCTTTTGATGATTTACAGAATTACCTTACTTCATTATTCAAATTTAACTGCTCCCCCTCAAATCGTGCACACATTCAAATTTTGAATTTTTAATTCTCTCCCCCTTGATTTTTGCAATGAATCACTCTCTCTCCCCCTTAAATCATGAACTCTCTCCCCCTTTATTTTGGAAATAAAATCAAAAGTGCATGTAAAGATGGAAAGACATATTAAGCTATATCAAATCAGCAGAAATCATGCCTAATTTTGAGCGTAGATTTTCGTACGTGGTTTGATTTAGTGCCTTAGTGAATATGTCGGCTACTTGTGCTTCAGTGCGTACATGTTCTATAACAATATCACCATTATTCACGTGATCACGAAGAAAGTGATATCGTACTTCTATGTGCTTTTCCTTAAAGTGTAGTACGGGGTTCTTAGACATGTTTATAACACTCATACTATCACAATAAATTGGAATACGATTTACCATGATTCCAAAATCAGAAATTTTCTGTTTTAACCACAGTAGGTGTGTGCAACAAAGACTATGTGCCATGAATTCAGCTTCGGTAGTAGATAATGCCACACTTGCTTGCTTTTTTGAAAACCATGACATTGAAGAATTTCCTATAAATTGACAAGTGTCACTTGTGCTTTTTCTATCTATTTTGCATCCGCCATGATCTGCATCAGTGTATGCATGCAAATCAAACTCACAATTCTTATCATACCAAATTGCTAAAGCGGGGGTGTACTTAATGTATCGAAAAATCCGTTTTATTGCATTATAATGAGACACTTTAGGTTGGCTTTGAAAACGTGCACACATACATACACTAAATATGATATCGGGTCTACTTGCGGTATATAAAGTAAAGAACCAATCATAGACTTATATAAAGCATTATCAAAGTCTTTTCAATTTTCATCTTTATCTAGTTTAGTGGTGACACTCATAGGGGTGGGGGATGGTTTCAAGTTCTCAAAATTTTAACTTTTTAATCATGCCATTTACATATTTGACTTGACTTATGTGAAAACCTTCACTAGTTTGTTTAATTTTCAAGCCAAGAAAGTAATTCAATTCACCAACCATAAACATTTCAAACTCGGATTTCATGCAAATTTCAAATTCTTCAAGTTTATGAGATGTAGATCTAAAAATGATATCATCAACATAAATTTTAATGATTAGTAAATCCGATTTATCTTGTTTCAAGAATAAGGTGCTATCTATGGTGCCTCTTTTAAATCCATTTTCTAGAAGGAAAGTAGCAAAACGATCATACCAAGCCCTAGGTGCTTATTTTAATCCATATAGTGCCTTCTTTTAATTTGTACATGTGATCAGGATATTTTAAATCTTCAAAACTGGATGGTTGCTTCACGTATACTTCTTCATGTATAAAGCCATTTAAAAATGCACTTTTTATGTCCATTTGATAGAGTTTAAAAACTTTCATGCAAGCAATAGCAAGTAATAGTCGTATGGCTTCTAAACGTGCTACGGGTATAAATGTTTCGTCATAATTTATTCCTACTTCTTGATTATATCCTTGTGCTACAAGTCTCGCTTTGTTTCTAACAACTTTACCTTCTTCATTCATTTTATTTCTAAAGACCCACTTTGTGCCTATTATTGTCTTATCTTGTGGTCGTTGCACTAAATCCCATACATCATTTCTTACGAATTGATTTAATTCGTCATGCATAGAATCAATCCAAGAAGAATCATTCAAGGCATCAAAAACGTTATTAGGCTCAATTTCGGATATCATAGCATGAAATTGATTTATTTCATCCGGATTTATTCTTCTACATGGTCGAACACCTTGAGTAATATCGCCTATAATGAGATCGTATGCATTTCTAGTGTATTTGATTCATCATGTACGTCATCATCTAACACGGGCTTTTGTTAAAAATCATCATCATATTCTTTATCTTTTTCAAACGCGCCAAGTTCATTAAACTTCACATGAATAGATTCTAGAATTTGTCACTATAGGACCATAACATCTATATGCTTTAGAATTCACAGAATATCCAACAAAGATGCATTCAATTGATTTAGATTAAAATTTATCTACATTATCTTTTGTATTTAAAACAGAGCATTTACAACCAAACACACGAAAGTAATCAATTTAGTCATGCGGTCATTTACCATCTCATAAGGAGTTTTATTTATTTTCTTTCTAATTGATAAACGATTAACTATATAGCATGCACAATTTACGGCTTCCGCCCACAAAAGTCTCGCAACTTATTTTCACATAACATGGATCTAGCAATTTCTTGTAGTGTCCTATTTTTTCTTTCTACTACTCTGTTTAATTGCGGTGTTCTAGGTGGTGAAAACTCGTGTTTAATTCCTTTTTTCTTTGCAAAACGCAATCATGTCCTTGTTTTTAAATTCACTGCCTCTATTGCTTGTAATCTTTTTCACATTCAAACCATATTCATTTTCAAGTTGTTTTATTAGTTTAGCAATCTCAATGGCACTATCATCTTTATTTGCAAGAAATAAAGTCCATGTATAGCAAGAAAAAACATCAACGATAACACATGCACAATGGCGTCCACCAAGACTCTTAGTACGACTAGGACCAAACAAATCAATGTGTAGTAATTCTAAAACTCTAGACGTGCTAATTTTATTTTTGGGTTTAAGTGACTCGCATGTTTGTTTGCCTTTAATACAAGATTAGCACAACTGAAAGTTGTCCAAATCAAGTTTAGGCAATCCTCGTATTAGGTTCTTTCGTTGAAGTTTTTCAAGCGTTGAGATGCCAATGTGTTCAATCGCCTATGCCACAAATTTACATTAGGTTCATTTGAAATAAAACATTTAACTTTAGCGCCTAACATGTAATCCATGGAAAGTGTAAAAATATTTCCTTCTCTTTTTCCTTTTAATACTGTTTCTCTATTTTTATTTATTATGTTGCAATATGGATGAGTGAAACACACATCAAAAACGTTGTCAATAAACTATGAGATGCTAAGTAGATTTCAGGATAGATTACTTACCAAGAAGACGTTGGAGATTTGAAGAGTACTTGGGCTTCCAATTGTACCTTTTCCAATGATTCTTCCTTCATTGTTGTCTCTGAAGGTCACCAATCCACCTTTTGTAACCTTCTTCAACTTTGAGACCAAGGTTGGGTCACCCGTCATGTGCCTCGAGCAACCACTGTCAAGGAACCATTTGACTGATGTGCCTTTAGATGTATGGGTTTCCTGCAATGTACAACAACGATATAGGTAACCTTTTATTTTGGGTCCTTACGAGTTAGTTATTCACCTCTTTGTAAGAGTGTCTTTCGGTACCCATACTTGGCTCATCTTTCTCGGTCTAGCAAATGGTGAGAATATAGATGAATAAGCAACATAGTAGACATGAGATGAGAATATATTTGGCATTTGGCCGAGTTTTCCCTTATGCATATTGTATGGTTTTCGTTTTTTATATGTTTTTGTGTTTGTGTTCATAGTGGGTGATCTAGATACATGGAATGAATGTTGTATTTTCTTCAACTTGGAGTTCCCCTGATAGACAACAGCTTCTCGGGTCATGTCCTTATTCATGACATGATTACCGCGACAGTCGATGTAGCATGGTGCTTGAACAACCAATCCATACCTAGAATAGTGTCAAAGTCCCAAATCAGAATCAGAATCAGGGTGCCTCAAACTTTTGTCCCTCCATCTTGATCTTGCAGCCCTTATATAGATGATGGAAAATGATCACCTGACTACCACCTGTCTAAGCACGATAAGGCGTATCTAACCATGTTAGACAGCTGCTAAGGTTCTTAGCAAACCTCTTAGACACAAACGAGTGGCTTGCACCACTATCAAACAATACGTTGGCAGGAATGTTGTTTACTAATATAACACATGAAACAGTTTATAATTCAAGGATGCCATTCTAAATAGTTACAGAAAATAACACATAATTTCTGAAATTAAATAAACAATCACTACATTAGGGGTGTCCTCAACCTCAGCATCGGTTATAACGTGAACTCGGGGATTGGCCCTTTGGCCACCTCTGGGCTGATATGCATTCCTCTGCTATCCATCCATCGGCATTAGGCAGTGCTTCATCGTATGACCGGTCTTACCACATCTGAAACAAGCACTGGTCGCCAGTCGACACTCTCTGGTGTGCGCTCTATGACAAGTGGGACAAAGGGGAATAGTTAAATGGGGTCCTGCTCTGTACTGCTTGGCTGCTGATGCTACAGCTGTGGGGCCCACTGAAACTACGGCTGCCTCTGAAACTGCATCTGATGCTGCGGCTAAGGCTGTGGCTATGGTCTATGCTGGAACTGTTGCGATCCTTGACCATCATCTCTCCTCACAAACTTGGTCCCTCTACCAGTCTGCCCATCTCCAAACCCTTGGGGCCTTTTGCCTGTTGTATCTACGTCTCGTCAAATGATGTCCTGCTCCACCCAGTAACAAGCATCTAACAACTCTCTCAGATCTCGTGGATTAGCATTCACAATCTAAGTGCGAATGCAGAGGTTCAGGCCCATCTTGAACTTAATCATCTTCAGCTGTTTATAGCCATGGTAGATTGAACATACCTCCCCAGTGCTGTAAACTGATTGGTATACTATGCTACTATCATACCAGGCGTCTATACAAGGTCTCAAACATCTTTATCTTCCGCAAGGTAACCGAAGGTGGAAAATAGAATTTACGATACTCCGTCATAAATCGCGCCTATGTCACTAGCTTTGGCAGATGCTATAGACTCGATTCCACCACTGATTGGCCTCACCAATCAGGAAAGGTCGTACCACCTGAGTCTTTATCTCGTCAGGCACCTGAATCAGATCAAAGTTAATCTTCACCTCAACTAGCCATTTATCGGCTATGTCTAGATCTGGCCCACCCTCAAAATTTGGCACTCTGGCCCGCTTCATCTCCTTATAATAGAAGCGAGTACCCTGTTACGGTAGTGGCGGTGGCGGTGACGGTGGTGGAGGTGCAGCCTGATTCTGATGACGGTTATTCCCAACGGCTTGTCCAATCTGTACTACAGCATGAAGTACAGACTGATGAAAATCATCATGATACTGTTGCTACTGAAGCAGAGGTACTGGCTTAGCATAGGGTGGTACCGGCTCAGCAAATGGTGGTACCGGCTCTACCGGTGGAGGTACCTGCGGTGGCAGAGGAGGAGATGGTAATTGTGCTGGTCTATCGACGCGTGGTCTGCCTTTCGTCGTGAAGACATCCTATCAATACAAGTTATTATCAATATAACAGATACACGACATAATTTAAATTTAGTTCAAGCGATTTGTTTAAGTTCCTAAAATTAGAGTTTCAAAATGAACATTTTATAAATAGCTTAAAGTTAAAATTGTATCCGGCTAATCCTAAATCGTTCTAGTGATCTTAGGCTAAGGCCTTCACTCTCAGACCAAGATCATCACTTAGTTCTAAGATCATAACTTATATTCTGAGTTGTTTACTTTACCGTTTCCATTGTGGATCTAGAGCCTTTGCTCTGATACCACCTGTAGCACCCGCTCGAAACTAGGGTTCTGTCCCGATGCACTTGCTGTACTCTGCTACGAGAAGTACAAGTTCCGATACATATATGTGCATGTCGACATGCATGAATCAATATAGCAGAAGCAACATAAAGGTAAATGTACGACATGCATAAATATAAAAATCGTCAAATCTGTACAAGTCATGAAATACATGTCCCAAAATAATATAAGTACAATATTATGATACTTAAATTCCCAAAAGCTAAGTCATGGCATACGCATCTCTCACGGGCAGTCTATGTGAGGCTCGTCATCTATAAATCCGATCTCGAAGACTCTATCTTGTGCAAGTTATTAAAGGCAAGTGTGAGCGATGAAATATAATCGCTCAGCAAGTAGTCCTACTAGATACGTCATGTGTATCATGCATAGGGAGATGGGGTAAAAAATTAATGATATACATAGTAATGAACATAATAAATGCATCTCCAATTTTAAGAAATAATGTGCATAACATAAAGGTAAATAATAACAAGTAACACACATATCTCTATCGGGTAAACATCTACGCTGTCAAGTTCCTAAAGAACGCTACTATCATGTATATCCTTACTTAGAATTTCTATCAAGGTCTAATATGTCATCATCCTTAAACTTATCATCTAAATTGTCAAATCCATATACAAGTCATGTGAATACAACTATATTATGATTCGAAATATTTACAACAATATATAAACATAAAATGTAATCATGCAACGGTATCCATTTTTCTGTAAGATGTCAAAGCATGACTTTTTCATAGGATAACTGTGACACTATACCTTGCATGCAAATTATATATTCATAGGAATGGAATAATCCCATATACTGTATGCCCATGACATCAACCCCCATGGGTTTTGATATTATGCGGCGTTCCAATCATCGGTAACATACTGTATGCCCCATGACATCAACCACTCCAGTTTTGATGTCATGACGGCAAACCAAATAAAAATATAGATACTGTAAACATGTCATGGGATATTCGTCTACATGATTATTCTATGTACAAATGTGAAACTTTAAAACATGTGATGCGATAAAAATACTTTTCAAACTTCGATTTCATGCAACATGAAATTCGGCCAAATGAGGAAATTTTGGTCATTCTACCACTTATCATCAAATATCCACTACTTATTTACATCCTACATGTCATAAATTAAGAAAATACCACTTTTTCCCTCCAACAAGTGCTATTTAGCCATGATGCCCCAAAACAGCCCTCTTTTGTCTTTTTCACCCAACCACACTTCCTTCAATTGTATTTTCCATATACATTTCATATTTCAATACTTAAGTATTTATAACCCTTAGTTTCTAGTTTCTATAACATGTCATCTAAAAGTATATAACTTACATCATACTTTACACATTATTACATACTATATATATATAAGTGGGTATAATAATGAAATAAGTCATTTAGGTCATAACATGGCTCAATGGCCGTGTATATATACATATGCCTATATATATATACAAATAATATTTTCTCGATGCAGGTTCTTCTCTTTGGCGATCATGGCCGCGGCCAGCGGCTGTAATTGCAGTCGTCGGTGCTCTTCTCCTCTATGCGCATTGCATTGCCTTCGTTTTTCCATTTTCCATTTTTCTTTTTTTCTTTATCAATCTAAATTCTCCTCTCTCGACTGATGGTGCATGCAGAAAAGATGCAGAAAAACCCTATGGGGTCGACACTGAAATCCTTCATGCCACTATTTCATACGTCGACTGCCCCCTCAATTGCGCCTAAATTGATTCAAAAATATAAGGGCAGCCCAATGGTATCATTTATGGATAAGGAAATTGCATATCTTGCTGAGCCATACAAAGTTTCTTTGGTGGGAACATTTTGGTATGGCAGACCGCTAATTGCCACTATTCGATCTACCATTGACAGGATCGGTTTCACCGGTGCTTTCAAGTGGGTCTTTTGGATTCATCGCATGTGATCTTTCATTTTGCGCACGAACAAGACTATCTACCGTGTTTTGTAGGACAAAGTTGGACTATTGCAGGGAAATACATAACGGTCACTAAATGGACGCCTACATATGATCCTTCTGTGGATGTCCTAATTGTGCTGGTATGGGTATCCTTTCTGGGGCTTCTAGTTCACTTTCATCAAAAATCAGCGTTGCTACAGATTGGGCGTATGTTAGGAACGCCAATAAAGTTGGATAATGCAATGGTGGAGGCTCTACGGCCGTCAGTTGCTCGCTTGTGCGTAGAAATTGATGTTTCGCAAGAGCTCCCATCCAGAGTGATTATTCATGCAACAAATAGGGTGCTTCATCAGCCAGTTATATATGAGGACCTGCCATTATATTGTACAAATGTGTTACAGATTGGGTCATAAGTCATCAACGTGTGGTACACATCACACGCGGAAATCAGCAGAATTGCAGAAAGCAAAGGTTGTCGCTTCAGGTCCTTCCAAGACTACATTGGAGCAGAGGTGGACTCCCAAGAAAATGCAGCATGTTGTAGGGCAGCAGGGTCCTCAGCACGCAGATCCTTTAGTGCTGCCTTCTCCAGATTTGGCTACAACACATATGGTTTCATATGCTCAGGATATCTCTTTTTTGCAGGGAATTGATGACAGTTTTCTTGTTGATATCGCACAGAACCGACAACCAGTATCGATATCTGATAGTGAAGTTGAAGTGGATGCAGAATAGCAACCGGTTGGTTCAGCATTTCAGGTTGCAGAGGAATCTGCTGAGGCTGTTGTATTGGCTATGCTAAATGATTTTATCCATGCAGCTATGTCCCCAGAATGCTGCCATGCTAGTGCAGATCAGGCTGCTACTCCCCCTGAGAGGAATTCAGGCGAGCCATTTCAAGCACCGCCGTGTCTTTTTCGTCGCCATCGTCGAAATCCGGATCCCATTTCTCCACCGTATACAAGATCAAGGGCAGCCCCCTCTAACTCTTTTGATTGTTTATCATCTGAATGAAGATTATGATATGGAATTTAAGAGGTATTTGTACTTCAACGCAGCGTATTTTATCGTTACTACGTCACTATAATTTGCAGATATTAGTGATTATTGAGCCTAAAGCAAGGCCATCTTTGTTGGTTTTTTATTGCCTCAAATTTGGTTTCCCTCAAACAGTGTCGGTTTGTCAGGATAGTATTTGTATTTTCTGGCATGATGCCTTCCTTCGGTTAGAAGGGGAACACCTAGGGGTTCAAAATCATTCCATGCATTTTCAATGGCTGCCAACAGGAGATAATTTTTGGTGTACTTTCATTTATGGTTTGCATTCAGCCGCAGCGCGTCGGCCTCTTTGGGATGATATTTTGGCCATACATGCTACAATTGACATCCCGTGGCTTCTAAGGGGAGATTTTAATACATTTTTGACGCTTGACGAGCATAAAGGCCGTTTATCCCCTCCCCTTCTCACACTGCAGAATTTTGAAGATTGTATTTCCGATTGTTCACTCCATGCTATTCATTATCAGGGCTCACAATTTTACCTGGAGTGATAGACGAGGTCTAGGCCGAGTTTGGCATAGGTTGGATAGATATCTCTGTTCTTCTAGCTTCTTGGATTTATTTGCGGCAGTATCTTATCAGCATCTAATCGCACAACATCTGATCATTGTCCCATATATCTTGAGTGTACCAATGAAAGTGTTGTCACCTCGACAGCCTTCAGATATTTGGATGCCTGGGCGACACATTCAGATTTTAATAGTTTTGTCTCTCATCACTAGAAATCTTATGCCACAGTTGGTGGCATGCGGGGTTTCTATTCCAAGCCTCGACAGCTCAAACAACACTTGAGACAATGGAACAAGGATGTGTTTGGAATATCTTTGACGCCATTGCACACGCTGAATTTGAGGCAATCAGATGTGAAAAGGAGTATGATATTCATCCCTCCGCTGAGTCGCGTGAATCATACCATCGAAGTATGGCGTCTTTACGGCACATGTAGACTCGAGCCACATTGTTCTGGAAGCAAAAAGCTAATGTTAAGTGGATGAAGGAGGATGCTAACACTCGTTATTATCATCAAATAGTCAAGGACAAGCGTCGCTGACAGACAATCCGTAGAGTTGTTGGAGAAGATAGGGTGGAATATCAAAGTCCCCAAGACATTGAACGGGAAGAAATACGATACTATCAAGCTTTATTTACCGCTGGAACACCTTCACATCCTGATTCTTTGCTTAATCACATCCCCACTATATTAACGTCGGATGATAGTATCATTCTTCTTGCATTGCCCGATCTATAGGAAGTGTAACGTGTTCTTTGGGATCTTAGTCCTACAAGTGCAGCTGGTCCGGATGGTTTTCCGGGATCTTTTATAGAAGGTTCTGGCCTATAATACAATCCGATGTTCATAAAGCCATCCAGGAGTTTATTATTGGAATTATACCGCCCAATCAACTTGCTGCTTCTCTTATTACTCTTATTCCTAAGGTACCCAATCCACAATCTTTCACTGATTTTCGTCCTATCTGTCTGGAAAATTTTTTAGCTAAAGTTATCAGAAGGCTGCTGGCAACACGTATATCTGCTTTCCTCTCACGCCTGATATCGACTGAACAAGCAGGATTTATGAAAGGCCGTGGTATAACAGAACAAATATTGTTGGCTCAAGAAATGGTGCACATGTTAGATAAGACAGTTCGTGGAGGCCATGTAATAGTAAAATTAGACATGGATAAATCTTTTGATAGGGTGGATTTGACATATCTTCGTCATCTCTTAATCAAACTAGGATTTGACGCTAGGCTTGTGCGGATACTTTTGAATTAGCTGCAACTCGTTGCTCAATCCTTAGTAATGGTAAGCCAGTGGGCTTTTTTCAGCCACACGTGGGGTGAAGCAAGGCCACCCACTGTCACCATTGTCATTTATTTTGTCTTGTGAAGGCTTTTCTCGTGGAATCAATGCCAAGATGCGTTTCGGGAGAAATACATGGTTTCCAGGCGGGCATGGTTTCACATGTGACTCATTTGGGTTTTGCTGATGACTTAGTAATATTTCTAAATGGATCAATCTCCAATTTGCGGCGATTTTGGCAATTTTTAGATGATTATCAGTCTGCCTCTAGTCAGTTGGTTAATTTGCATAAGAGTTAAATTGTGGTTGGTAAATCCGTGGCGGGTCCAAGGGTTGCACAGGAGCTCAGCATGCGATTAGCAGTTTTGCCAATAAAGTACCTTGGATCTTATTTGAATAAAGGAATCAATAGAGCTTTATATTGTATAGCTTTATTATCCTATTTTGATTCGAGAGTTACTGCTTCGTCATCAAAGCTACTATCTGCGGCGGGTCGGTTGGTTCTAATCAAGCATGTCCTTGCAACGATGACAATCCATATTATAGCAAGTTTGCGATTGCCCAAAAGTGTTCTCACAGTCTTGAATAAGAAAATGGCTACATTTTTTTGAATGAACGACACCATTGGACGTCCTGGGGGAATAGATGTCGGCCTACAGAGAATGGTGGCTTAGGCATATGGAATTTAGAGATGGTACAAATGGTATATGATGGTCTTTTATGGTGGAAATATCATAACTCGGATTCATTGTGGGCAACTGTTAGCCGTAAAAAATGTTGGACCATGCACCTACAATAAACACCACTAGAGGGGGGGTGAATAGTGGTTAGCGAAAATTACACTACAACCCTTTGTTAAAATCCCCTTTGTAAACAGAATCTGAGACCACCTCAGATTCAGAACCCATTTTTGAAAAATTCACAAATAATTGTACAAAACTCCAAAAAGTATAAACCTTTCCAGAAATAAACTTCGATGAGTTAACAAGACTCTTTCAAAATTTCAAACAAAAATAAGATCGTTTGGCCCTTCAAACAAATAAAAAGATTCAGATGGTCAATCTGGACAGAATTTGACGGAATGTTGCTGATTTCGCAAAACGTGTTTCTCTTTGAATACTCAACCAAAAAGGTTGATCTTTATATCAAAACATTCCTTAGGATGCGTAGATGAAGTTTCCAAAAGGCTATGACCTTAAACAATTCTTGAAAAATACATAATGTAAGTTGTCTCAAAACTGGTCAGGTTGCAGCCAGATTGGAGCAGTTATCTTGGAAAGACTGAAAGACTAACTTTCCCTTGCTCAAATGAAGTGATTCTTGTTGCAAATGAAATCTGACAGTCTGAAGTGTAACTCCACCAAAAATCACAAATTTTGAAAATGTTTATCTATTTTTTCAAATTGTGAGAATTTGTGTGAAAACTGCAGTCAAAAACGGACAGAAAACAGAAATGAAGAAACAAGACAAGAACACCGAGGATTTATCCTGGTTTGGTCTGTAGAGATAAGGGGGTTTGAGTGATTTCAAAATAAGTAACTTGAATGCATATATATATATATATATAAACGTATACAAGCATATAAACGTGTACATGAATGCATGATATCTTGCCATTACTTGCCTTATTTAGCTTATATATTATGTTGCCATACTAACGAGCCATGAAGCATTAAAGCTTACATCATATGGCAAACATTTGTTGTGTTTATACTATTTTCAGGTGCCACCATTAATGAACTAAACTAGTTCATTAAGTGAAATACTTAGTTTAATAAACTAAGTAGTTCATTAAAGGAAGCTACATTTGGAAAAGGCACAAAGGCAACAAGGCTAAGGAAGGAAAGTCTTCTCCACCTCCTTTTCATTAAATATACACGCCACACATGTATATAAATATATATTTTCAGATTTTTTAAAGGCACATACACATGTATTCCAACGTACTACCGACACGTTATATATTTTACGTACGTACGTTAACGTCACACCACTATACTTAACTCATATTTATGAGTATATTCAGGTCTTGTATCATATGATATAATATATGGTGATGACAAATTAAATACGACACGATAAAAGGTTCTAAACCAAAAATTGTCGTATCGGACGAATACCGAAACTTCGCCAACATGTCACGTACTTGCCATAAATAAATGGCCAGCCCCTATACTTCAAAAATCAGCATAAATTTCATGCCATACATGATATTTTCAGCCAAAAATACTTTCCATGTTGGCACACACAAATTACTCCACATTAAGGCCAAAATGTGAAGATTCCAAGTTTAATTTTGTCACATGCTAATGGTACCACTTTAAACCAGCCAAGTGCTGAGATTTAAAGTATATATTATATATATTATGTATAACATAATATATATAAAATGTGCAAAATTTGGAATTTAAATTAGAGAAAAATCGGGTAATCGATAAATATCGAAAATTCGGTTTTCTACGCACATAACATGGAATGTTTTTTTTGGTACATCATGTGACACGTATCTAGACACTTTTTACATATAATATAAATCTTAAAGTGTTCTAGAAAATTAAATTAAGGGCTGATTGGAATATTACATGGGTGTATTATTAAATGTGCATTATTTTACAAAGTTAGCAAAAATAAATTTCAGCACATCCACATCGTCATTCCAACGTCTACACCAGCTGTTTTGGAGCATAATTGGAGCCTTGTTGGCATCTTTATTGGTCAAGGATCAATCATACAAAGTTGGTGAATTGAAGAGAGAAGCTACAAATGGTAAGAATTCAAGGTATATCTCTCTTATGTCACATGCTGAAAATTTCAGCATACTAAACTTAGGGTGGCCGAATTTTTGCTCTTAAATGTGACTTATTTTGTCATCTTTTATTAGGTGATTGATTAGAAGAAGAAATGGAAAGGTTTTGAATATAATTTAAATAAATAAATGGTGATATTTTATATATCACACATGCTGAAAATTTTTCAGCATGTGTACAACCTTGTGGCCGAAATTGAAGAGCAAAATGTGTCCATGTTCATTTCTTGTTTGGTAGCAATACTTACCATAAAATGTTGATTCATTTTTATGATCAAAAATCAAGGAATATTTGGTATTATTTTGAAAGAAAAGGAAGGATGCACATGCTGAAAATTCAGCATGGCAAGAGTGCTTAATGGCCGATTTTTTCACTTGGTTAGGAAGGATTTTTCATCTTGCAATTTATGTGATGTATCTCTTGATTTATAGAAGGTATTATGTGATGATTTTTGGCACATGGTTAAGTGTATATCTCAGATTTTTTCCATGTCATCATGATGACAACGTTGAACCAATAAGGAGGTGCCAAGTAAGCGAAGACTAAATGATCATCCAATAAGAAGATGCCAAGTAAGCAAGGCCTTGTCACAATGATGTTTTACATTCTCTCAAGGACTTAAAAGATAATTTTCAAGAGGGGGAGGCTACCATAGGGGGACGGCCTGGACATATTATAAGGAAAGAAGTGGAGCAAACAAAAGAACAACAAGCATTGCAATTCAAAGAGATCAAAAAGCCTAGCTCTTCTTCTCCTATATCTTCTTTCTTTCTCTCTTATTGTAAAGCCTATTGTTTTTCATATCTTTCTATCTTGAATAGGCTTGAGATAAACCACCATTCATATATCTTTGTAAAAGATTGATCAAGGTGTGATCAATCTTCACTCTAGCAAGGTGGTGGTGTTCGTGCGAATTGTACTTACAGTACAAGGTTTGTAAAGGGTTGGAGTTAGGTGTAACTCTATCAACCCTGCGGTAAGGTGTACTGCGTGTGTGTGATTAGTGTGAACCAAGGAAGGTGTTCCTTGAAGACTGGAGTAGGTTGTTTATAACCGAACCAGTATGAAATTATTGATGCCATTTACTTTCTGCATTTACTTTTCAGTTACTGCACTGTTTACCCTTCTTGTTCGCATCCGTAAAAATAGTAAACGGTTTTCAAAAATTACGAAAATTTCCAGAAATATACTCACACGTTCTAGGGTTAATTTGGAACAAGTTTCAACCCTTTTGGATAAATATAAGTCAATCAAACATCAAAAGTTCTGAGACTAGTGCAGTCTGATTTTTAGACTTGCAAAGGTTGAGACTTTGGTTGTAGTTGACCTACTTCCCAAAAGAATTTTCCAAAACTGATTGAACCCATTTAAATATAATATAAAAGGGGTTAGTGGTTAAATTTTCAGAGCATTTGGACGTTCACACAAATAGGAATTAATTTTTCAAAACCATCTACCGTTTCTGGCAGATTTGCACAATCTGATTACCAACGGTTTTTGAAGGGGTTAAAGGTTGAATTTTAATTTGCAATTTTTAGGGGACCCTCATAACATCTGAGGATAAGTTTTCTCAAAATTTCATAATTTTTGGAGACCTCTAACCTGGTTTTAAAAACGTTTTAAAACTGGTCCTGAAAACAGAATCTGTTTTCAGAACTTGAATTGTTCAAGTTTAAAGTAATTTTAAAAACCACACTTTCCGCACCATCTATTCAACCCCTCCTTCTAGTGGTGCCTTGCAGATCCTACAAGTGGTATCAGAGCGCAGGAACACTCACTTCAAGGAATCCAACGATTCAGTGAGATGGCAACCACAAATCTCAAAACCGAGCAAGAAGGTACGTCGAGCCAAAGGCCTCCACTTTTCAACGGTGAGTCATTCATTCAGTGGAAACTTAGAATGAAGCTTTTTCTTATGGCTATAGATATAGATCTTTGGTCAATCATTGAAGATGGTCCTTATGTCCCATCTAAGGCATCCACTGTAGACGGAGTCACATTAGAAGTCGTTAAATCTAGACAAGAATATACGAGTGATGATAAAAAGAAACTTAGTATGAATGCTAGGGCTATGCAATTGCTTTTAAACGGATTAAGTAAAAGTGAGTCTAGTTATGTGTCAAACTGTTCAAGTGCACAAGAAATGTGGAGGATACTAGAAATGAAACACGAAGGCACGAGTCAAGTGAAAGAGTCAAAAATTAACATGCTTATGTCCACACTTGAGTCATTTAAATTATTGCCCAATGAGTCTATTGTATATATGGATCTTCGTTTGACTAACATCTACAACTCTCTTGAGTCTCTTGGTAAGGCTTTTACTACGCAGGAAAAGGTACAGAAAGTCCTACGAAGCCTTCCTTCTGAATGGGACCCAAAAGTGACCGCAATAGAAGAAAGCAAGGAAACTAAATCAATAAAGATGGAAGAACTAATCGGATCACTTAAAGTTTATGAAAATAAACTCACCATTCGGAAATCGGAATCATCTAAACAAGGTAAAGCTATTGCTTTTAAATCAAATGAATACGTCTCCCCCCCCTCCGATCACGTAGAGGATAGTGATTCCGAATCGGATAATGAAACCTAATTCTATTGGCTAAAGGATTGAGAAAATTTATGAGAAAGTCATTTAGAAACAAAAATAAGGGCACTACTACTAAGAGAAATAAGAACAAGTCAAACGATAAAGACGTTAAATGTTATGAATGTGGCAAACTCGGACACTTATCATATGACTGCCCAAATAAAGAAAAGCAAACTACTAAGTACCCTGACAAGGAGCGGAACAAACATAGGCTCGTCTCAGAACCCAAACAAAGGAAACGTGCTCTAAAGGCCTCCACCTGGAGTGATTCATCAGATTCTGAAACTGAGACCGAAGAGGAGACCGTACAAGTATGCTTTGCATCCAAAGCATCTAATGAGGTATCATCTGATTCTGACTCTGACTGTGAACCTTCTTATGATGATCTTTTTAGTCAGTATCTAGAATTGCATAAATTCATTAAGACTCTCGCTAAAGAAAAGAAACGATTAATTGAAGACAAGAAACTGTTAGAATCTTCTAACGAGAATCTTGTCGCTCAATTAAGCGATTCAAAGAAAGAGTCATCATGCGTCATCACTGCATTAAAGACTGAGATTTCATCATTAACCACTCAAAATAATGAAATGAAATCCGAGATTTCAAATTTGAAATCAAGGAATACCGATTTAGAGAAAATGATGAAACAGTTTGATACAGGGTCCAACATGCTGCATCGCATCATATTATCACAAAAGCATGACAACGACAAAACTGGACTGGGATACGTTGATGCTAACGAAGTATCAATCAAACCAACCAAGTTTGTTGTGTCTAAGAAAGTAGACACTCCTAAGCCACAAGTGGCGTCTAAGATGACGCAGAAAGCGCCCCCTTCCTCACGCCCCACCTCTTCATATCATGTGAAATATAACTTTGTACCTTATAGATATGAAAAGAAGAGAACAATGCATACACGAAATTCATATCATCCACGCACTACACAGACACACACACAAGGACATATCAAAAACGTCCTTCATTTAGTGAGTATAGAGGAGTCCTTGGGCAAAGGCCCAAAGTGCATGCACCACATGTCTACTATATCGCACCTTCATCTACATTCTTGCCATTTGATAGACCGAGAAGGATCACCCAAGTATGGGTACCGAAAGGTACTTTTACCAAGAGGTGATTAACTAACTCGAAAGGACCCAAAGTTAAAAGGGTACCTAAATCACCTTTGCACATTGCAGGGAGCCCACACGTCGAAAGATACATCTATAAAGTGGTTCCTTGATAGTGGATGCTTGAGACACATGACGGGTGACCCGAGCCTAATCACTAAACTAAAGAAGGTCACAAAAGGCGGATCCGTGACCTTCGGAGACAACAACGAAGGCAAGATCATCGAAAAAGGTACGATTGGAAGTCCAAACACACTCCAAATCTCCAACGTATTTTTGGTAAGCAACTTATCCTACAATCTTCTTAGTATTTCTCAATTTGTTGACAATGGTTTTAATGTGTGTTTTACTCACCCGTATTGCAACATAATAAATAAAAATGGAGAAACCGTTTTAAAAGGAAAACGAGAAGGCAATATTTTTACGCTATCTATGGATAATGTAGTAGACGCTAAAGTTAAGTGTTTTATGTCAAATAAACCCAATGTGAATTTATGGCATAGACGTTTAGGACACATTGGTATTTCCACACTAGAAAAACTTCAACGAAAGAACCTAGTACGGGGATTGCCTACGCTTGATTTAGACAACTTTTAGTTGTGTGAATCTTGCATAAAAGGCAAACAAACACGTGAGTCACTTAAGCCGAAAAATGAAATAAGCACGACTAGAATATTAGAACTATTGCATATAGATTTGTTTGGTCCTAGTCGCACTACAAGCCTTGGTGGGCGTCACTATGCATGCGTAATTGTTGATGACTTTTCTCGTTATACTTGGACTTTATTTCTTGCACATAAGGATGATAGCGCCGTTGAGATTGCTAAATTAATTAAACAACTTGAAAATCAATACGGTGTAAATGTGAAAAGGATAAGAAGCGATAGAGGCGGTGAGTTTAAAAACAAAGAAATGATTTCGTTTTGTGAAGAAAAAGGAATTAAGCATGAATTTTCGCCACCTAGAACTCCACAACTAAATGGAGTAGTAGAAAGAAAGAATCGTACATTACAAGAAATCGCTAGAACTATGCTTTGCGAAAATAAATTGCCTAGATTTCTGTGGGCGGAAGCCGTAAATTGTGCATGCTATATTGTAAAACGCCTATCTATAAGAAAGAAAATAAACAAGACGCCTTATGAGATTTTGAATGATCGCATGCCTAAGATTGACTATTTTCGTGTGTTTGGATGCAAATGTTTTGTCTTGAATACAAAAGATAATTTAGATAAATTTGAATCCAAATCAATTGAGTGCATTTTTGTTGGATATTCTATAAATTCGAAGGCATATAGATGTTATGATCCTCTCACTAGACAAATTATAGAATCTATTCATGTTAAATTCAATGAATTTGGTGAGATTGATAAAGATAAGGAATATGAAGATGATTTTGAATTGAAACCCGTTTTGAATGAAGATAATGATTCTTTTGATATGCATGATATGAATGAGACACTAGAAGTGCATGATCACATAGAAATGCATGATAACTTAGAAAATAATCAACCAAGATGGCATAGAGATCACCCACATGATCTCATCATAGGCGACCTCACTTACGGTGTGCGACCACGTAGAAGAACTACTTCGGATGAAATAAATGAATTTCATGCTATGATTTCTGAAATTGAGCCCAAAAATGTGCATGATGCTTTGAGTGATTCTTCTTGGATTGATGCTATGCATGACGAACTTAATCAATTCGTTAGAAACGATGTATGGGATTTAGTGCCACGACCACAAGATAAAACTATAATAGGCACAAAGTGGGTGTTTAGGAAAAAATGAATGAAGAAGGAAAGGTCGTTAGGAATAAAGCGAGACTTGTAGCATAAGGCTATAATCAAGAGGAAGGAATTGACTACGATGAAACATTTGCACCCGTAGCACGACTAGAAGCTATACGACTATTACTTGCTATTGCTTGCATGAAAGACTTTAAATTATATCAAATGGACGTGAAAAGTGTATTTCTAAACGGATTTATTCAAGAAGAAGTATACGTGAAGCAACCACCCGGTTTTGAAGATTTGAAACATCTCGATCATGTGTACAAACTAAAGAAGGCACTATATGGGCTAAAGCAAGCACCGAGAGCATGTTATGATTGTTTTGCTACTTTCCTTTTAGAAAATGATTTTAAACGTGGTACTATAGATAGTACACTATTTTTGAAACAAGAAAAATCGGATTTACTTATTATCCAAATCTATGTTGATGACATTATTTTCGGTTCTACCTCACATAGACTTGTTAAAGATTTTGAAAATTGCATGAAATCTGAATTTGAAATGTCTATGGTTGGAGAACTTAATTATTTTCTTGGCTTGCAGATTAAGCAAACGAGTAAAGGGATTCATATAAGCCAAGCAAAATATGTTAATGACAAGATTAAAAAGTTTAATTTCGAAAATTTGAAATCATCCCCCACCCCTATGAGTGTCACTGCTAAATTACACAAAGACAAACATGGCAAAGACGTTGATAATAGCTTATATCGATCTATGATAGGCTCTTTGCTATATTTAACTGCTAGTAGGCCTGATATCATGTTTAGTGTTTGCATGTGTGCACGTTTTCAAAGTCAACCTAAGGTGTCACACTTCAATGCGGTAAAAAAATATTCCGTTATATTAAGCACATGCCCACCTTAGGAATTTGGTACGATAAGGATTCTACATTTGACTTACATGCTTACACTGATGCAGATTATGGTGGCTGCAAAATAGATAGAAAAAGCACGAGCGGAACTTGCCAATTTATAGGAAATTTCCTTATTTCATGGTTTTCCAAAAAGCAAGCAAGTGTTGCTTTGTCCACTACTGAGGCTGAGTACATGGCTCTTAGCCTTTGTTGCACACAGTTGTTGTGGATAAAACAACAACTTTCGGACTTTGGAATCACCGTAAATAAAATTCCTATATATTGTGATAGTTTGAGTGCCATAAATTTGTCTAAGAACCCCGTGTTACATTCTAAGGCTAAGCATATAGAAGTACGCTATCACTTTCTTCGTGATCACGTTAACAATGGTAATATTGTCATAGATCACGTACGCACAGAAGCACAAGTAGCGGACATTTTTACAAAATCCTTAAATCAAGCCACATATGAATCTCTTCGTTCTAAATTAGGCATGATTCCCGTTGATATGATTTAAATTGATGTGATTTGATTTACTTTCCTTTTTGACAGGAATCTTTTGATTTACTTTCCAAAATAAAGGGGGAGAGAATAGCATGATTTAAGGGAGAGAGACACTGATTGATCTTAATTGCACAAATCAAGGGGGAGCCGGATTTGAAATTCGAAATTCAAATTTCAAATTTGTGAATAATTCAAGGGGGAGAGATAGCATTTAAATCATGTACACAAGTTATTTTGAAAATCATCAAAAGGGGGAGATTGTAGAGATAAGCGGGTTTGAGTGATTTCAAAATAAGTAACTTGAATCCATATATATATATATAAACGTATACAAGCATATAAACGTGTACATGAATGCATGATATCTTGCCATTACTTGCCTTATTTAGCTTATATATTATGTTGCCATACTAACGAGCCATGAAGCATTAAATCTTACATCATATGGCAAACATTTGTTGTGTTTATACTATTTTCAGGTGCCACCATTAATGAACTAAACTAGTTCATTAAGTGAAGTACTTAGTTTAATAAACTAAGTAGTTCATTAAAGGAAGCTACATTTGGAAAAGGCACAAAGGCAACAAGGCTAAGGAAGGAAAGTCTTCTCCTCCTCCTTTTCATTAAATATACACGCCACACATGTATATAAATATATATTTTCAGATTTTTTAAAGGCACATACACATGTATTCCAACGTACTACCGACACGTTATATATTTTACGTACGTACGTTAACGTGACACCACTATACTTAACTCATATTTATGAGTATATTCAGGTCTTGTATCATATGATATAAGATATGGTGATGACAAATTAAATACGACACGATAAAAGGTTCTAAACCAAAATTGTCGTATCGGGCGAATACCGAAACTTCGCCAACGTGTCATGTACTTGCCATAAATAAATGGCCAGCCCCTATACTTCAAAAATCAGCATAAATTTCGTGCCATACATGATATTTTCAGCCAAAAATACTTTCCATGTTGGCACACACAAATTACTCCACATTAAGGCCAAAATGTGAAGATTCCAAGTTTAATTTTGTCACATGCTAATGGTACCACTTTAAACCAGCCAAGTGCTGAGATTTAAAGTATATATTATATATATTATGTATAACATAATATATATAACATGTGCAAAAGTTGGAATTTAAATTAGAGAAAAATCGGGTAATCGATAAATATCGAAAATTAGGTTTTCTACGCACATAACATGGAACGTCTTTTTGGTACATCATGTGACACGTATCTAGACACTTTTTACATATAATATACATCTTAAAGTGTTCTAGAAAATTAAATTAAGGGCTGATTGGAATATTACATGGGTGTATTATTAAATGTGCATTATTTTACAAAGTTAGCAAAAATAAATTTCAGCACATCCACATCCTCATTCCAATGTCTACACCAGCTGTTGGCATCTTGATTGGTCAAGGATCAATCATACAAAGTTGATGAATTGAAGAGAGAAGCTACAAATGGTAAGAATTCAAGGTATATCTCTCTTATGTCACATGCTGAAAATTTCAGCATACTAAACTTAGGGTGACCGATTTTTTGCTCTTAAATGTGACTTATTTTGTCATCTTTTATTAGGTGATTGATTAGAAGAAGAAATGGAAAGGTTTTGAATATAATTTAAACAAATAAATGGTGATATTTTATATATCACACATGCTGAAAATTTTTCAGCATGTGTACAACCTTGTGGCCGAATTTGAAGAGCAAAATGTGTCTATGTTCATTTCTTGTTTGGTAGCAATACTTACCATAAATTGTTGATTCATTTTTATGATGAAAAATCAAGGAATATTTGGTATTATTTTGAAGGAAAAGGAAGGATGCACATGCTTAAAATTCAGCATGGCAAGAGTGCTTAATGGCCGATTTTTTCACTTGGTTAGGAAGGATTTTTCATCTTGCAATTTATGTGATGTATCTCTTGATTTATGGAAGGTATTATGTGATGATTTTTGGCACATGGTTAAGTGTATATCTCAGATTTTTTCCATGTCATCATGATGACAACGTTGAACCAATAAGGAGGTGCCAAGTAAGCGAAGACTAAATGATCATCCAATAAGAAGATGCCAAGTAAGCAAGGCCTTGTCACAATGATGTTTTACATTCTCTCAAGGACTTAAAAGATAATTTTCAAGAGGGGGAGGCTACCATAGGGGGACGGCCTGGACATATTATAAGGAAGGAAGTGGAGCAAACAAAAGAACAACAAGCATTGCAATTCAAAGAGATCAAAAAGCATAGCTCTTCTTCTCCTACATCTTCTTTCTTTCTCTCTTATTGTAAAGCCTATTGTTTTTCATATCTTTCTATCTTGAATAGGCTTGAGATAAACCACCATTCATATATCTTTGTAAAAGATTGATCAAGGTGTGATCAATCTTCACTCTAGCAAGGTGGTGGTGTTCGTGCGAATTGTACTTACAATACAAGGTTTGTAAAGGGTTGGAGTTAGGTGTAACTCTATAAACCCTGCGGTAAGGTGTACTGCGTGTGTGTGATTAATGTGAACCAAGGAAGGTGTTCCTTGAAGACTGGAGTAGGTTCTTTATAACCGAACCAGTATAAAATTCTTGGTGCCATTTACTTTCTGCATTTACTTTTCAGTTACTGCACTGTTTACCCTTCTTGTTCGCATCCGTAAAAATAGTAAACGGTTTTCAAAAATTACGAAAATTTCCAGAAATATACTCACATGTTCTAGGATTAATTTGGCACAAGTTTCAACCATTTTTGGATAAGTATAAGTCAATCAAACATCAAAAGTTCTGAGACTAGTGCAGTCTGATTTTCAGACTTGCAAAGGTTGAGACTTTTGTTGTAGTTGACCTACTTCCCAAAAGAATTCTCTAAAACTGTTTGCACCCATTTAAATATAATATAAAAGGAGTTAGTGGTTAAAGTTTCAGAGCATTTGGACGTTCACACAAACAGGAATTAATTTTTCAAAACCATCTACCGTTTCTGGCAGATTTGCACAATCTGATTACCAACGGTTTTTGAAGGGGTTAAAGGTTGAATTTTAATTTGAAATTTTTAGGGGACCCTCATAACATCTGAGGCTAAGTTCTCTCAAAGTTTTATAATTTTTAGAGACCTCTAACCTGGTTTTAAAAACATTTTAAAACTGGTCCTGAAAACAGAATCTGTTTTCAGAACATGAATTGTTCAAGTTTAAAGAAATTTTAAAAACCACACTTTCCGCACCATCTATTCAACCCCCCCCCCTTCTAGTGGTGCCTTGCAGATCCTACACGGTCAATGTGACCTACTCCTGTCCCAAGGAACACCTTTCCTTGGATTTTACTATGAAATGAACACCTTACAGCAAGAACCAAGCTTGATCCTTGGGTTATACACCAACCCTATTCAAGACTTGGATAATCACCTTCTAAGCAACACTTAGTTGCAACTCCTCTAACACCTAATGATATAGCCTTATAAGAATGGCTAATCAATATTACAAATGAAGCTCAAGAGGCTTGTAGCACAACAAAAATAACAAGAACACCTTTGCTACAAAGAATGGATCAAGAACAACAACAAGAAGAAGATGATAGCTAGACGATTCAACAGATGCTTGTGAGCTTCAAATGTGTTTCATCTTCTTCACCATTGCCTCTATTTATAGTGTGATTTGAGCCTTGGAGATAAGAACTCCAATGTGTCACCATCTTCATCATCAAGTCCAAATGTCTTCTCATCATTGGTTGACCTTGTACACTTGGCAAAATAAAACACAATGACTGGTCCACCTTGGCAACTCCATGTGGCCGAAAATTTAAGCTCAAAGATGACATGGAATTATCTTGAAAATGTGAAGATAATAGCACCATAACAACTCCATCATCTTTTCAACTTTTTGGCAAGATGATAGGCATGTGAGAATTGAATATTTCAAACTCAAAAATCAGCTCCAAGAAGGAGAAGTAGCTGTTGGCTACCTTTTCCTTTTGAGTTAATTGCACCTGGTATCCATTATTTTCCACCAAGTTTTAAGTAGCATCCAATGTTTCATGAAACACACTTGCCATCAAGACTTATAGGGTTAATAGATACCTGGCATCCATGCTGACGTCATAAAGGAAATTTTCATTTATTTTTTAAAAGTTTATAGAAAAAATAATTCAAAAATAAAAAGAAAAACCCCACCCCACCCCCACCCCACCACACCCCCCCACAATCGACCTCCCTCCCCATCCTCCCCATCTTCCTCTTCTTCCTCCATCTTCCTCTTCATCTTTTTTCCAACCATGGTCATCTTCATCAGCCCCAGCCTCAAGATAAAATTAAGAGACCATTATATGCTAAGCATCCGATGGCCAAATTTTCTTGGACTGTAACAGAAGAAACAGACACAGTCAGTTTTGTATCTTCCCCTTTTTGGTTTCTTTGTTGCTTTTTAATTAGTTTTTTTTTTGTTTTATTTGTATTTTCTACTCTGGTAAAAATCTTTTTGCGCAAAATGTTTTGGTTGTCCTTTGTTGGTTAGCCTGATTTTTCTGGTTTTTGATCTCTTCCTTTAATGCTCATGAAAATTTGCTTAGCTTGCCGGAACCTCTTTTTCCTACTCTTTTATTGCATTTTGGATGTATGTGCCTAACTTGGTTATGACTAAATTCCTGACAGAACACGATCAACTTTGCTTAGGATTTAGGCTCTTACCTTTTTTTTGTCCAAATTTTTTGTTGTGCTGACATGCATGTGCGTAACTTGATAAGAACTAAAATCAAGAAAGGAACTGGGCTCTTTCGAGCCTTTTGAGTTTTTTCCTTGAGTCGGGGACTCATTTTTTCGTCACAGTCATACCAGAGCATCTCAACCAGCCCATTAACAGCACCGGAGGAAATTTGAGGTTGGGGCTGATGAAGATGACTATGGTTGGAAAAAAGATGAAGATGAAGATGAAGATGGAGGAAGAAGAGGAAGATGGAGGAAGAAGAGGAATATGGGGAGGATGGGGAGGGAGGTCGATTGTAGGATGGGGGTGTGGTGAGGTGGGGGTGGGGTTTTTCTTTTTATTTTTAAATTATTTTTTCTATAAACATTTAAAAAATAAATGAAAATTGCCTTTATGACGTCAGCATGGATGCCAGGTGTCTATTAACCCTATAAGTCTGGATGGCAAGTATGTTTCATGAAACATTGGATGCTACTTAAAACTTGGTGGAAAATAATGGATACCAGGTGCAATTAACTCTTTTCCTTTTTCCAAAAATTCTTTTTGATTTTTCTTAATAAAATAAGAAAGGATAAAACCGCCAAAATATCCCCAACTCCAAGCACAAGAGTAGGATATGTGAGAGCTTCACTTTGACTCAAAAAATCTATCAAAAATAACCATATAGCCGTTGGCTATATTTAGAAAAATTCCAAGTTGGCAATTTTGCCAACTAGCTCTTTTTTGGTTGGTCCACTTGTCTGCAACTCATAAAATGAATAATGTATCACCTCCACCTGCTCATACACGTTTTGAGCATACAAATATGTGTAGCAACTCAAATTTTTGAAGAAGAAATAAATAGATAATAGTTTACAAGATTACGTCAACATATAACACTGAAATTCCCCAATATTTCCTCTTATATGTCATGAACATTTCTACACCTTTGACACCTTTAATATCTCTGAATGATGATGACAAATATCCTCTTATAACATATATAAGAGGGCCTTCAAGAAAAAAATAGAATGTAACATCTCAAATCATCACATATGCAGCTATAGTCATTGATATCATCATGTGAGAGAATAGAATAATGAATCACCAAATAATCTTCAAAATAATAATAACACAGCTCCAGAATGAAGATAATAATATGCTCAAGAGATTCCTTGAGTGAAAATACAATAAATACCCTCGGAGGTGAAATGACCAAAATACCCCTGGCGCGAGAAAACTCCAGAAATGCCCCCGATGGTCAGAAATAATCACAATACCACCTTTGTCATGATAAATAAGATAATAATATGCACTTGACATGTTTTCACCATATGATGCTTCTACAAAACTCAGAATACCAATTTTGCCCTTTTTGGCAAGTTGTAACTTGCAAGGCACGTTAGTCACAAGACAATAATAATCGCCAAACATGAAAACAAACATGTTAACACATTTTAGAAAATTATTTCTAAAAACCCTAGACATCGATCGATCAAAGTGCCTCGGCTTCAGAGATCGATGTCTCACAAAAAGGCTCAGGTTTTGTCTCTGACCTACATCGATTGATCGAAGTGAGGGTTCCATGTACATCGATCGATCGATGTGTCTCAGGTTTAGAGATCGATGTCTCACAGAAAGGTCTTAACCTTTTCTGCCTTACATAGATCGATCGATGTGCAACAACCTAAGAGATCGATGTCAACTTTTTTAACTTTTTCAACTTTTAATCACATATAACACCATGTGTGACATTTTTAAGTATTCACCACTTAAAATCATGACTTTGAAAATTATCCAAACATATTTCTCAACATTCTCCCCCTTTTGGATGATTTTCAAAATAACCTAACATGATTTTAATGTCACAACTTATAACCAAAAATTTAACCAAATGTTTTCAACTTTTAAATAGTATGCTGCTCCCCCTCAACTCATACTCTCCCCTTAACCTATACTCAACTTATACCAATTGAAACTTATCGTACCAAATTATGACTTACCAACTAAAATCATGTTCTTATTCTATCTCCCCCTTTATTTTGCAAATCATGCAAAAGATAGAACTATGCAATGGTATCGTAAGTCATCATACCTAACTTGGCTCATAAGTTTTCAAAAGTGGCTTGATTAAGGGGTTTGGTAAAGATATCAGCGATTTGCTGATCAGTTCTTATATGGTTTATGACTATATCCTCATTTTGAACATGATCGCAAAGAAAGTGGTATCGCACCTCAATGTGTTTGGCTTTAGAATGAAGCATCGAATGCCGTGAAAGATTGATTGCACTTGTGCTATCGTAGAAAATTGGAATCTTATTCATTTTAATTCCAAAATCACTAAGTTGATGTTTAAGCCAAAGTATTTGGGTAGTACATAAACTCAAAGCAATATACTCGGCTTCAGTGATAGAAAGTGCTACACTAGCTTGCTTTTTAGAAAACCAAGAGATCAAGTTGGTTCCTATGAATTGACATGTACCGCTAGTGGATTTTCAATCTAATTTGCAACCACCATAATAAGCATCACTATATGTGTGTAATTCAACTTAGCGTTTCTATCATACCACAGTCCTAAGTGAGGTGTATGCTTAAGATATCTAAAGATCTTTTTCACTGCATTGTAATGTGATATCTTAGGACAAGATTGAAACCTAGCACACATACACACACTAAACATGATGTCAGGTCTTGATGCAGTTAAGTATAACAGTGATTCAATCATAGACCTTTAGAGTGTGTCATCAAAAGGTTTACCATTTTCATCCTTATCAAGTTTGGTACTAACACTCATAGGGGTATTTATAGGTTTCCTCTTCAAAACCAAACTTCTTAATCATATCATTGACATACTTAAGTTGGCTATTGTGAATTCCTTGAGGGGTTTGTTTGATTTGAAGGCCTAAGAAGTAATTCAACTCTCCTACCATTGACATTTCAAATTCGGACTTCATACATTCTTCGAATCCTTTTACTAAGGTAGGGTCAGTTGAACCAAAAATAATATCGTCTACATATATTTGAACTATTAACAAATCATTACCTTTTCTTCTTAGGAATAATGTATTGTCTATTGTTCCCCTTTGATAATTATTTGCAATAAGAAAGTTTGCAAATCTATCATACCAAGCTCTTGGAGCTTGTTTCAAACCATATAGAGCTTTCTTAAGCTTGTAAACATGGTTAGGATTCTTTGGATCTTCAAATTCAGGGGTTGTTTGACAAACACCTCTTCTTGGATGTATCCATTCAAGAATGCACTCTTGACATCTATTTGGAAGAACTTAATATTGCTTAGACTTGCAATCGCAAGTAACAATCTAATTGCTTCTAGTCGCGCAACGGATGCAAAGGTTTCTTCATAATCTATACCTTCTTGTTGATTATAACCTTGTGCGACTAGCCTAGCCTTATTCCTTGTTCGTCCATTTTATTCCTAAAGACCCATTTAATTCCTATTATAGACTTGTCTTCAGGTTTAGGTACTAGGTCCCACACGTTGTTCCTTGTGAATCGGTTCAATTCCTCATGCATAGCTTCTATCCATGATATGTCACCTAAGGCTTCCTTAACATTCTTAGGTTCTATGTGTGAGACTAAGCTATGTCCTTCAAGTTGACTTACGTTTCTACGTGTTCTAACCCCAACACTTGGATCCCCAATGATTAATTCTCTAGGGTGCCACCAATTCCTAGATTGACTAGGTTCACCATCATCTTGTTCAATTGTTTCATTAGTATGAACGTTATCATATGTAATTGGATCATTAGTTGTATCTTCCAATTGCAAAGTCTCTTGATTTATTTCATCTAAGGGTTCATGCATATCTTGTTCAGGGGGAGTTGGTTCTAGATTATCAAGTACAGGCTCAAGTATTACATCATCATCAAACATATTTTCAACATTTTTTTCAGGTTTATGTTGAGTTTTATCACTAACTTCAAAGCATTCATTTTCATTGAATTTTACATGTATAGATTCAATTATCTTTCTAGATGCCGGATTATAACACCTATATGCTCTTGAGTTAGTTGAATACCCAACAAATATGCATTCAATAGACATTTGTTCAAATTTATCTAGATTATCCTTAGTGTTTAGCACAAAACATTTACATCCAAATACTTTAACATAATATATTTTAGGTTGTCTATTGTTTAGCAATTCATAAGGTGTTATATTTAATTTCTTTCTAATAGTAAGCCTATTTATAATATAGCATGCACAACTAACAGCTTCAGTCCATAAATATTTAGGTAATTTATTGTCACAAAGCATTGTCCTAGCAACTTCTTGAATTGTTCTATTTTTACGTTCAACTACTCCACTGAGTTGTGGTGTTCTAAGTGGTGAGAATTCATGTTTTATTCCATGTAGTTCATAAAATCTGATTACGTCTTTATTTTTAAATTCTCCACCTCTATCACTTCTAATTCTTTTGACATTTTCTTTGTAAATGTTTTCAAGTTTCTTCATAAGGGTTTCGATTGCTAATGGAGCATCGTCTTTGTGTGTTAAGAACAATGTCCATGTGTAACGTGAGTAATCATCTACTATGACACACACATAGTAGTGTCCACCTAGACTTCTTGTCCTACTTGGACCAAATAAGTCTAAGTGAAGCAATTCTAGTACATGACTAGTACTCACTTCGTGTCTCGGTTTTAAAGTTTCTTTGATGTGTTTTCCCTTAATACATGTTTCACACATTTGAAAATTATCTAAGTCTAACTTAGGCATTCCTCTAATTAAATTCTTCTTAGACGATTTCTTAATGGTTGAAATTCCTATATGGCCTAATCTTCTATGGCATAAATTCACATCTAAGTCATGTGATATTAGACACTTAACCTTAGCATCTGACATGTTATCTAAGGTAAGAGTATAAATATTACCATCTCTATTTCCTTTTAAAACCGTTTCTCCTTTTTAATTTATTATATCACAAGAAGTGGGAAGAAAAGAGACATTATAACCACAATCTATAAGTTGAGAAATACCAAGTAAATTATAAGAGAGATTGCTTACTAACAACACATTTCGTATTTGAAATGTGTTAGGGTCCCAATTGTTCCTTTTCCAACAACATGTCCTTTTTCGTTGTCACCGAATGTTACTTTTCCTCCATTCTTGATATATTCCAATTCGATTAATAGTTTGGGGTTCTCCGTCGTATGCCTCGAACATCCACTATCTAAAAACCATTTGGTTTTTAGATTCTTTGACTTTGCCTCCTTCTTGTATTCCTTGCGTTGTTCCTACAATGGAGACAAAGTTTTAGGTACCCTTTATTTGGGCCCTTGAATGTTAGGGGCATTATTCTTGTTTAGATAACCCTTAGGTATCCAAACTTGAACATACCTTTTAGGCACATTTTTAGCATGGTTAAAATAAGAAGGATAAGCATATAGATGATTATTCCACATAAGTGAAGATGCATTGTTATACTTGTTGTGCCATGGTTGATCACTACTATGTCTTGGTCGATTTTGGTAGTGTGTATAAGACATGTAATTTTGTTTCTTGAATGGCGCTATGAATGTATGTTCATATGCATTTCTATAAGATTTATATGAGTGTTGTCTATACTTAGGTTCATAATAAGTTGTATGCATTTTATTCGGTCTAGTTGCATTTGTATATATATAGGCATAATTTCTAGGTTGTCTAGATGCAGAGTTTGGCCTAGATGTATGTTTATGCGTGTGTGCTTTTATGGGTGTATGTTGCATTTTTGCCTTGATATAAGTAGAAGAAGGTGTAGAAGAAGATGTAGCAGGCAAAGTTGATTTTGTTGTATTATATGGCAACTTTGTACTAGATGAAACAAACTTAGTCTTTTTATTCACTTTTTCATTTTCATCTTTATAGCCTAAGCCGGTTTTATCATTACCATACTTTTGTGATGAGATGAGTGTGTCTGACATGTTTGTACCGGATTTAAATTGTTCTAACATTTTTTCTAAGTTAAGTTTAGACGACTTAAGTTGTGTTATTTCATGTTCATAACTTTCTAACTTAGACTTTAACATATTATTTTCCATTTTTATCTTTTGTTCATCTTTCCTATATGATTCAATTTTATTCTCTAAAGAATCAAGAGTATCAGAAGACTCTTGTTTAAGAGATTCTAACTGATCGGAAAATTCCAAGTTGGACGTCTTCAACTTGTTATTTTCTTCAATTAGTTTCTTCTTTTCTTTAGAGAGCCTCTTACAGTGAGCATGCATTCTTAAGAACTCTTCATACATTTCATCAAATGTCATATCACTATCAAAATCACTATTAGATGAAGAACATACCTCGTTTGATACGAAGCAGACTTGAGCTTCCTCAGTTTTGGATTCTGAGTCGGATGAGTCGCTCCATGTGCTCACCTTCATTGCTCATTTTCCTTTCCTTGCCTTAGACTCCGTTGTCTTTGTCGTTTGTGCCTCCTTGTCCTTAGCTTGTTTATTATTGTTGTTGTTATTATTATTTTTCTTTGTTAGACAATCGTATGAAATATGTCCTTTTTGACCGCATTCATAACACTTTAATTCTTTATTATACCATTTGTTTGTGTTATTTTTCTTAGATTGAGAAAAAGAAGAAGAAGAAGAATTACGTTGTCTATTCGTATTTGGACGTTTGAAAAACTTTCTAAGTTTTCTAGCTATCAATATCAAGTCATCGTCTAATTCAGTATCACTATTACTATCATTGTTACTCGCATGTGTTTCGGTTGTTTTGAAAGCTATTGACTTACTGGATGACTTAGACGATTCAGACTTTCGTTGGTTTAATTTAACCTCGTAAACTTTAAGAGACCCGATCAATTCATCCATCTTGGTGATTGACTTTGTATTCTCGATTGCAGTCACCTTTGGATCCCATTCAGCAGGAAGGCTTCGTAGTACCTTTTGAACCTTTTCATTGTTCGAAAATGACTTCCCTAAAGCTTCAAGGGCATTGAAAATATTAGTAATCCTCAAATCCATAGATGTTATGGATTCGTTCGGCAACATTTTGAAAGTCTCTAATTCAGTCATAAGCATGTTTATTTTTCACTCTTTAATACCACTAGTACCTTCATGCTTTAATACAAGTGATTTCCACATGTCGTGTGCGCTTGTGCAATTTGACACATATCTTGCTTCAGAAGTTGTAAGTCCATTCAAAAGTAATTGTATAGCTTTAGCATTCATTGACATTTTCTTTTTATCTTCCGATGTCCATTCACTTTTATATTTTTCAACCTCCTGTGTGACTCCACTAACTTGTACGACTTTCATTGGAATGTACAGCCCATCTTCAACTATAGACCATAAATCGATGTCTATAGCCTTTAAGAATAGCCTCATTCTCAGTTTCCAATGAACAAAATTATTGCCATAGAAAAGAGGAGGGCGTTGTGTAGACATACCTTAAAACTCACCTTTGTGAGAAACAACAGCCATTGTATATACCTTGGATTTGAGACAAGCAGTATATAATGAATTGTTTCTTGGCCTTGTATTGTTCGTATGGTGTTGAATCTTGCTTCTTTTGAGTGGTGTTGGTCTGGTTCTGATACCAAATGTTGGACCGTGCACCTGCAATAAACAACACTAGAGGGGGGATGAATAGTGGTTAGCGGAAATTACACTACAACCCTTTGTTAAAATCCCCTTTGAAAACAGAATCTGAGACCACCTCTGACTCAGAACCCGTTTTTACAAAATTCACAAATAATTGTACGCAACTCCAAAAATTATGAAACTTTCCAGAATCGAACTTCAATGAGTTAACAAGACTCTTTCGAAAAATCAAACAAAAATAAAATCGTTTGACCCTTCAAACAAATAAAACGATTCAGATAGTCAATCTGGACAAAATTGGACAGAATGTTGTTGATTTTGCAAAACGTGTTTCTCTTTGAATACTCAACCACAAAGGTTGATCTTTATATCAAAACACTCCTTATGATGTGTAGATGAAGTTTCCAAAAGGCTCTGACCTTAAACAATTCTTGAAAAATACAGAATTTAAGTTTTCTCAAAACTGGTCAGATTGCAGCCAGATTGGAGCAGTTATTTTGCAAAGACTGAAAGTCTAACTTTCTCTTGCTCAAATCAAGTGATTCTTGTTGCAAACCAAAGCTAACAGTCTGAAGTATAACTCCACCAAAAATCACAAATTTTGAAAATGTTTAGCTGTTTTTTCAAATTGTGAGAAGTTGTGTGAAAACTGCAGTTCAAAAACGGGCAGAAAACAGAAATGAAGAAACAAGACAAGAACACCAAGGATTTATCCTGGCTAGGTCAATGTGACCTACTCCAGTCCCAAGGAACACCTTTCCTTGGATTTTACTATGAAATGAACACCTTACAACAAGAACCAAGATTGATCCTTGTGTTATACACCAACCCTATTCAAGACTTGGATAATCACCTTCTAAGCAACACTTAGTTGCAACTCCTCTAACACCTATTGATATAGCCTTATAAGAATGGCTAATCAATCTTACAAATGAAGCTCAAGAGGCTTGTACCACAACAAAAATAACAAGAACACCTTTGCTACAAAGAATGGATCAAGAACAACAACAACAAGAAGATGATAGCTAGACAATTCAACAGATGCTTGTGAGCTTCAAGTGTGTTTCATCTTCTTCACCATTGCCTCTATTTATAGTGTGATTTGAGCCTTAGAGATAAGAACTCCAATGTGTCACCATCTTCATCATCAAGTCCAAATCTCTTCTCATCATTGGTTGGCCTTGTACACTTGGCAAAATAAAACACAATGATTGGTCCACCTTGACAACTCCATGTGGCCGAAAATTTAAGCTCAAAGATGACTTGGAATTATCTTGAAAATGTGAAGATAATAGCACCATAACAACTCCATCATCTTTTCAACTTTTTGGCAAGATAATAGGCATGTGAGAATTGAATATTTCAAACTCAAAAATCAGCTCCAAGAAGGAGAAGTAGCCGTTGGCTACCTTTTCCTTTTTCCAAAAAATCTTTTTGATTTTTCTTAATAAAATAAGAAAGGATAATACCACCAAAATATCCCCAACTCCAACCACAAGAATAGGACATCTGAGAGCTTCATTTTGACTAAAAAAATCTGTCAAAAATATCCATATAGCGGTTGGCTATATTTAGAAAAATTCCAAGTTGGCGATTTTGCCAACTAGCTCCTTTTTGGTTGGTCCACTTGCCTCCAACTCATAAAATGATTAATGTATCACCTCCACCTGCTCATACACGTTTTGAGCATACAAATATGTGTAGCAACTCAAATTTTTGAAGAAGAAATAAATAGATAACAGTTGACAAGATTATGTCAACGTATAACACTGAAATTCCCCAATATTTCTTCTTATATGTCATGAACATTTCCACACCTTTGACACCTATAATATCTCTGAATAATGATGATAAATATCCTCTTATAACATATATTAGAGGGTCTTCAAGAAAAAATAGGATGTGACATCTCAAATCGTCACATATCCAGCTATAGACATTGATATCATCATGTGAGAGAATAGAATAATGAATCACCAAATAATCTTCGAAATAATAATAACACATCTCCAGAATGAAGATAATAATATGCTCAAGAGATTCCTTGAGTGAAAATACCATAAATACCCTCGGGGGTGAAATGACCAAAATACCCCTGGTGTGAGAAAACTCCAGAAATGCCACCGATGGTCAGAAATAATCACAATACCACCTTTGTCATGATAAATAAGATAATAATATGCACTTGACGTATTTTCACCATATGATGTTTCTAAAAAACTCAAAATATCAATTTTGCCCTTTTTGGTAAGTTGTAGAAACTTCCAACGCACGTTAGTCACAAGACAATAATAATCACCAAAAACACATAATAATCACATAATGAACATGTATAATTCATATACAAAATGAAAACAAACATTTTAACACATTTTAGAAAATTATTTCTAAAAACCCTAGACATCGATCGATTGAAGTGCCTCAGCTTCAGAGATCGATGTCTCACAGAAAGGTTCATGTTTTGTCTCTGACCTACATCGATCGATCGAAGTGAGGATTCCATGTACATCGATCGATCGATGTGTCTCAGGTTTAGAGATCGATGTCTCACAAAAATGTTTTAAACTTTTCTGCCTTACATAGATTGATCGATGTGAGAGATCTATGTACATAGATCGATGTCAACTTTTTCAACTTTTAATCACATATAACACCATGTGTGACATTTTTAAGTATTCACCACTTAAAATTATGACTTTGAAAATTATCCAAACATATTTCTCAACACAAAATACGGCCAAGGGGACTTGATTTATACGCATATATACGATTCTTCAGTTTAGAAGCGAATTTGTGACAGTCATTCTTATATGCAGTCTAAAGTTGAACATACGCCGGATGTCATCAATTGAATGGCGGAATCAACTGGACAATATACCATCAGATCCGCATATTCATTAATTTATTCAGCGTCGCCCTTGTTCGATTGTGCTAAATATATCTTGTGGCCTACTTCTCCCTCGGGTGTAAGGGTGATCTTGTGGAAGTTATAGTGGAATTTTCTTCCGCTTACAAATAATCTTTGTGCCTGGCAGACAATCTACCCTTCTCAATAAGTGTTTTATAAGAAGCAGTCGGATCCCAGGGATCATATATTTTTGCATTGCATGGAAATTAAGTCATTGTGGTGTGAAATAGCAGTTCTCTTATCGGGTCCGCTGCCTCGTCAATCAACAATTCGAGCTTATTTAATTTTCTGGTGGCGTCGATCTTCTGCAACCTATATGATGGGTAATTTACGGGCAGTGGCTCCTGCTTTGGTTGTTTGGGTTATTTGGAAAGAGTATGCTGCAATCTGGTTTAGTGACAGCACCTACTCCTACAGGCATTTTTTTGAAAGAGTCCGTGATCATGTATATACTTGATGTGCTTCAACGCAGGGTCGCAAATTTTCTCAACCTATTTCATAGCTAATTGGTCACGCCCTTTCGCCCCAGCTGCGTGTTCGCCGCCACAGGTTGGTCAGGTCGAAATTACCTCCTTCGGGTAGGATGAAATTGAATGTGTATGCTTCAGTTGGGCAACGAACAGATGCTGCTGGGGCAGTATTACATAATGAATTTGGGGGCTTCATCACTTCGTGCGGAATTAATGGCGCTGTTGTACGCTTTAATTTACTACGCTAAGAATTATGATGGTCTGTTTGTTGAAACAGATTATCATACATTACTCACGGTGCTGTCTAATCCTTCACAATATACAAGATCTTGGCTAGCATATATATGGCGTACGACAACAATGCTATGTCTTAATGCTGCCACACTTTGTTATAGCCCGCGTGAGACAAACATCATGACGCATACATTAGCACATTATGGACTGCATGCGACTGGCGTTATTATCTATTCCTTCGTAGCTTCTTTGCCTTGTGACGTGCAAGGCTTTTTGACGTTGGATACATCTCTTCCAAATCTTCGATTATAAGTATCCTGATGGGTCGGCGATTTCTTTATGGAGTTGCCTATGTCTTTGTTGGCATAGGCAGCGATGGTATGTCTCTTTTCTTTTTCATATCATGTGCGTGCTCGTTGTTTCCACATTTCATTCTCATGCATCTCTGGGTAACATATCTTCTTTTTCTAAGTATTATGAGGCAAGAACACATAGCATGCTGGTGGCACCTTTGCTTCTACAGCTTCGGAGGTTTGGCGTCTTATATTGGAGGTTGCCTGTGGTCGTTTGGCTACGGGCAACTAGGGTATGGCTTCTTTACTCTCATCATGATTTCTTTATGGACAACTTACAGTGTTACATTAAACGGACTTTTGTGGCTTTTGTTCGAGGTGTTGGCTGGGTCCTGCGCGGTGCAATGAGTTATGTATCATGCAGTGGTCTCCAATGGATGTCGTTAAAACTATGCCTTGCTATATTCTAGAGTCGGACAATGTCTTCTGCAGTTGGCCGCGCTTGTTACTTATTTTATTCCATTACATTCTCTCTTATATCATTTAATACATCAACCATCCAGTTATATAAATATGTACGTTTTTTCCTTAGCCAAGGTTTTATCCACAAGGGTGGTTTTACTTGGCAAGGTTTTAATACGGCATATCATATATGATTGAGGGTTGACCATAATTAGCTCGCTACATTCACTTTTTTCTTATGATGAACATTGCTGTAATATGGTTTTCCGCCGCCATAAGTGGGGTTTTATAATAAAAATTGCTTTTTTTTATGAATGAGTTATTTGATTAAGATAAAACCTCACTTATGGCGCAGGAAAACCTTATTACATCAATGAAAGTATAACGCATAAAGAAATTGAAGGGCATTAACATCCAAACCATATATGATATGCCGCATTAAAACTTTGCCAAGTAAAACCACCCTTGTGGATAAAACCTTGGCGAAGGAAAAAGCGTACATATTTATATGTCTAGAGTGTTGATAGACGTTACAATGTAAAATGAGAAATACATTAATCCACATATTATACATTTGAAGCGAAAGGTGTCAGAGCCGAAGGAACTCCCGAGCGTGATGTTGTAGACCATCCCCATTGCGAAAATCAACTGCATCAGCGTGAGAAGCAAGTGGAAGTTGTGATTCCGTCCATGCGCGAAGAAAACATGAGAGTGCGTCAAACATAAAGATGAGACATAAGAAAAGGCAGCAGACCAAGTGAATGTAAATCATACCGAGTCTTCCTGTACTCGTCAAAGTACAGGCAGAAAAATAAAATAGAAAGCCAATCCCTATGGAAGACGAGGGGAAGTTGTACTCAATGGGATCGTCCAAAAAGCCACAGATGATACAGATAGCACCAATGATATGGAAGTCGCATAAAATCCTAGGCACAAAGTGGGTGTTTAGGAATAAAATGAATGAAGAAGGAAAGGTCGTTATAAATAAAGCTAGACTTGTAGCACAAGACTATAATCAAGAAGAAGGAATTGACTACGATGAAGCATTTGCATCCGTAGCACGATTAGAAGCTATACGACTCTTACTTGCTATTGCTTGCATGAAAGATTTCAAATTGTATCAAATGGACGTAAAAAGTGCATTCCTAAACGGATTTATACAAGAAGAGGTATACGTGAAGCAACCACCCGGTTTTGAAGATTTCAAACATCCTGATCATGTGTACAAATTAAAGAAGGCACTATACGGACTAAAGCAAGCACCAAGAGCATGGTATGATCGTTTTGCTACTTTCCTTTTAGAAAATGATTTTAAACGAGGTACTATAGATAGTACACTATTTCTGAAACAAGATAAAACAGATTTACTTATTATTCAAATCTATGTTGATGACATTATTTTCGGTTCTACCTCACATAGACTTGTTGAAGAGTTTGAAAATTGCATGAAATCCGAATTTGAAATGTCTATGGTTGGTGAACTTAACTATTTTCTTGGCTTTCAGATTAAGCAAATGAGTAAAGGCATTCACATAAGTCAAGCTAAATATATAAATGACATGATTAAAAAGTTCAACTTTGAAAATTTGAAACCATCCCCCACCCCTATTAGTGTCACCACCAAATTGGATAAGGATGAACATGGTAAAGATTTTGACAATGCTTTATATCGGTCTATGATTGGTTATTTGCTATATTTGACTGCTAGTAGGCCTGATATCATGTTCAGTGTATGCATGTGTGCACGTTTTCAGAGTCAACCTAAGGTGTCTCATTATAATGCGGTAAAAAGAATATTCTGTTATATTAAGCACACGCCCACCTTAGGAATTTGGTATGATAAAGATTCTGAATTTAACTTACATGCTTATAATGATGCAGATTACGGTGGCTGTAAAATAGATAGGAAGAGCACGAGTGGCACTTGCCAATTTATAGGAAACTCACTCATTTCATGGTTTTCCAAAAAGCAAGCAAGCGTTGCTTTGTCCACTACTGAGGCTGAGTACATGGCACTTAGCCTTTGTTGCACACAGTTGTTGTGGATAAAACAAAAACTTTTGGACTTTGGAATTACCGTAAATAGAATTCCTATATACTGTGATAGTATGAGTGCCATTAATCTGTCTAAGAACCCCGTGTTACACTCTAAGGCTAAGCATATAGAAGTACGCTATCACTTTCTTCGTGATCACGTAAACAATGGTGATATCGTCATAGATCACGTACGCACAGAAGCACAAGTAGCGGATATCTTTACAAAAGCCTTAAATCAAGCCACGTATGAATCTCTTTGGTCTAAATTAGGCATGATTTCAGTTGATATGATTTGATGTGACATGATTTGATTTTCTTTCCTTATTTATAGGCATCTTTTGATTTACTTTCCAAAATAAAAGGGGAGAGAAAGCATGATTTAAGGGGGAGAGAGATACTGATTGCATAAATCAAGGGGGAGCGGTTTGAAAATTAAAAATTTTAATTTCGAATTCTATGCATGATTGAAGGGGGAGCGATAGGATTTAAATCATGTGCATAAGTTATTTTGAAAATCCTCAAAAGGGGGAGATTGTAGAGAAAAGGGGGTTTGAGTGATTTCAAAATATGTGATTTAAATGAGCATGACAAAAAACGTGTGCATGATATAAACGTGTGCATGATATAAACGTGTGCATGATATATTGCTTATTACTTGCCTTATTTAGGTCATATATAATGTTGTCGTACTAACGAGCCATGAAGCGTTAAAGCTTACATCATATGGCAAACATTTGTTGTGTTTATACTATTTTCAGGTGCCACCATTAATGAACTAAACTAGTTCATTAAGTGAAGTACTTAGTTAATTAAACTAAGTAGTTCATTAAAGGAAGCTACATTTGGACAAGGCACAAAGGAAACAAGAATAGGAAAAGGAAAGTCTCCTCCTCCCCATTTACGACATATGGCACGCCTACACATATATATAAATATATATTTTCTGATTTTTGAAAAGGCACATACACATGTATTCCAACGTACGTTAACGTCACACCATCATACTTAACTCATATTTACGAGTATATTCAGGTCTTATATCATATGATATAATTCATGGTGATGACAAATTAAATATGACACGTTAAAAGGTTCTAAACCAAGATTGTCGTATCGGACGAATACCGAAACTTCGCCAACGTGTCATGTACTTGCCATAAATAGATGGCCAGCCCCTACACCTCAAAAATCATTATTAATTTCGTGCATATGACGATAATTCCAGCTATAAAATCATTTCATGTTGGCACACACAAATCACCCCACATTAAGGCCAAATTGTGGAGATTCTAATTTAAATTTTGTCACATGTTAATGGCACCACTTTAGACCAGCTAAGTGCTGAGAATTAAAGTTTATATTATATATATTATGTGTAACATGTGCAAAAAGTTGGAATTTAAATAGAGAAAAATCGGATGATCGATAAATATCAAAAATTCGGTTTTCTACCTACACAACACATGGAACATTTTTGGCACATCATACGACACGTATCTAGACACTTTTTACATATGTCATACATCTTAAAGTGTTCTAGAAAATGAAATTAAAGGCTGATTGGAATATAACATGTGTGTATGTGCACTATTTTACAAAGTTAGCAAAAATAAAATTCAGCACATGCCTAAACGTGTTAATACACGCCTAACACACTTGATGGAGCCTATGTGGAGCCTTGTTGGCATATTGATTAGTCAAGAATCAAGTTTACAAGATTGGTGACTTGGAGAAAGAAGCTACAAAAGGTAATGTTTTAAACTTTATCTCATTTGTAACACATGCTGAAAATTTCAGCATGTGCACTATATGGTGGCCGATTTTAATCTCTAAAATAGACATATTTTATGTCTTGAATTATGTGGTTAATTGGAAGAAGAAATGGAAGTAATTTGAATAAGATACAAAGCCATAAAGTGTGATACCCTGAATATCACACATGCTGAAATTTTTCAGCATGTGTGGGAATGTATCTTGAACGTTTTTGTGGCCTTATTATTGTCCAAATTTCATTTCCAATTTGATAAGAATATTTGCTACTAATTGATGATTTATTTTAAAAGAAAAATCAATGGAAATTTGGAAGTATTTTGAATTTTATCACCATGTATCACATGCTGAAATTTCAGCATGTGCAAGACTCTTAATGGGCGATTTTTACATACCTTCTTGGAGAAAATTTTCTTGTTAACTTTATGTGATAATCTTGTGAATTATGGCAACTATTTCATGATGATTTTGGCACATGTTTTAAGTGGTATTCTCAGATTTTCCTAGTCATCAAGTGATGACAACATTCAACCAATCATGAAGTGCCAAGTAAGCAAAGGTTAAATGATCATCCAATAAGAAGGTGCCAAGTAAGCAAGAACATGTCACAATGATGCCACACATTCTCCCAAGGACTTAGAAGATAATTTTCAAGAGGGGAAAGCACCAATAGGGGGATGGCCATGTTGCTTAAAAGGAAAGGAGATGAGCAAAAACAAAAGACAAGAACAAGCATTACACTCTTGAGATCAAAAAAACGCCAAGCACCTCTCATCTTCTACACTCTCTTTCTTTCTTCTTTCTTGAAAGACTATTGTACTTATATTCTTATTCTTGAATAGGCTTGAAATATACCACCACATACTCTATATCTTTGTAAAAGATTGATCAAGGTGTGATCAATCTTCAATCTTGCTAGGTGGTGGTGTTCGTGCGAATTGTATTCATCGTACAAGGTTTGTAAAGGGTTGGAGTTGGTGTGTAACTCCATCAACCCTGTGGTAAGGTGTACTTGCGTGTGTAACTAGTGTGAACCGAGGAAGGTGTTCCTCGAAGACTGGAGTAGGTTGTTTATAACCGAACCAGTATAAAATTCTCGGTGTCATTTACTTTCAGCACTTATATTCTGTTTCTGCACTGTTTACTCTTTTTGTTTACGTTTGTAAAAATAGTAAACGATTTTCAAAAATTACAAAACGTTTCCAGAAACATATCCACACGTCTTAGGGTTAATTTGGCACAATCTTCAACCCTTTTGGATAAGTATAAGTCACTCAAACATCCAAAGTTCTGAGACTAGTGCAGTCTGATTTTCAGGCTTGCAAAGGTTGAGACTTTGAGTGTATTTGACTAACTTCCCGAAAGAATTTTTCAAAACAGTTTCAATCCATTTAAATACAACATATAAGGGGTTAGTGGTTAAAATTTCAGAGCAATTGGAGTTAAGAACAAATAGGAATAAAGTTTTCAAAACAGTCTACCGTTTCTAGCAGATTCGCGCAATCTGACCACCAACGATTTTTGAAGGGGTTAAGGGTTGAATTTAAGTCTGAAATTTTTAGGAGACACTCACAACATCTGAGGCTAAGTTATCTAAAAATTTCAGAATTTTTGAAGACCTACAACCTAGTTTTAAAAAAGTTTTAAAACTGGTCCTGAAAACAGAATCTATTTTCAGAAGTTGAGTTATTTGGCTTTAAACAAATTTTAAAAACCACACATTCCGCACCAACTATTCAACCCCCCCCCTTCTAGTGGTTCCTTGCAGATCCTACAGTCAATTCCTAATATAACATCAAAGTCATACATCTGGATAGGAATCAGTGTGGTGGAGAACATTTGCTCTCCGAACTCCAACTCACAATCCCAGTACTGCTGGACCGAGAGCATAATTTGATCTCATGCCGCTTGGATACGGTACGGAGTTTCTAATCACTCAGGTAAATTACCAAGGTGCTTAGTGAATCTCTTCGCCATAAAAGAGTGGCTTGCGCCGCTATCAAAAAGCATGTTGGCAGGTATCTTATTTACTAAAACAACACCTAGTGCCATATCAAGTTTTACACAGGAAGTTAAACACGTAAGACTTAATTCAATCAGAATTTAAACTTAATTTAAATTGTACCTACGACCACATCAATGGCTTCCTGAACATCGGTGTCAGTTATGACATAGACACAGGCATTTGTCTCGGCTTTGCCCTCGTCTGTTGGGCCGTTTCTCCCGGAGTATTCTTTTTCATTTATGGGCAATCTCTAATAAGATGGCCCACCTGTCCGCGTCAGTAACATGCTCTAGCTAAGTTCCTACATTCCTCGACATGGCTCTTGTTGCAGTGTGGGCAAACTCCCACAGCCTGCTAGACTACTAGATTCTGTGGGGGTGGTCTCTAAAAATTTTCGACCAGGCCTTTCTTTTGAATCTTGACCCAACATCTGGGCCTGCCACCAACTCTAATCTGCTCTCTTGGACTTTTACGTCTGTGAGAGTATCCTGCACCGGCCTCTCATACCGCTACTCTGCAGAAATCCGTCTCGACGCAGAAGCACGCGTCCAGCATGTCCTTGTAGTTTCTAATCCCTGTTTTCACTATCGTCGACTGTATTCTTGAGTCCAGGCCTCGATTGAACTTTGTCATCTTAAGGCGGTAATTAGACATAATCGTAGGAGCGAATTTACCTAAAGCATGGAATCAATCTGCATATTCCGACACTATCATCCAACCTTGCTCTAGTTTGTTAAATGCCATGATCTTGTCCAGAATTGTTGTCTCTGGTACATAGTAATTTAGAAAGGCATCACAAAAGTGTGTCCAAGAGATCGGTGGGGTCATCTTCAACACAACGCCAGCCCATCATTTACTCGCCTTGCTACACAAAAGGGGTGCGGCCACATCTACCTTGATCTCTTCTGGCACTTGCACTAGCCTGAAGCATTTCTCTACCTCATCCAATTAATGTTGAGCCTCCTCTGGGTCAGTACATCCCCCAAACTCCGAAACTCTGATCTTCCACATCTCTCCATAGAAGAACCGGGTATTATACTGCGGTGGTCGGAGGAGGCGGAGGCTTCTGCTGCTGGGCAAACCCCTATGCGATCACTGTCAGTGCATCCATGAGTATCTGGGGTAGAACCACTTGTGGGGGTTGATTTTCCTACTCGTTGCAAGAGTTTCATGCGTTATCTCTTCGTGGAGGCATTTTCTATGAAAGGTCAACGTTTTCATTAGCAATCAATAAACACATGATATTACTGAAAGCTTGAATGCATCAAAATGGGTGGGGTAAGAAAGAAGAATATTAATACGAAAATTAGATGATGAACGCGCTCGCACACACCCAACCCAGCTCACACCTAGACTCTAGTTATTCAGCACCGATACCTAAGTATCAAACTTAAGGGAAAATCACATCTTAAATTGCTAAAAGATCATGAACCTAAGTTTCCAAGATAGATCAGAAGCCTTGTCTCTGATACCACCTGTAGTGCCCCGGCCCGATACTTGACATTAGTATCAGTGCACCCGTCATAGTCTGCTACGAGAACTACAAAGCGTCAAAGCAGATCAAAAACACGTCATTCATGATGTGAGATAAATCAGCAGGAACATCGTAAAATTTAAAACTTCAATAACAACAAGGTAACCGAATGAAATACAACGGAAATGAAACGTACGGGGAAATGTCTAATATATCCTCCAATACAAAATATTAAACATTATGTCTTTAAGTTTAAAAGAGAATGAACGTAAATCTATTCACTTCAGTGATCATCATCCCAATGAGCCCACTCGCCGTCGTCTTCTACAAAAATCATTTCGTACTCTGGTTCACCTGAAAAGAAAATGGAATATCTATTCTTAGTGAAAACATCGCTAGCAAGTAATTTGTCTATACACCTTACGGGATCATACACGACGAATCACCAGTACATAAACCAAAGGCCAAATAAGGTGCTCGAGTTAGCAAATAACATCTGTATATCAACTCATCAAAGCCAAATAAGTCATATAAATGATACACAAATACGGAACCAACACATATTGAGCAAAATTTACTACATTAATAAATCATATGCAAATGTCGTTTCTTGCATGTTAAATCTTATGCTTCCTGTCACATGATGCACCACTTCTTTAAAATCACACACTGAACTGAACAAAACCCATACATATGCCTTCTTTTACAAACATGTCATGCGTGTTATTTCACAAAACTTTTCACAATTCTTCTTATCTTATTCTTCACGTAGCAAAACTTATGCCCTGTGGGTGATCAATCCACAGAAAAAAAACTTTATACCCCTTGATGAAAGGTCCACGGCTCCATAACAATAAACTTTATATCCTGCGTTGATTCGCAAGTCACGTTTTTATACCCTGCCACTGCAGACATGACTTTTATACCCTGCGATCAACCAGCAACCATCACCTTGTCTTCTTTACATACATGTGTTCTTTTGCAAAGAAAAACTCATGTCAGAATGCAAAATGCTTATGTCGTGATGCAAATGCTTATGTCACGTCATATCAATCTCCTAAACCTATACACACACCTTACATATTGAGTAGAAGGTCACAATCTTCAACTGTACCTGAAGCACAACTCACTCGTGCCATTTCACACCCTCTCGTATTACAAATTCATCTCAAGTTCACACTTAGCCTTATTCATTCACACTTAACGTTTACAACTCAAATTTGTAAACTTAATTCTATCAGATTGCATCGACCCTAGGCCTTCTACCATTCACATATACGGATATGTCATCACCCTTCTAACCTAAACCAAATTTGCAGCTACTCATCATTCAACCCTTCAAACCTTTCTCATATCATTCCAAATCATCTAAAGCACAATTTAATAATCATGATAAACTATCACAAGGCAATAATTTCACCAAATATGACACTTAAAGGGCATTTTTATCAACAAACTAGCAAATCATGTATATTCTCAGAAATCGGCCCAAATGATCATAATTTTACTCAGTCAACAACAATAGAAATACGTAATAGAGGAACTAACATAAACAGATCAAGAATTACAAATGTGTGATCTAATTTTCTCTTTTTAGGATAATAGGACCTGTTGTATCAAAATTGCATAAAGCGTATAGAAAGGTCACCTTTCTTGGTATTTAGATAATCCTACGAATGTTTGGTGGGATTTCGGGATGGATTGGACCTAGGTTGGCCGTATTTTCTTCTTCTTCCCCTTCATCCCTTGTCTTCTTCCTTTCTCTCTTTCTTTTCTCTTCTTCTTTTCTCTCTTCCTTTTCTCCAGCGTTTCTCCTCTGTTCCTTTTCTTTTGTAATCGCTGGTCTAATGGGGAGTTATACTCAATTGTGTAACTCCCTCAGCATTTAATTGGAGAGGGGCAGTTTTGGTATTTGGGCCTAATTTTCTCAATTTCTATTTTTTTACTATTTTCCACCTACAATTTATTTAACTAAGCCTCATAAACATAAGTAATTAATAAAATTGTATTTTAAGCTGTTTTTACTTATTTAATGTCGGACTCAAAAATTACGGGGTATGAACACCTTAGAGTGTTTGGCTGCGTAGCTTTTGCCTTGGACACTTGACCTCACAGAGAAAAGTTTGCCCCTAGATCAAAATCTTGTTTCTTCCTTGGCCTGTCACATACTAAAAAGGGATATACTCTTCAAGGCTTGTCTACCAAGGACATGCATATATCCAGAGATGTTTAATTTCATGAGTCTGTATTTCCCTTAGCCACAGCCTCATCATCTTCAACATCCCACCTATACCTCATCCTCCTTCAGTCCCCTACGTTATACCTGATGTACCTCCTCATCAGGTGCCAACTCCAGTTATGACAAATCCTTCCCCTCCTACATCCCTATCAACTACACCAATGAAACATGTCCATCAAATAGATCTGACCTCGCCCTCTAGAGGGTCTCATCCTTCCTCACACAACACTCCTATTTCATCCACACCTGCATCACCACCCTCATTAGTTGACTACACTCCCAACATACATGTTCCACATACCACTCCTCAGCCCGTCAAAGACATTGACATCTATCTACCGTTGCCTCGCTCTAGACCTGCAAGCATCAGAAAGCAACATGCTAGACTGCAAGATTACTGCTGCAACTCTCAAATGATCACAACCTTCCCCGAATCTTCTAGCCACGCCTGACCTCATTCTCTCCATAAAAGCTTCACTTACCAAGCCATGACACCTCAATATAAAACTTATGTATCAAACACTAGCATTCATATTAATCCTGCTTCTTATCTTGAAGTAGCCAGCTATCCAGCTTGGCAAGAGGCTATGCAGGCTTAACTTGCAGCCTTAGATGCTAACCATAGTTGATATGTAGTGCCTCTACCTGTAGGAAAATACCCCATTGGATGCAAATGGGTGTACAAAGTCAAGCACAAATATGATGGAACTATGGATAGATATAAAGTAAAGATGGTTGCCAAGGGGTACAGCCCGCAATATGGAATAGACTATCAAGATACTTATTCCCTGTGGCAATGATGACTACAGTTAGGGTGGTTTTGGCATTTGCAGCTAGCAAGGGTTGGTGCCTCCAGTAGTTGGACATCAATAATGCTTTTCTGCATGGTGATTTGCATGAAGAGATCTATATGATGCCACCACCAGGCCTTTCTCTTCCTCAACTTAATTTGGTCTGCATGCTTGAGAAGTTCTTATATGGCTCAAATCAAGCTAGCAGTGAATAGAATGCTAAACTTACCAAATTTTAGTTAGCAGCTGGTTTTACCCAGTCAAAGAATGAATATACCCTCTTTCTAAAATCTACTTCCACTTACTTGTTGATCATGTTGGTTTATGTGGATCATATCATTCTTGCTTGTTCTGATACACAAGCCATCTGTGAAATTAAGCATCAACTTCATACAGCCTCTAAAATTAAGGACCTGGGTAACCTTAGGTACTTCTTGAGTATAGAAGTAGCAAGGTCACACGGGGGCTCTTCATCAATCAAAGGAAGTATACCATGGAGCTACTTGAGCATAAAGGCTTTCTAGGAGCAAAAACTACTACGAGCCCTAAGGAAACAAACCTAAAGTTGACACATGGTGACTCAGGATTGCTGTATGAGGTGGCTAGCTACAGAAGTTTGATTGGCAAGCTGATCTACTTAACTATCACAAGGCCAGACATTGCTTTTCCTGTACAACAGTTGAGCCAATTTTTTGATTGTCCCACCGTCAATCATATGAAGGATGCACACAGATTGTTAAGATATCTAAAAGGTAGCATTATGAAAGAGTTGATATTTCCTTCGGGGAAGCAGCTCAAATGAAGGCCTTTGTGGACTCAGATTGGGCTGGATGTTAAGAAACAAGAAGATCTGTGAGTGGTTACTCTCTGTTTCTTGGGGAGGCACTTGTGTCATGGAAAGCAAAGAAGCAGACCACAGTGTCAAAGTCATCAGCTGAGGCAAAGTACAGGACAATGTCAAGCTTGACATGTGAGGTACAATAGTTGTTTTACCTAGCAGTAGACATAAAACTGAAAGAACAATTACCTGTGGAATTGTTCTGTGACAGCAAGAGTGCAATGTATATTACTAGGAACCCAGTTTTTCATGAAAGGACGAAACACGTTGAGATTTACTACAACATTACGAGAGACAAAGTGCAGGATGGTGTTATCAAACTCATGCCTGTTAGAGCAGAGCATCAGTCGGCATATGCATTTACAAAAGCTTTAGATGCAAGAAGGTTGGAGGAGTTGATCAAGGCATATGGGGTATGCAACATCTATTCCAAGCAAAGCTTGAGGGAGGGTGTTGAAGTACCTACTCACTGAAGCTAGAAGAACAGGTGTCGAACACCCTATAAAAGCAGGAAATTCTCGCTAAAGCTAAAACTGATGGAAGTAAAAAGTAATGATCACCCGAGGTAGAATGTTGATCTAGTAGTTGTGATAAACTGTAGCATGCTGGGACCTCGCAGCTCCTTGAAATTCAGGTGCAAGGAGAGCAACTAGTGAAGGTTTATGGAAGCAGTGAAGGAGGAGAAAGAAGAAGGCGGAAAAGTTTACCAAAACAATAAAAGGACAAAAACACCCCTAAACTTTGTACTGTAACTGTATTAGCCGCTGCCCTTTCTTGTAATATTGCATGTTAGTTAATTTTGTTAATAAACGGTCTTCGTCCAAGAGAAGAAACATAATTTTGCTTCTTCCAGCTTTGAGGAATACACAATTTCCTCTCCACTGTTTTCCTATTTAATCCTTGTTCTTCATCGCTTCTTCTCCTTAATTCTTTAATTGCTTGATCTTAAGTGTTATTGCTGCATTTTCGTCATATATGCTATATATGGATGTATGAATATGTAATATTGCATGAAACTGTCTATATATTTTACATTATGGAATAGAGAGTAGTAGAAACATGTTTTCCTTTTAGAGGGAATATTTTTTGTGTATTCTGCGACAAAGTCTAAATTAACAAGTCTTCGGGGAAAAAAAATTTTAGTTGACAAAGTATTTGTTCAAGGAAAAAATAAAAATTAAAAAAATATTTATTGTACCTAAGATTTGTTGGAAACAATCAATCGTGTACTTAGACGCAACTGTTCAGTGTGTACGTATGCAGATAGAAAACAGTAAATCAAACCCAGGACGAGTCGAGGACTCTGTCCTTAAGACGTATTGCTCCGGTATACTGTGCCCAACCGGCGTTAGCAATCGTCTTCCAGGATACAACGGGTACCTGTTCAGTTGAGCGGCACTGCTTAACTTGAACTGCAACGAACCTTTGATTGTCCTGACTTCTCTTGGACATGATGCAGAAATATGAAGAAGAAAGCGAAATCAGAAGATGAGTGTGTGTTCAGATTGCACACCCATCCTCTGTTTATATAGAGGGATCGGTTGGAAATCGTTTTCCGCATATGGACTCGTGACCGTCGGATCACAACTTTAGATCAACTAGAGCCGTCGGACGAAAACCACCCAGTGTTTGTTTGGTGGTTTTGGAGGTTTTTAATTACACCCATCAGATGAAAAACCAAAATACATGATTAATCCTGGAGTGTTAGATGAAAACCACATTCGGTTATGCGGTTAGGTCAGTTTGAATTTTAGCCGTTGGATCAAAGCTGACTCTTCCGCCACCGTTAGATCAAAACGTTTGATCTTACAGATTAGGAGACTATTTGATTTAATCAAAACCGATCATTTGATTTAAATCGTTTAACCAAAACTGATCGATCGTTTAAATATTTGAAACATATGAGTCGCTGCGCAGCTAGGTCTGAAGTCTTTAACTATTTTCAAAAAATAATTAATCCAAAAACCCAAATAAATTTTCTCTAAAAAGATAGGAGCCGGACAGGCGGCGGCGGCGGTGCGCGGGTGTGGCACTTTCTAGGTCTTCCCTCTGGTCAAAAACTTCTCATACCCTAAAGGCACATCTAAAGTGGTGATTCTAGCCATTTATAAGGTGGCTAAATTAGTTCAATTGTCCAATGTGGTATTCCTCCATAGGGGTGATGTGGCATCCTAAGAATATGACACATCACCCACTAAACCATGTTTTCCATCTACTTTGAGCATTAATTTCTCATTCACCCGGTATCGTTATTGAGTTATTCCAAAGCTTAAAATTAATTACTCGTTACATAGATAATTAAGGGCTTATTAGTTTTTATTTTTCATTAACGGAAACTAATTATAATTAAGCTCGAAGTATGTTGCTTAATCAAGTTTGCAACTTGCCTTAATGGGCTAAAGGCCAAACTTTGTATTCTCCAACAAGGTTCTCGTGATTGAACAAGTCTTTGAAAAAAAAAAAGAAGATAAGTTTAATTGAACAAGTCTTTGTTAAAGGAAAAAAGTGAAAAATATGTTTTGTATTTATGGTTGTCGTAACTAGGCCAGCTTTATATTATTAGTTATTAAAAAGCTTTGTCAACCATAGAACAAAACCAACATAGAAAAAACCGACATATACCAGCAGCTGTGAAGACAGCCTTACTTCTGTATTGTCCTCTCTTGGACGTCAGTCTCTAATTCTATCACATTTGGAGGCTTAGGTTTAGAATCATGTATATATGGTGGTTAGTTCTACAGGTCATGCATCAATTCAAGACAAAGCAAATGCAAGAAACCTTCGTGTTTGTTAAATCCATTTGATAGCTGTGACAACGATTTTCCGTCGTACAATATAGTATGCATAACACATCTTTTAAGACCTATTCCATACCGTTGGCCTACAGATTACATATTTGGTTTTGTTTAAAAGAGACCAACATCAAAATAAAATTTTTCACCTTTTGAAACAAGAGTATGTTTGTGTTTCGTACGTGTTTAGCTGAGTTAAGGACACATTCTTCCTCAACTTTGAAATATGATGGAATAAAGCAAAACGAGTCACTAAATTGGTTGTATTTTTTACATTGTGAAGTATCAGTTGATCGACACAGCTTGTTCCAATTTTCATTATGGGTCATCAGGAAACAACATTGTCTGTTTCTAACATATGTATATGGTTACGTACGTCCGACCTCCCTATACCTCGCTATAGACGAGGCTTCAAAGACAATATGGTAATTTATCGTTGTTGTCATGCTGGAAGGGCCAACTGAAAACAGTGATGAAGTTTATTGGAGAACTATGTCATTGGTTTGCCTTTAATATCGAATTATGACAATACTTCATTAAGTTAACTTGGTATTGGAGGATTAAAGATCTATTTATACTTTGTCCTCGAAGTATAACGTTTGATCGTTGCAACTGATAGTCTAATTGTCAAAGTAAACTTCAATAGGCCAGTACTAAGTGTAAATTCTTTTCCAATCTTTTCTTCATTTATCTAAAAGGTTATCTGGATCAATGGAAGGCAAGGTGGTGCCTGGGTGAAAGAACTGAAAGATGTTGATGGAGAATGCAGCAATCCGAGAGAGAGGTTATCTGCGTCGCTAAATGAGAAGTTTAATCTACGGTGTGAGTTGTTTGCGTGGGACTTTAAACATCCTGAGATGAAGATCATGTGATTAACCTAAGGAGAGACGTGTTGATGCAGAAGAAGGCTGGAGGAGGAAGAAGCTAGACGGGAAAGATTGAATTAGGAGTGAATTTACTTTTTTACCCTTATGATTTGTACTATACTGAAGTTAGTTAATAGAGACTTTCTTGTAATTTCACAAATTCTGTTAAGTTTCTCTTCTTCCTCCCTGTATTTGTTCATTCGACGAAATGCAAATGAAGCATCAGAGATTTTGAGCGGTTACTCTGATCTTTTCGCTCTCTCGTTCTCTCTCTCTTGCGCACTCTTTCTCTTCTTTGATATTCATCGTCCTCTCTGTTCAATTGATTGTTGATCAGGAGTTGTAATCAATTGATAACATAACAATTGGCACACTAGCTGTGTATCTTGGTTGCTTTGCATATTGAATTTTCACATGGTATCAGGGACATTTTTCGTTAATTGATCAATGAACTTTGGTACTTTCATGGCTTTGAATCAAAGTTCACCCAGCAGTTCGAATCATTCTCTTGCTAACGTTGCACTAGGGGCAGTAGATCCTTCGGATGATCCATTATACATCCAGTCCTTCCTTAGTTCTTGTTCAACCGTTATTGGATGGCAACATTTACCATGGTTGGAGCAGAACATTTCGTAGAGCACTGGAAACAAAGAACAAAGTTGGCTTCATTACAGGTAATATCCTCAAACCTATGGAAACTAGTTGAAGATTTGCTGCCTGGACCAAGGCAAATAATATAGTTGCATCATGGATTGTGAATTCCGTTGTATCTTCTATTGGACAAAGTGTAATGTGGTTCGATAACACATTAGATATCTGGAATGATCTGAAGCATAGGTATGGTAACGCTGATGTGTTTAGGTTATCTGATTTGCAAGTGCAATTTTATGCCACGAAACAGGAAGATCGCTCTGTAACAGAGTATTACACCAAGCTCAAGTTTCTATGGGAGGAGCTCATGGTGTTGAGATCCATTCCTAATTGTTTATTTAATAGATGTACATGTAATGTGTCCAGTCAAATTAACAAGTCTATAGATGATGATTATGTGATTAGATTCATAAAAGGACTTAATGATGAGTATGAGCCTGTGAAATCACATGTACTATTGTCCAGTCCATTATCACATTTAAAAACTATGTTCGCTATGGCAGTGAAGTTGGAAAAAAAACTGCATTATTCTGGAAGTCAGAATCAATTTTCAAACAATCAATCACTAGTCCTTAATACTAATAGTGTGCCTAGGCAAGGTAACTATGGAGTTAGACCTGGAAGTCCTAGTGGTGGCATTGGTGGTTAGCAAAAATCTGGTGGTAGAGGTTTTAGAAAAGATTACCAGAGCTAGAAATCTGGTTATAACCCTAAAGCACATGTGTGCACATATTGTAATATGGTTGGACATACAGTCGATAGACGTTACAGAAAGCATTGCTTTCCTCCGGGGTATAAAGGTAAAGGACAAGTGAACTGTGTGGGTAACGAAGCCAATGTGCCACACGGTCCATCTCTGTATAATCAATCTAAATGTGATGCCTATCAGGTTAATGAAGTTGTAAACAACAATGTTGCACTAACTTCATCACAGGCTCCTTCGCTGACTCAAGAGCAGTATATGCAGTTGATTAACCTGTTGCAAGAACATAAGGACAGAGGAATTTTGATGAGTCCAAATGCTACAGAGATGGTAAAGAATCAACATACTGTTTTGTCAGCTCAGCAAGTCAATGACTCTGGTAAGTGGAAAGGTATGTAATGCCTAATATTTCTAATATATGGATTTTGGATTCTGGTGCTACAGATCACATCTATTGTTCTCTTTCTCTTTTTGAATCTTATCAGCCTGTAATTGGTATGTCTGTTAAATTGCCTAACAATCAATCAATCACTGTCAAGCATATTGGGACAGTGACTGTCCTTCCCAATCTCAGGTTACATGATGTGTTGCATATACCATCCTTCACCTTCCACCTGATGTCTCTAAGTAAGCTTACTATGACTGGTGATGTTGACCTGTCTTTTCATTCTAGTATGTGTTATATCCAGGATCACATGAACAAGAAGATGATCGGCTCAGCTAAAGTGTCACAGGGGTTATACCACCTACTTGATCCATCACTGAATAGCACTTCTTCATCCAAATCCTGGCAAGCTCTTGCAGTATCCACTCTTACTTCTTTTCTTTGGCATTCGAGACTTGGGCATCAAGCATCATCAAGAATGAAGGACATCAACAAGATTGATTACTCAGTAGATGCTGCCTTCACTCCTGAGTCATGTACCATCTGTCCTCTAGCAAAGCAGAAAAGACTTCCTTTTCCTATTTCTCATCCTGTAACTCATTCTATCTTTTCTCTCATTCACATTGACATCTGGGGTCCCTACAAGCACCCCACTATGTACCAGCAACGCTATTTCCTTTCTACAGTGGATGACCATAGTAAATATTGTTGGATTTATTTAATGGAAGCAAAGTCAGAAACTAGAAGCATTATTGAAAGTTTCTGGAATTTTGTACATGTGTAATTTAATTCAAAAATAAAAACGATTAGAACTTACAATGGTCTTGAGTACAAAATGGATGCGTTTTATTCTTCTAAAGGCATCATACATCAGACAAATTGCGTGTACACTCCTCAACAAAATGGAATTCTTGAGAGGAAACACCAACATATTTTGAATGTAGCCAGGGCTCTTAAACTTCAGTCTCAGATTCCTAGCTCGTATTGGGGATTCTGTGTGCAACATGCTGTATACCTGATATACATTATGCCTACTCCCATACTAAACCACAAAACTCCTTATGAAATGCTATATAAGTGTGCCCCTTCATATAATACACTCAGAGTATTCGTGTTATGCCCCGCACCCTCCGTAGAATAATTAAAAGATAAAAAGAAATTAAATGAGATTGATGACGGTCAACGGTAATAAATTAAGAATTAATTATTAGGATTAATTGGAATTTAATGAAAGGATTAAATATAGAATTAATTAGTATTTAATTTTAGAATTAAATATTAGAATTTAATTATTTAAGATAAATAAGTTAATAGGATATAATTTAAAACTCCAAATTCCACCCTTTCCATATAAAAACTGACATAACGTCTGTTTCCCCTTTCTCAGAAAGAGAGCGACGCATTCTCCCCCTCCATAGGCGACTCAACCTTCTTCTTCAGCCCTAGGCGAAGAACTCCGTTAGATCTTCAATCCGTTCTCCGTTCGTTCTTCAATCCATATTCGAGTAATCAGAGGCAAGTAACTTTCTTATAAGTTCTTACGATTTGCGAAAGAAAAAGGCCTATTTTTGATATCAAAATTGGATCAGCATGCAGTAGTTTCTTTCTGTGGATCTATATGTGCTTTATGTGTTTTGGTTTCAGATTTTGGCCATTATATGTTAAAATCGTTGTTGTTGTTGTTGATTTTGTGAGATCATGCAAAACCCAATCCCTTTGAATCCCCATTGTGCTATTTGCAGTTGAAAAGGAGAAGGAGAGGAAAGGTGAGATCTTTTGGGTTTGTTTGATGAATGATGTGCGTTTTAGGCTTGGATCCGTGATTAGTTTGAGAAGGGTTTGTGTTGATGAATTAAGTATGGATTGATAGGGAGGATTAGGCTTGGAATGGTTGGAAGAAAATTGGAAATCGATTGGGATTTAGACCTGCAGTTTCTGCAGAAATCGCAGAATGAAGAATCTAGAAATTGATGACGTCGATCGATTGACGTCAGGGTATGACGTATGTCGATCGATCGTTGTCCAGTTGGTGAGAGTATGACGTACCTCAGATGAACATAGATCGATCGACGTATAAGGGGTGAGAGATCGATGTGTCTCAGATGTACGTTGATCGATCGACGTAGGATAGAGTGAGAGATCAACGTGCCTCAGATGGACGTCGATCGATCGACGTCAGGGTATGACGTACGTCGATCGATCGACGTCAGGGTATGACGTCAACCAGTTTTGTGGGAAAGTAAAGGAAGAAAGAGGGAAGCTAGGGGACCCTTTGGGTGACCTTAGGGACTTCTTAGGACATGATTGAGGTTAGTCTAAGTCTTGGGAACATGACTTAGGATGGTGAATCAAATGTGGAGATTTCATAGGGTATTCGAATCGGATTTCAACGTGAATGACCTAAGGGGTTAGGAATGAACGTGTGAGGCTTTACAGAATTCAAAAGAGGAATGTGAGGGTTTCTACATTAGTCTTTGGGTTCTAGAATCAATGTTTAGGTGATGTGACATGCCGGTAAGAACAAGCTCGAGTGCGTAAGTGAGATGAGTCTCGTGTGACTGATGGATACGTGAATGTGATTTGAAGTATGTGAATGAAGAATGTGTATGATATGAGGAGTCTTGCATTCTTGCATCATGGCACTTGCATAATGTTTTGAAAAGAGCTGTGCTTCGGCACAGGGTATAAAGTTTGCGAAATGGGTTGTAGTGTGTCATGGGATGGAAATATAAGCCATGATACATTACAGGGTATAAAGTTGGCTGTAATGTGAAACGGGATAGAAATATGAGCTGTGGAACATTACAGGGTATAAAGTTGGCTGTAATGTGACACGGGATGGAAATATAAGCCGTGGAGCATTATAGGGTATAAAGTTAAGCTGTGGTGTGTCATGGGATGGAAATATAAGCCATGACCCATCACAGGGTATAAAGTTATGTGACCGGACATTGTGACATGCGTTGCACTATTTTGAAAAAAAATTGCATACGCATTTGTGACTGTGTAGTGTAGTGCATAATTTCTCATGCATCACGCGAGTCGCTACGTTATGATTGGTTTGCAAGTGGATTGTCATTGAACTATTAAGTGAGTATGAATTACGGTTTCTTGCTTTCGTATGCTACTAGTCTATATTTTTGAAGTTATTCAAGACATGTGCCCCACCAATCCTTTGAATTATATATTACTCATGTCTTGCCATGTGTTGATCCCGTATGCCTTATAAGCGAGTTACTTGCTAGCGTTTTCGCTAAGCGTACTACCTTTGTGATGCAGGTGAACCTGAGTATGATATGATCTTCATAGAGGATGACGGCGAGTGGGCAGAATGGGATGCTTAGAGCATGTTGGGAATTGTGCTAAACTATTTCTTATTGTTTCAGTTTTCTTAGATTCTTTGAAGATTAGATGGTTGCGTCCATGAACAAATATTGATAGTCACTTTGCCTTTTGATGTACTGCTTTGATGGTTTGGATTTATTAGATACATGTTTCCGCACTTATTTCTCTTACGTCACTGATGATGTGTATTCAAGAGATGAGACGTCTTGTAGTCATCTCAGTAAGCTACGACGGGTGTACCGGTTCGGATTCCGCTGTCCGGGTCGGGGCGCTACAATTCGGATGCCTTTGCTATGCTACTATTACATCAACATCAAAAGACAAATTCAATCTTAGAGCGAGGAAAAGTGTTTTCTAGAATGGTCTCACAATACCAAAGGCTACATTCTTCAATACTTGACCTCTAGAGATGTGTTCATCTCCAGGGATGTTATTTTCAATGAGTTAGTCTTTCCCTTTTCTTCAGATGCATCACAGTCTATACCTCTTGGTTCCTCTTCTTCATCCATTCTTCATCAATCTCCATTACCCAGCTGTGGCACTGACTTCTATCTTACACCCAATGCCACATCTAGGGGGCCACACCATCAGATCAATCATCTAGCGTACCAACTCAGTCAATCTGATCCAGCGACCAATCATTCAGCACCCCATCCAGGTCAATCTGATCAAACACAAAATTCCCATACACACCACACATCAGAATCCTCTCCCTCCATTCTGCCATCCTTAAATAACCAACACTATCATTCTCCTATCAGTCACTCTCATCATTCATTGTCCCTTCTAGAACAACAAATCTCTTCAGACATTAAAATGAGCAACAACCATGATCATAATGCACCAGAGTGCATTCCCATCAAATTCATTGATATACAAATTCCCTTAACAACGCCTTGTAGATCTAACGTCCTCCTTCCTATCTGCAACTATATTACTGTAGCCAGGTAACAAATCACACATCTCCACACCCTCTCCATAGATATTTCTCTCTTGATCTGCTAACACCAAAATCCAAAGCATATGTTTTAAACATTAGTGTATGTACAGAGCCCAAAAATTATGCAGAGGCAGCTGGCTCTGTTGAGTGGTAAAAAGCTATGGAGGCTAAGTTAGCTGCTTTACAGGATAACAAGACATGGACACTAACAGCATTACCACCTGGAAAGAAGGCTATTGGGTGTAAATGGGTGTATAAAATAAAGCATAAAGCTGATGGCTTTGTGGAAAGATTTAAAGCAAGGCTGGATGCCAAGGGCTATACTCAGCAGTTGGGGTGGATTACTAAGACACATTTTCACCTGTGGCGAAGATGAGCACTGTGTGAATGTTACTGGCCATAGCAGCTAGGGAAAAGTGGCATGTGCATCAGTTGGATGTGAATAATGCATTTCTTCATGGAGAATTGCATGAAGAAATATACATGGTGTCACCTGAAGGATTAAGGTTACCGCAAGATGGATTGGTTTGCAAGTTAGAGAAGTCTCTTTATGGGTTGAAGCAGGCCAGCAGAGAGTGAAATGCCAAGTTAACAACATTTCTGATGTCAATGGGCTTTTCACAATCTAAAAATGACTATACCCTATTCACAAAAAGAACATAAGGCACACTGTTAGTACTTTTGGTTTATGTGGATGATTTGATATTAGCATATGAAGATCTGTAGGCAATTGAGTGGATCAAGGAGGCCTTACACAAGGAGTTTAAGATAAAGAATCTTGGTGACTTGAAGTTCTTTCTGGGAATTGAGGTTGCTAAGTCTCAAAAAGGCATATTGATAAATCAAAGGAAGTATACGTTGGAGCTTCTAGAGAATTCTGGTTTTTTGGATTGCAAACAAGCTATCAGTCCTATGGAGATTCACTTGAAGCTAGCCCATAGTGATTCTGATCCATTTGAGGACACTTTTTATTGGCAGATTGATATACCTCACCATTACCAGGCCTGGTATTTCTTTTAGTGTGCAACAACTGAGTCAGTTTTTGGATTTCTCCACAGTTAATCATCTGAAGGCTGCCCATAGAGTCCTAAGATATCTTAAGGGAACCATTGGCTAGGGACTTTGCTGCCCAGTACAGGTGATATGAAGTTGAGAGCACTTATGGACTCTGATTGGGCTGGATGTAGTGACACCAGGTTGGTTTCTTGGAAACCAAAGAAACAAACCACAGTTTCATGGTCTTCATCAGAAGCCGAATACAGAGCTATGGCATCTACGGTGTGTGAAATTCGATGGTTGCTCTACTTGAGTAGTGATTTGGGACTTGAGAATCAGGAACCTGTTGAGATGTTTTGTGACAGTAAAAGTGCTCTGTATATTGAAGAAAATCCAGTTTTTCATGAGCACACAAAACACATTGAGATTGATTGTCATATTGTTAGGGAAAAGGTTCAGAGTTAAATAGTGAAATTGATGCAAGAACCCAATTTTAACTTGCTGACATGTTTACCAAAGCCTTGGATAGTAGACGTTTGAATGAATTGTTGAGGAAGCTTGGAGTTTATAACATCTATGGCAAGCAAGGCTTGAGGGGGGAGGGGTGTTGAAGATATGAGCAGGTTGATCAATGGAAGGCAAGGTGGTGCCTGGGTGAAAGAACTGAAAGATGTTGATGGAGAATGCAGCAATCCGAGAGAGAGGCAATCTGGATCACTAAATGAGAAGTTTAATCTACGGTGTGAGTTGGTTGCGTGGGACTTGAAACATCCTGAGATGAAGATCATGTGATTAACCGATGGAGAGACGTGTTAATGCAGAAGAACGCTGGAGGAGGAAGAAGCTAGGCGGGAAAGATTGAATTAGGAGGGAATTTACTGTTTTACCCTTATGATTTGTACTGTACTGAAGTTAGTTAATAAGGACTTTCTTGTAATTTCACAAATTCGGTTAAGTTTCTCTTCTTCCTCCCTGTATTTGTTCGTTCGACGAAATGCAAATGAAGCATCAGAGATTTTGAGTGGTTACTCTGATCTTTTCGCTCTCTCGTTCTCTCTCTCTTGCGCACTCTTTCTCTTCTTTGATATTCATCGTCCTCTCTGTTCAATTGATTGTTGATTATGAGTTGTAATCAATTGATAACAAAACAATTCGCACACTAGATGTGTATCTTGATTGCTTTGCGTATTGAATTTTCACAGTTAACTTGGTATTGGAGGATTAAAGATCTATTTATACTTTGTCCTCGAAGTATAACGTTTGATCGTTGCAACTGATAGTCTAATTGTCAAAGTAAACATCAATATGCCAGTACTGAGTGTAAATTTTTTTTCAATTTTTTCTTCACTTATCTAAAAAGGTTAAACTCAAATTAAATTTAGATCTTCTCGTCCAAAATCAAAACTAACTTTAGATAGTGTAACGTCTACTTTTGCTGTAAAAAGAAAAAAGAAAAATAAAAAGGAAAAAAAAAGAAAAAAAACGTGTACTTATATGTAAGACATTCCTGACATTCCTTCCATTACTTTCAGTGTGAGAAAGAATATTACATTTCAACACATGTGCACATGATCCTAAAACCAATGCAATGAAACCATTCCCACACTAATGACGTTTTTCATTCACAAGACTTCCATGTTTGTGCAGAGTCTGAGAAATAGTTGTCAGATCGTGTCACGACACGATCTGATGTATGCAGTCTTAATCTAGACTTTGTATAAGAGATTGTTTATTCGAATCCTGTGCTAATTAATGAACAAAGCTAATCCAAGAATAATTTTGTTTCAGAAGCCTGTTTCCAATTCAGGGTATTTCATTTGACCAAATTTTCAATTTTGCGTTAGATAGATTGTTAAGCTTTTCAATTTCAAAATTTCACGTGATTTTAAAAGGACAATAATTATGTATGAAGTTTAAATATAAAAGATCGGTAACAGCAGCATGAAACAAATCCCAACCATGAACTCTTCATAGAAGAAAACCCCATTTATTGATGATCACAAGTGTGTTGGACTATATAAAAAGGGAAAAAAGGATGGTTTGACTACACTCCGCTTGAATCTTAGCTACCACACACAAAAGCAGAGATTTGGCCATACACACTGCAATATCACACACAATAAGAAGGCAGCAAAGACATACATGGAACAAATAGAAACTCAAAGTATTCTCCAAGTAGATATCGGGAGTATTTCTCATAGGGTCTTGAGAAAAACCTCCTACTACTAACTTTTAGATGCAAATGCTTAGATTTGGCAAACCTACGCAGCCAAGAACATAGCCACTGTTGCCATTGTTGCCATTGCTGCCATTGCTGCCACTGCCACCTCCAGCACCTCTATCAACTCCATAACCAGCGTCACCTCCATAATCCACATCATTTCCGTCGCCCCCATCATCAACATCACCCGAATCATATACATCGGTCAAATCATCTTCGTCATAGTTTGTGTCATATTCAAGTAACATGCGCGTGGCTTGAACAAAGCTTACACCCGACAGCAACTGGTTTGGCTTCTCGGTGGCCTTCTTGAGAGGGTTATTTGCCTCGATTTTCACTGCACAATATGAAACATAAATATTTATCAAGAAAAGATAATAAATGATTAGAAACACTAAGGGTGTTTATAACCAAATGCTATTTTAGCATTTGAGAAGCTGCAAACCTAATGCCACAAGCCCAACGATGAAAAAGCAAGCGAGCTTTCCCATGTTTTCTTGTTTTGGAGAGAGAACTAGCACGGGTTTGATGATTGAGTTGAAAGCTGTATTTGAGATCAATTTATGAACATAAATTCGTTTGTCGTTTCAAAAGACACATACTATCGTTGTCTATGCAAGCTTGAAACAGAAGGGCAAGAAGAATTCTTTATTGATCTTTGGCAAGCCTTAAATATTCGAAGTTGAAACTGGGACACAAGGTTTTCTGTTTGTCCCGACTGTTGAATTGGTTTCCGTTCGGTTAATTTTGGCCTTTTTAAGAATAATTTTCCTCTTCGTATGGCGGAATTTAATCAAGGCAAACTTTGTTATTGTCATGGCCTTATTGTGAACGAATCTAGTGTAAGCCAAAAATGTATAAAAATTACCTCCGGCCATTATCGCTTAGTCGTAGCCTTCGAATCGGAAGCCTGCTGCAGAGAAGAATTCTTGTGGGAATGGAGCCTTCCAGTCTATGCATATCTGAATGTTGTATTGCTTGTATTGATGGAATATCAGAGACCCTTTCCATATTTAACCCACAATTAATTCCTTTCATCAAGGAATTATATTAATTGTCATTCAATCATAATCAAATCTGATCATTAATGTAGTCAATAATTACAACGTATTTAGCCAATAAAACGTACGGATACGTTTACACATGTGATCCACATTAGTGATTTATAAATAAATCACGAGATTCTTGCAATCAATTATAATAATTATAATTGATTCTTACATTACTTATTGGTACTTGTACGTTTATCAATTAACATTGAGTTTGATTATGTATCCATTTTTTTTGACAGCATTATGTATCCATTTGAGTTGCGATATTTACTTGTCAATTATACGTTTATTTGACAATTAAGATAACTTGTTCTGTAAACACCATGGCTTTTTTTTTGAGAATGTAAACACTATGACATTATACGTTTATTTGACAATTAAGATAACTTGTTCTGTAAACACCATGGCTTTTTTTTGAGAATGTAAACACTATGACTTAACCTGATAACAAAATATATTCGTTGGTTTCCGTAGTACATTGAATAGATTTTCATATATATCGAGAAAATTTGTGGCAAATACAAAACGTGAATTATTGATATAATGAAGGTGTGATAAATACATCGTGCACGTAATTTCTGTCTAGAAAGTCGGTACTTAAGTGGGACCATCTATGACCCCACTGTACAGCCTAGGATTTTACGTGGAATGGTAATACTGTTAGAAAAACAATTTTGATCTTTCCTGGGTATTGTCGAATTGGTTCACTTCACATTTTTATTACGATTTCATCTTTTGTTGATGTCATATAAAGTGTTTTAAAGTTGATGACATATAAAGAGGTATAAAGAAAATAAAGTGTCATCATACCTATGGTTTTGATTAATAAGGTAATCACTCTGCCTCACAGGGAAGTGGTTATTTTATTGATCAAGAAAATCAAACATAAAAATTTCCTATGCCCACATGTACGGAAAAAATTCTGGTTGTTTAATTTTTATATTGTTTAAGTATATTCTATGCATGAGTGCAGCCTCTACCCACAAGAAGGTTTAGAATATACTATTTGAATTAACTTGATTAATTCATTCTGATTATATATGTTCATAGCATGATCTATGTTTCTTTGATTATGCTGTTATTCCCACTACTACTTTATTTGATTCTGCTAGTACTCCAATGCTGAATGGTGATAATTACACTGAATGGAAGGATATCATCCTTTCGACATTAGGGTGCATGGACTTAGACCTGGTACCCCGTGAGGAGAGACCACCAAATCCCACGGAATCAAATACGCCATCTGAGAGGTCTAGTTACGAGTGCTGGCAGCAATCTAATCGTCTCAGCATAATGCTCATCAAGTCTCGTATAAGTCCAAACATTAAGGGTTCTATCTATAATCTAGATAATGTCAAACCTCACATTAAACCCATTGACGAATAGTTTGTAAACTCTTACAAGGCTACGGCCAGTATCCTAATGAATAGGCTTTTCAAACATGACTCACAACAGAAGCCGTGGTGTGCGCGAGCATATCATGGAGATGAGTGACATTGCTGCTAAATTTAGCTCCCTTAAGGTTGAAATCTCGGAGCCATTCCTGGTGCATTTTATACTCTAACTCTCTCCCTTCGGAGTTCACACCATTCAAGATCTCATATAACACATAAAATAAAAACTGGTCAATTAATGAACTTCTGACCATGTGTGTTCAAGAGGTGCAGAGGTTTAAGAATGAGTAAATTGAGACTGTGCATCTTGCGACCTATTTTAAGAGAAATGCGAAAAAGGACAAAGGTGTTCCAATGAAGAAAACTGGCGATAAAGACAAATATTGCAAGAAAAAGGGACACTAAAATAAATATTGCGTGAAGTATAACGGATGGCTGGAGAAGAAAGTAATTTGTCCTTTGTGTACCATGAATCTAATGTTACTGATGTTTCTGATAATACATAGTGGATGGATTGTGGTTCTACAATTCACATTGAGAAAACCATGCATGGCTTTTCAAACATGAGGAAGCCAAATGAAAGTGAGCAATGCATCTACTCGGGAAACCGGATGCGCTCTACTGTTGAAGGAGTGTGACCTTATAGGCTCATTTTGAAGGCTGGTTTTCAACTTGATTTGGAAAACACTTTTTATGTATCATCTTTTTTCAGAAATTTAGTTTCTCTTTCAAGACTTTCAATTATTAGATATAATTCCAATTCTCATTTTTTATCATGAATCTTTTGAAAGATAATAAAATTATTGTTCTGCAAAATTGAATGGTTTCTTTTTCAACTTGAGTTAGATCCCATTTATGAGCATTCTCTTTTAACAGAGACTGGTGCAAAGCGTTGTATTATCAACGAGAACTCATCAAGTCTTTGGCACAAAAGGTTGAAACATATCTCAACCGATAGAATGAAAAGATTGATAAATGAAGGAGTTTTTCAAACTCTATGTTTCACCGATTTATGTACTTCAGTGGGATGCATAAAGAGGAAGCAAACCAACAATATCATTAAGGGTGCCAAAAGAAGTTCTCAACCTCTTGAAATCATACACACGGATATCTGTGGACTGCTTCACATACCTTTCTTGACTGGTAAGAAATACTTTACTTCATTTATCGATGACTATTCAAGATTCATGTTTCTCTATCTTCCATTTGATAAATTTGAAGCACTTGATGCGTTCAAAACCTTCAAGTTAGAAGTAGAGAAACAAAAGGAGAAGATAATTAAAATTGTCCGATCTGACGGAGGTGGTGAATATTATAGACGTCACACAAAAAAAGGATAAATGATTGGTCCATTTGCCGAAATCCTTCAAAAGATGGGTATTGTTGCTCAATACACCATGTCTGGCACGACACAACAAAATGGTATTTCTGAAAGAAGGAATCAGACTCTTATGGACATGGTCAGGAGCATGATTAGCATAAAAAATTTGCCTATATCCTTTTTCAGTGAAGTTTTAAAAACCGTTGTTTATTTTTTAAATAGGGTTCCATCTAAGGTCGTTCCTAAAACCCCTTTCGAGTTGTGGAATGGTTGTAAACCAAATTTAAAACATTTATGCATATAGGGTTGTCCAATTGAAGTTAGGGTATGCAACCCAAGCATAAAAAAACTTGATGAACGACCGAAAAGTGATTATTTTATTGGATATACAGTTAACTCCAAGGGATATACACTTTATTGTCCCTCACATACTCCAAAATTGGTTGAAGCAAGAAATGCTAAGTTTCTAGAGGATCATGAAGTTAGTGGGAGTGATTCGAATCGACAATCAATTTTGAGGAAGCAGGGGATATACATGTTGTACCCTTATATGTGAACAATTCGGTTGCTATTCATCATAATGAAGAGCCACCAATTGTGGAACCTCAAATTGAAGAATCATATCAAGAACAAACTGAACTCATTAATCCCACATCTACTAAACCAGTGGGAGTATGAAGATCCTCAAGAACTAAAAGGTCAGCAATTTCTAGCGATTATGTTGTATATCTTCAAGAGTCCAATTATGACATTGGACTGAATAATGACCCTGTCTCATTTTCACAAGTCATGAGTTGTGACAAATCATCACTATGGTATGATTCCATGAAAAAGGAGATGGAATCGATGGCTAAAAACAATGTCCGAGAGTTTGTTCTGTCACCAAACAGAGCCTCCATGGTGGGATACAAATAGGCCTTCAAGGCCGAAAGAGATTCGTTTGGTAACCTTGAACGATATAAAGCCAGACTTGTGGCCAAAGGTTTCACTCAAAAAGAAGGCATTGATTACCATGAAACCTTCTCTCTATTCTCTAAGAAGGATTCATTTCGGATAATCATGTCATTAGTAGCTCATTTTGATCTTGAGCTACATCAAATGGATGTGAAAACTGCGTTTCTGAATGGGGTTCTTGATGAAGAGGTATACATGCGTCAACATGAAGGCTTTGTCAATACAGATAATGATCAATTGGTTTGCAAATTGAATAAATCCATATATGGGCTTAAATTGGCTTCACGTCAATGAAACCTCAGGTTTCATGAGGTAATCTCTCCATTCTGTTTCGTAGAGAACATGGTTGATCAATGTATATACCTCAAGTTGAGTGGGAGAAAATACATTTTCTTGGTCCTATATGTGGATGATATTCTATTGGCAAGCAATGATCATGGGTTATTGCATGAGACTAAGCGATTTCTCGCTCTGCACTTTGATATGAAAGATATGGGTGAAGCCTACTATGTCTTTGGCATAGAGATTCCAGAGATAGAACAAGTAAAATACTTGGTCTTTCTCTCAAAAGGACTACATCATCAAAGTACTTGAGAAATTTGCTATGCAGAATTGTGCGTCCATTGCATCACCTATTGTCAAAGGAGAAAAGTTTAGTTTTGACCAGTGCCCTAAGAATGCATTGGAGCAGGATCAAATGAAAAGCATTCCATATGCCTCGCTCAATGGGAGCCTTATGTATGCATTTGTCTGTATCATACCGGATATTGCATTTGCGGTCGGAGTGCTTGATAGATGTCAAAGCAACCATGGTATGGCTCATTGGAAAGCAGCTAAGAGGTTGTTGAGATATTTACAAGGAGCCAAAGATCATAAGCTCACATACAGACAATCAGAGAATTTGGAAGTTATTGGATATTCTGATTCTGATTACTCTAGATGTGTGGATACGAGTAAATCTACTTCTAGATACATTTTTCTTCTTCCTGGAGGAGTTGTATCTTGGAGGAGTAAGAAGCGGTTCATTATTGCTTCATCCACAGTGGAGGTTGAGTTCATTACATGCTGTGAAGCTACTTCACAGGCCTTATGGATGAGAAATTTCATCGGTGGTCTAAAGGTTGTCGATAATATTGATAGACCCATAAAGATTTTCTACGACAATTCATTTGCTGCATTCTTTGCAAAAAATAATAAAAGTTGGAGCCGCAGTAAATATATCGATATAAAGTATTTGAAGGTCAGAGATCATGTTAAACAAGGAGAAGTAAAAAAATTGAACACATTAGGAATTAATGGTTGCTAATTTTATGACTAAAGGATTACCAATTAAAATTTTCAGGGATCATACTGATGATATGGGACTTCTTAGTTCTCCTTGATTTGTTTTACTTTGATCTTATTTTGTCTAGATATTTGTTGATTTTGAATATGCGCATTTAAAGTTGTTAGGATCTATTTGATCCATAGACGTGGACTTATTTTTGAGATAATTTATAGTAAATCATTCATTTTGTTTGATTGAGTGTATGGTGCATTGTAACTCTTGGAAGGGAGTGCTTGACATCAAAGCATGACTGCCTCGATTCATGTGTTGTATTTTCAGTCTAAGTTTGATAGTCAATAGGTCCAAGTGACAATAAAATTATGGCCATATTGTTTTGTTACTTATGTTATGTCATCTAGCATTCGACATGTGATCCAAGTGGGAGAATGTAAGAATCATTTATAACTATTATAATTGACTACAAGAATCTCGTGCTTTATTTATAAATCACTAATGTGGACCACATGTGCAAAAGTATCTGTACATTTTATTAGCTAGGTACGTTGCAATTATTGACTGCATTAATGATCAGATTTGATTCTGATTGGTTGACAATTAATATAACTCTTTGATGAAGGAATTAATTGTCGGTTAAATATGAAAAAAATTAAAGTTACAAAATGTAAGGCCAAAATGTGGATACATATAATTTATAAATAAATATATATATGTATAATTTATGTGTGTGTATATATATAGGATGATGATATTGTTAGAGGACGTAAACACATTTGAAAGAGGTCTTGATTTATCCTATTTCTCTTTCTATCCGTGTATATATTGTAGCAGCGTGCCCGAATTCTAAGTCCTACGAAGTCATTACAAAATAAACCTGCAAAACATTCTCCTCAACTTTAATCTTATATTTAGCTACAACAAAATAAAAACTATATAAACAGGCAATTATTAAAGTGTCATGGTCAAATACAATAATTGATGAAGTCGGATCTGCATTAAGGACCAGAGATGATCCGGGGAGGTTATGCTGTTAGTTTTCTGTTAACTTGCGAGTCGGAGCCTTTCCAGCCGACCTGCGCAGGAAACAACGTTAGAGGACCCAGGGACTATTGCCCCGAGTAAAACCCTATGACACTCAAGTCAGTTTGGGCGATTTATGACAAGTATTTATGTATTTGAAGAGTTTTGTGGGGTTCTGGTAAAAAACCTGGATTTTCCTCTTTTACAGTGGGGAAGAAAGTGAAATGCGTTGTTGGATTTTTCTTCTTCTTCTCTCTCTAGTTTTCACTGCTTTTATGTGTCTGGACGCACCAATGCAAGTGTTGGGCACTAAGCTTGCGACACGTGGTGAGCCAGCAAAAGTGACTCTTGACTCTGCATGCTTGCCATATGGCGTTATTCTTTGCTGTGCTGGGCTCTGATTGACATCTGGCAGGAGCCCGTTGAGGTGTCCTGATTGGACCTAGGTGTCACTCAGTAAAAATCGGGTTTGATCTGGCCAAGTTGTTAAAGGATAAACCTTTGTAGGGCCGAGGCCGAGGATGAACTCGAGGCCAAGGCGGGGCTCGAGGCCGAGGCCGAGCCGCTGACCTGAGGCGAAGCTGTACCCCTCTTGAGGACTTAGAATATTCTTGTTTGACCATCGGGTCAGTACTTTGCCAGGCCGAGGTGAATCCCACCGATCACCAGGAAGTGACCGAGCTGGACCCACCTTTTGTTGACTGTTAGTTGACTAACGTGGTAATCTTTTGTCTTATTTGGCAGGTAGACTTTGGTCTCACCACTTCACCCTTAGATTAGTTTGGCCGAGCTGACCAGCGTGGGTGGGCTAATCTATTCAGATAAATGGGTGATGTGTGCACCATTAATTGGGTTGTACCATGCATTCAATGCCAACACAGATTACGAGGTGGTAATCACTACTTTTGCGGTGGTTGAGATTTTCGACGGGGAAGCTCAAAGCATCACATCTTTTTGAATTTCATTCTTTTAAAGACATGGATATTTCATTCAAGGAATTTCCACTTTGGCCCATTTTTGTCTTCCCTTTCTAGGCATCTTTACTCTTGTCTTCTTCTCCGGCTGTCCTATCAGTCTCCTTCAATTCCGGTGAGATCTTCGTTCCTACCTTTACCCTCTGTAAGATTTTATCTTTCTTTTCCATGGTTGTTATCTCTTCTTCTTCTGATTCTCAGAATATGTCAGGGGCAGGCTTGTATTCTGCTGGGTTTGCAGGAAACGACGTTGGGGCTTCTCCCCGCTATAAGAGGACGAGCTCTAACAAAGATAACTGTCCCTTGCGGAGGTTGCGCCTCATTGGGGCCCTTCCCATGGTGACTCCGGTGACTGAGGTAGCCCCTATTTCAATTGATAGGGGGCGTCGTCCCTGGCAGTGCAAAGTTCAGTATGCACCTTGAGGGCTGCTGATCTTTCCCGTTTGTGTAATCTTTACAACATTGATGGGGAATTATTTAGCCCCATTCTTCCCCTTCCACATCAGTCTGCCTATGATCCACCTGCTGGATACGAGGCCATCTATGAAGAATACTTTAAATGTTGTTTTTGACTTCCCATTCCTGAACCCCTCTATCAAATCCTTGAATATTTTCACTTTAGGTTGCCCCAACTCATGCCCAATGGATTGAAAGTGGCCCTCTGTTTTTTTCTTTACTTGAGGGCTGCTGAAGACAAATTTGATCTTAGGGTTTTTAAGGGGATGTTTATTTGCAAATCGATAGAGAGTTGGTTTTATTTCAGTAGGAGATTTCCCAACAAAGCGTACAACCATGCAATAAACATCCCTACTTTCACCAAAAACTGGAAAGGCCGTTTCTTTTTTATTAGGAAAGTAGGTCTTCCTGAAGCTGAGCATTGGAAGGCCGACAGGGCATAGAATTCGAGGCCAAGTAGTGAGTTCTGCAATGAGGCCTCCTGACTTCTGTACTTGCCGGTGGCTGTAGACTGGCGGAAGGTGGACGAGGTCGGTCCCGGATGCTGCCGACCTGGACCATTTGTGCTCTGGCCCCCGCTTCCAAGCTCTCAGTCGGGCAAGTTTAGCGGTTATCCAGGGTATGTATTGGGTTTCTTGTGTTTTTTTACCTCTTGACACTTTTCATGTGGTTTGAGCGTCTCGTCGATGAATTTGCAGGAGCAATGGTGTCCGATACAATAACGCAGATGAGGGTCATGACTTCTAGAAAGAGGCCTAGAGCAGAGAAGAGTCAATCCTCCTCTGGTCAGGCCTTAGCCAGGGCTCCTCCTTCCGAAGTACAGCCGCGCCCTGTGGAGGTTGCTCCAACTGGGGCTGGTCTTCCTGGCCAGCGCCATGTATTTCTTCATGTTCAAGATTAGGTTGAACTTGGCTTGCTTCTTCCTCGTCAATAATCATTTAACCTTTCACTTTTATTGCAGTTCAGACTTCAGCTGGATTTGCTTAGGCTGACCCTCAGCCTCTAGATACAGAGAGGGAGTCTGGTGCTCCCAACATTGCTCTCCCCTATTCTGGTGCAAAGGCTGAGGTATCATTGCTCGAGGCTAGGCTTGGGCCAATTCCGGCAGCTGAGTCTGGGGCCACCCCTGCTACCGAAGTCAGGACAAATTCTTCAGAGGAGGGAAATACTGGGGAATCTGCCCAGCAAAGGAACAAAGGCAAAACTCCCCAGGTCCATCTGGGTGAATCTTCTCTCGGGCACAAACGGTGCCGCAGATTCATGTCTTTTTAGACAGATGAAACTGCTAAGGATCCAACCGTGGCAAGGAAAGTCTCAGAGATGGCAGTCTTGCCATGGGATTGGGAAACCTTCGGCCAAATGGACTGGACTGAAGCTTCCACCATCTTCCTTAGCAATATGGTCAAGGTAAGCTTTTTGGAGTTTTTCCTACTCTTTCAGGTCTGCTATTTGTTTTATACTTTGGCTGACTTATATAGATATTGCAGTTTTGAGCTCAAGAGTACAATTTCTTTAGGCGAACTGAAGAGTTGGGCAAACTCATAGTTCAAGTATGTGAGAAGATTGTGGCTCTTCAGAAGGCCAATGAAAAGTTGATAGAGGAGGTGAAACGATGAAGGTCAGGCTAGAAGAACTTCAAGAGGAGAACGTTGCGCTGAAGTCCGAGGTGTCAACCCTGACTTCTGAAAATTCCACTCTTTGAGAGTGGAAGGAAGAGTCTGACACCCGGCTGGCCATCGCAAATTCCAAGGCGGATGAGCTGCAGGGCATAATCGCAGATATGGAACAGTCGTCTTCAAAAACTTGTTCACATCAAGGAATTTTGAAGAAAGAACTGGAAGCTTGCCAATAGAGGATGTAGGATGAGCAGAAGAATAAGGCCGAGCTGATCTAGTAATTTGACCAATGAGTTGAAATTATTAAGAAGGAGGCCGTTGCTGAATTCAGACGGTCTGAGTACTTTGTTATAATCTTTTGAAATTGTAGACCTTAGTAGTGGTGGTCTGCCAGACCTATTGTTGTACCCCAACGATCATGTACGTGAAAACTATGAATATGAGACGGAATGAAAGCGGAAATTTCTTTTAGCGCATGTTACTTAAGCCTCTTCACTTAATCATTATTAAGGTGATACCAAGCCAAATTAAATAAGGGAAACTTCAAGAAAGTAATACATGAAATGTAGAGTTATATGAACCATACATACCAATATATATGTATGTGCGTGTATATGGTATATGTATGCATACATATGCTAATCTTAGAATACAATAAAATATACGAAACAATATAGTATATGAACTAAAGTTACAAGAAATATCAAATGGCCCAAGAAGCCTAAAAATTTCGGCTTACACATGGAAGATGTTCTAGAAATTTCTAGCCAATTTTATTAGTTAAAATAATAAGACAAGAAATTATTATGCAAAGAATAAATAGAAAATAAAATAGACATGCATTTAAGGAACAAGTTAAGACAACTCATTAAAGAAGGAAGTAGTATGGTTGAGGTCATAAAGACCCCAACCAAAACCGCCCCCTTAGTGTCTAGACATGGAGGATTTTTAAATCCTACCATGGTTACTTTTCTCTAAACCAAGGTTAATGTAACCATGATTTAATAAAGTAACTTGGGTTAACACAAAAGTAACTATAGTTTGAATAAAGTAACCAAGGTTATACTAACTTAACCTTGATTAACATTCAAGAAAGCCCTAACCCTCACAAAAATCCCTCCAAAACCGTCCCCCCCTCTCCTAAGTCCCTAACATGTTTTAAACCAAACCATTCTAGAAACATCTACCTTCTCATCATGCAAGAGCAAAACACTTAGACAATCTCCATTCCCCTCACCAAGATTTCACCCCCTTCATCTTGAAGGATAGAAGTTCAACTTCACTTCCAAGACTCAAGAAGACATCTAGGTAAGTCTTGTTCCAATTTTCCTTAAGAGAATTCTCATTTTTGGTAAAGAATGAAGCTCACATGAACTCTCTTTCTCCATACCCAAAACCGTGGGTTTCATGGTTGAAATAGGTGAAAGCCTTCAACTTTCTTAGGTGGTGACATATTGTGGTGCTTGAATCCCCATTCCAAGCTCATTTTGGTAAGATGCTCTAGCCCTCAAACCTATCCTATTTCCTCTATTGAATAAAGAACTAATCTTTTCATTTCACTCCCTTAAAACCGTATGCTTAAGGTGAAGAAGGTGAAGGATTTCATCACATCTCACTTCATAACCAAGCAAAGACAAGAGCTTTAGCTTGAAGAGACAAGTATACTTTAACCCCTTACAATATATGTGATTATGTGCATACTTGAATGTCTAGAAGCTTAAGACATGATTTTAGTGAAAATATGCCTAAGTTGTTACCTTTCCTTATGTTTTGAAACAATGGATAATAGACCTCTCGTATGTTGTAATATAAAGTATGTTTAAACTTTAAATAAGAGTTAAAAGTGATGGATTAAGGACTGCCCTATATTTATTATTGAATGAGACATGATTAGTATGGAACCTAGCATCTTTAGTGATTTTAATATGTGAAATTGTTGGACTAGAGGACTGTTTTGTTTAGAAGGAATGAACAGCCCATATGAATGAATTTTGCATGCTAAAAAGGGACTTGAATTAGTATAGGGAAGCCTTATTATGTCTATTGAATGACCATTAACTTGGATTATAGGCTAAAGAACAAAATTAGGAAGGAAAGGATACTTCTATGCATGTTGGTTGAAAACAGAGTTCTGGACAGATTTTATGCCAAATTGATGGACTTAGTTAAGGACCTTCTAAACGTTGGATTAAGCTTATTTTTGGTGTGGTCGTAGCTTATAATGTCTAGTTTATTGTGGCGTTGGAATTTCTGGAAAATCATTTGTGGATTGGTCAGAAATGAATTTTTAGTATCAAGGGGTCAAAACAGTTTCTGGTCGTACCACCTTAGGGAGAAGAATCATTTAAGTACCTTAAACATCTTGGATTGACCTGAAATTTTTACAGGAAGTACTTAAGACATAGAGCTAAGTATCCATGTAAAGAAATTGATTTTATCTATTGATCTTGATGGTAAACCATTGAGGGAAAGTTGGTGTAACATTCTGGAAAACAGGACAGATTGACCATTTGTGCTTGTATGAATTGTATCGTATTTATTTTGACTTGTTTTGGTGAATGGGCATTTGAATATTGTTAATAAAGGAAATAGGAAAGATTTCCAGGTACTAAGTGAGCCCCATAATAAGTTTATGGATGGAGACAAGGTAAGGAATAGAGTTGAGAGTGCAGCAGAATTTCTGTTGTACCCTTGTTGGGAATTATTTTTATTGAGGTACCTACGCTTGTCGAAATCGCATGAAATTTGTACAGAATGTAGTTAAGATCATGTGGTGCATGTCCATATTTTTAGTTTCTGGAAAATAGGCTCAAAAGCTTGATTTTGAGGCCGGGTAATACAGGACATGCTGCTGGATCGTTTTTCAGCCCATGAAGGAAGTTGTTTATGATGTTATAAGTGCATTTTACCATGTTGCATCCCATGCACTTGCATTGACATGCTCATATGTTCCATGCTCATGATTTTATTGATGTTTTATATAAAGTTTCCGTTTTGAAAGAATTCAGTCCTTCTGGCCAGCTTAATCCGCTACAGATCCGGGGTTAATTGATCTGAAGAAGTATAAGAACCGATCCAGGCCCGGTATAATAGGTCTGATGAAATATAAGAACCGATCCAGGCCCGGTATAATAGGTCTGAAGAGTATAAGAACCGAGCCAGGTTCGGTATAATAGACCTGAGTGATCATGTTATAAGAACCGAGTCATGCCCGGTATAATAGGCTGACACACTCACTTGTTTTATGATGAGCATGATTTAAAAGAAAGAAAGAAAGTTCAAGTGTTTTTATGAGCATGTCTAAATGAAAGAAAGAATGTTTTCCCGTTGCATTTGCATCGCATTCACCTTTTCATACACATTATGCATGATACCTATTTATAGAAGTAAGGGTTGACTATAGCATGTAAAACCTAACTAAGTGATGACATTTAGATCTTAGCTAAGTGTTGATATGACTTTAAGTATGATGCTTCAGAAAGGTATTGGCAGGTATGTTTTAACCTAAGGAATTGGGGTTTGATTCTTGTATGCCGTTTTCTCTTTATTGTACGGTGTTATTGTATACTTGCTGGCGACTCTGTCGCTCACCCATTTATTTTTCCCCCAGAGCCAGGTAATGAAGTCGAGTGGATTGATGATGAGCCAAGGGTGCCATACCCATAGGTTATTGAAGTCGCTGTTAAGAGAATGATGATGGAAGCTTTTGATGGACCTTTGGGACATTTTGGGACTTAGCTACTTTCGGATTCTTTTCGGATAATGTTTGTATAAATTCGCGGTGTAGTTTGCTATCGGTTCAGTTTGTATAATTTTGCTATGTATTCGCGATTTGACGCTTTCGGATTAAGGTTCAAATTCTGCCGTATTTTTTATCTACCTGTTAAGATCGTGACTTTATAATCCATGTTTATCCATGGGTTTTACGAGTTAAGTATCGACGCTTTGTACTTTCCCGAAAGGGAAGGTACGGCGGGTGCACCGTACGAGGGGTAGTCGAGTACGGGGCGCTACACCTATGCCATCGACATCTACTCAAAGGTCTTTCCAGCCTTAGACAAGCAACACCCTTACATTGTTGAACTTTATAACCCAGAAGCAGATAAGGAATTTGATGTTTAGCTAGAACAATTTAATGGTGGAGCTGACTTAGGGATGTGTAGATAGGCTAAGCTCCTTGTACAAACTGATCAGTTTTTAATGGAAATTTTACTTCTTCAGTTCTGCGTACTTTGTCTCTTGAATGTTATTTGATTCTTTTCTTGAAATTACAAATGGTTCCTGGAATTACAAGTGTCCAACCTCAGCTCTACCGAGGCTGGCATTGATTCTTGGAATTACAAGTGTACATCCTCAGCTCTGCCGAGGCTGACATTCTTACTATTTTACTTCGTAAGTAAGAAGTTAATAAACATGAAGCTAAATTCACGAACTTGAGTGAAAGTAAACCTGTTACTTTATTAAATCAAGCCACTCTTTAAATAAGATAAAAGTTGATGAGACTTGAATTTTGCAAAGGTCTCAGCATCGGCTCTGCCATTATATTTGTTCTATTATTTTAACCTCAGGTCTACTGAAAGTTATGTAGTTTTTCACGCAAAGGTGTAGTTTTTCCTAGCCCTGCTAGGTTTTGATGAGGTGCATGTACACTGTCATGTTCACCTCTGCACCCGTTCATCGGGGTGATTGTGAAAACCTGTTCACAAATGTTTGTCCCTCAATGGGCACGTGCCTCGGACCTGCCAGGGTCTTACGAGGATACATGTCCCATTTAATCGTCGAGCTCTGCTCGGCCACCTCAGTCCTGCCGAGGTGGTTTAAGCTTTAATTGGATGTTAGCTTGAAAGAGAATGAAGATCGTTCCATATAAAATACGAGTATGTATCAATACATCACTAATGTAAGAGCCTCAAATGCGCGGAATGCCAAGTTCGTGGTAAGGTCATGTCTTCCAAGGTCTGCACTTTGTAAGCTCCTACAGACCATAGTTCAATTATGCGACAAGGACCTTCCCACTTGGGGTTAAAGGTCCCTGAAGGTGCTGTATGACTTGCTTCATCATTGCGCAACACTAGGTCTGCCACCTGGTAGGTCCTTGGACGTACTCGGGAGTTGTAGTATTAAGCAATTAAATTTTTATACTGTGCCATGCAAACATAAGCTTGGTGTCTTCTTTCTTCGAGTTCATCCAGATTAAGACGCAGCTCTTGATCATTAGTCCAAGAAGAGTAGTGGTCTACCCAAGCAGAGGCGGACCCAATCTCGGTTGGAATAACGGCTTCCGTGCCATAAACTAAGGAAAAAAGTATTTCCTTAGTTGAGCTGGATGGGGTGGTGCGGCATGCCCGTAAGACACTGTGAAGGTCATCCACCCACTTGCCCCAGTTTTGTCTAGACATTTTCTCAAGCCATCCTTGACCATTCTATTTGCCAGTTCAACCTGTCCATTGGCTTGTGGGCGTTCTACTGAAGTGAAGCGCTGCTCAATATGGAGTTCAGCATACCAACTTTTAATGGGGTCGTCAGCAAATTGCTTTCCGTTGTCTGAGATGAACACTTGGGGTAAGCCAAAGCGGCATATAATGTTCTTCCACAAGAACTTTTTTACTTGACTTCCTGTTATACTGGCTACTGGTTCAGCTTCTACCCATTTGATGAAGTAGTCGATTGCCACCTAGAGCTTGAGGTAAGGGTCCTACAAGATCAATTCCCCATTGTAAAAAAGGCCAAAGGCTGGCAATGGTTGTGAATTCCTGATTAGGCAAGTGAGAGACAGCGGCATTCACTTGACAGGACTGGCATTTTTTAACCAATTCTTCCGCATCCTGGCGTAAGGTACGCCAATGATATCCAGCCAGATAACATTTGCAAGCCAACTACGGGGCACCGAAATGGTTCCCACAGATTCCTATGTGTAGCTCTCGAAGGATGTAATCTCCCTCTTCTTCGGTTACACATCGTAACCAGGGTTGTGTGAAATATTTTTTATACAAGTGATCATTAAAGAGAGGATACCTTGAGGCTTTCAGACGTAGGCGTCGAGCTGTGCGCTTGTCATCGGGCTGGACTCCACATTGTAAAAAGGTGATTATCTCGTCCATCCATGTGTTGTGGTAGTTGGCTTGTAGCACTTCATTGGCGTCGAATGCACGATTCTTCACCAATTCCACAACTATCTTTTTCCCTAATGCGGCCGAGGTTGAGGAAGCTAGCCGAGACAGAGCATCAGCCCATTTATTGTCTGACCTGGGGATATGCTCGATGCCGAAGTGCTCGAACATTTTGCCGAGCTGTTGCACCTTGGCCAAATATCATTTCATATTTTCTTCTTTGGCCTCATAATCTCCATTGATTTGTGAAACAATCAGTTGTGAGTCACTTCGGGAGATGATTTGTTGCGCTCCCAACTTCTAGGCGACCCTTAGCCCAGCTATCAAGGCCTCATATAAAGCTTCATTATTAGTTGACTCAAAATTAAAGCTCAAAGCATATTCAAACTCCTCCTTATTGGGGTTGATTATTAGGAGCCTTTCCCCACATCCATCCTTGGAAGAGGATCCGTCAACATAAAAAATCCAATCACTTACAGGTGGAACCTCTTCCTCGATGGATATGCCCTCAGCTTAGAAATCTGCCAAAGCTTGAGCCTTGATTGAAGTCCGTGACTTGTACTCAATGTCATATTCAGCTAGCTCTACGGCCCATTTGGCAGCTCTGGCCTAGTTAAATTTTTCTTCAGAGGTTGGTCCATGACCACCACAACGGGATGAGCTTGCAAGTAAGGTTTGAACTTCCTTGCAGCTACTACAAGTGCTAGGATGACTTTCTCCACGTTAGGATATCGCACCTTAGGCCCGCGCAAAATCTTACTTATAAAGAAAATGAGCCTTTGCATATTATCCTGCTCTCTGAGCAGAAATATACTCACAGCCTCATGGCACGTGGCCAGATATATATACAGTACTTCTCCGGGTAGAGGTGAGGTCAACATGGGCACTTCGGCCAAGTGGGAATTCAAATCATCAAAGGCTTGTTGGCACTGATCATCCCACTGGAAGGTTGTTTTCTTTTTTAGAATCTGGAAAAAAGGAAGGGATCTCTCAGCGGATTTGGAAAGGAACCTACTCAGAGCTTCAATTCTGTAGTTAACCTTTGGACTTCCTTAATATTTCGAGGTGGATGTATATTCTACAATGCCTCAATCTTGGCAGGATTGGCCTGCATCCCATCATTTGAGACCATGTATCCAAGGAATTTTCCCGTGCGAACCTCGGAAGTACACTTCTTTGGATTCAATCTCATACGTGAATCCTTCAAAATAACAAAGATTTCTCTCAAATTTTGGATATACTGATCAAGAATCTATCTCTTGATGAGTATATCGTCTATGCACACTTCCATTATTTGGACAATCTGTTCACTAAAAGCCCAGCATTCTTTAATCCAAAGGACATGCTGACGTAACAATAGGTGCCCGACTCCGTGATAAATGATGTCTTTTTCTGATCTTCTTTAGCCAAATGATTTGATGGTGGCCTTTGAAGGCATCTACAAATTCAAAGATCTAGTGTCGTAAAGTCGAATCCACTAACCTGTCTATTTTGGACAGCGGATAGCAGTCCTTTGGACAGGCCTTGTTGAGGTCGGTGTAATCAATATATATTGTCCACATCTGGTCTGTTTTAAGAACCACCACTGGATTTGCCAGTCAGATCAGATAAAAAACCTCAATAATGAATTTTCTAGTAAGGAGTTTCCTGACTTCTTCTGCAATTATCTTAATTCTTTTGGGAGCAAAATTTCGCTTCTTTTGCTTGATGGGCTTTATGTTTGGCTCAACATTTAATATGTGCTCTGCCAAGCTTACTGGTATCCCTGGCAGGTCTTCCTCCGTCCATGTGAAGATCACTGCAAACTCTCTTAGCAAGCTTTGCAGGCATCCATGTTCCAATTTTAATAGTATTTTTAGGACGAAGCGGGTCAAGGATAAAATCCTAAACTACGTCATCCGACTGTAACCGCTATTCTGCTAGGGGATTAGGTCATCAAGGCTGACCCGCTGAGTTGAACCACTGCCTTGGGTAGCAATAGTATAACAACTTTGTGCAACTTATATATCACCTTGAATTATCACCACCCCGGCTGGGGTGGGGAACTTGATGCTAACATGTAGTGGTGATACAACAGCCTCCAAGACCACCAGGGCTGTTCGCCCCAATAGAATATTAAATGCTGATCTCTTTTTGATTAAAAAAAAGTCTACCCACAAACAACGATAAGCTGGGGGTCTTCCAAAGCTGACGCTGAGCATGACCAGCCCTGCTGGCCAAACCGCAGCACCAGTTAAACCATACAATGAGGTGGTAACTTGCCCCATTAATGAATCTTGAAGACCTAACTGCTGATATACGCTGTAATACATTATATTTACAGCACTCCCTGTATCGACGTACACTCGTCGTACCTCTAGTTTTTTATTTGGAGCTAAGTGTATGCATAGGTTTATTATTGAACCTGTGTTATTAGAGCCAAGTGGGATGGAGTCATCTGGCCCATAGGTTAGTTCCTTAGTCAACTGGGCCCACTTGGTCAGGGGTCCAGATGAAGTCCCCGTTGAACTGGAATCACCTCGGTTAGGCTGAGACGGTCCCCCGACGATCGTGTAAATCATAGAATCGACCTGGGGCTGACCTGCAGCCCCACGTCTGCCATGATCCTCGTCATCATCCGACCTGGGGTGCCGATGTGGTGACTCTGGTCGGCACTTGTCTTTCTAGGGACTTTTGTGGAAGTTTCACCAATTATGCAAGCGTTAGCGTAGGTCGTAAAAATTTTTCAAGTGACCCTGCTCCATTAGTTGCCAAATGGCCTGGGTTAACTGCCTATAGTCTTCAATGTCATGGCCAATATCTCGATGATACCGGCAGTATAGTTTGGGATCCCTCTTATCCCTCGGTCTAGATAGGGGCTTGGGATCGACCCTCAAGCTATCTTTCTCCATAGCAGAGAGAATTATGTCCTTGGAGGCCAGAAGGGGCCGACCCTCTCTACCGCCTTTGCCTCGTCCGCCCATGCGATCGAGTGCACTGCACCGATCACGATATTTTCCTTCACGTCGATCTCCTTTTGAAGAACTGGATCGGCCTTCCTACCGAGCTCCTTTCTCGACCTCACTTTTTAACCTGTTTGCCTGCTCTCCTCGGGCAAACTGATGATCTTTCTCCAGGCATTCCCTTAGGGATGTGGGCCCCTCCTCAATTAGTTGGGAGAAGAGGCGCCCAGCTCGGAGACCATTTATAAAAGATGCTACCTTAACGCCCTCATATTCAGTCACTAACCTGCAGTTATTCATCCGAGAAACGTCGCATATATTTCAGCACTGACTCTTCTAGACCCTACCTCAGGGTCATCAAATGAGAAGATTTCTTAACGAATGGTGTACTAGAAAAAAATTGAGATTTAAAATTCTGTGCCAATTGCCTGAAGGATCCCAGTGACTGTGGTGGGAGTTCTTGGAACCATCTTCTGGTCTTTCCCCGTAAATACATAGGGAAGGTTTTGCAGCGCAGTGGTTTCGAGACATTCTTGAGACTCATAGCTGTTTGGAACTGGAACAGATGGTCAACTGGGTCTGATGTCCCATCGTAGGTATCCATCTTTGGTACCTTGAAATTATCCAGTGCCAAGTACTCTACAATGTCCCAAGAGAAAGGACTCTCCTGGACCGCCCGCACATACTCTTGTCCAGGTTCATCATGATGACTTTCTTGTAAGTTGTGTACCACTGCTTCCCGTGGCACACTTTTGAAAGATCGGGGCTTGGCACCCAAACGATGCCTAGCCAGAGGCACGGACTCCGCCGTTGGAGTCCCGACACTGCCTCTTCTTGCGTCAGCCATGATCCCTTGAGGGGGTCGGGAGGATTGCTGACGGGAACCTTCCTTACAAAAAAGAGTAGGAAGATCCTCTTCCATGCCTTCAACCTCTGGACGTTTACCTTTGAGCCGCTCTACCACGGCTTCAAACACTTCCAAATTATCCGCCACGTATTTCATGTCCTTTTCATGTTCCTCAATTGTTACTCTGGGAACAGGATTCGTACACCATTCCGGTCCCCTAGAGTCCTACCCTATCGGACTAGAATGGGCTTCTCTGAGGCGATGTGGGCTGGATGACTCCCCCAACCCATCATGTGGACCTCTCACTATACTAGAATATATGACCTTGCCTAAAAACTTTAACGGAACGGAGGCTCAAGCCCTACTTCTAGCGCCAAATGATGAAGTCGGATCTTCACCAAGGACCAGAGATGATTCGGGAAGGTTATGCCGTTAGTTTTCCGTTAACTTGCAGGTGGAACCTTTCCAGCCGACCTGCGCAAGAAACAACGTTAGAGGACCCAGGGACTATTTCCCCGAGTAAAACCTTCCGACACTCAAGTAAGTTTGGGCCATTTATGACAAGTATTTATGTATTTGAAGAGTTTTATAGGTTTGTGATAAAAAACCTGGATTTTCCTCTTTTACAGTGGGGAAGAAAGTGAAATGCATTGTTGGATTTTTCTTCTTCTTCTCTCTATTGTTTTCACTGATTTTATGTGTCTGGACGCACCAATGCATGTGTTGGGCACTCAGCTTGCGACACGTGGTGAGCCAGCAAAAGTGACTCTTGACTCTGCATGCTTGCCGTGTGGCGTTATTCTTTGCTGTGCTGGGCTCTGATTGACATCTGGCAGGAGCCTGTTGAGGTGTCCTGATTGGACCTAGGTGTCACTCAGTAAAAATCCGGTTTGATCTGGCCAAGTTGTTAAAGGATAAACCTTTGTAGGGCCGAGGCCGAGCTGAGGCGAAGCTGTACCCCTCTTGAGGACTTAGAATATTCTTGCCTGACCATCGGGTCAGTACTTTGCCGGGCCGAGGTGAATCCCGCCGATCACCAGGAAGTGGCCGAGCTGGACCCACCTTTTGTTGACTGTTATTTGACCAACGTGGGAGTCTTTTGTATTATTTGCCAGGTGGATTTTGGTCTCACCAATAATAAAATTAATCATTCACTAAAACCCGCATCATGTCCACTGTATACAGTCCGCATGTCGTGTACAACCATCACCATATATATTGGCCACTAGTAAACTTAATACATAAAATAAATGTGTAAAAGAAGAAAGAAAAGAAAGAAAAGACGCAAACAAAAGCACTCGTATAAGTTGTGTGTGCTAGTGTAAAAACAATAATTTCTATAGAAAATATCATTTTTATTTTTAAAACACACATAAGTGCTATTTTCAAATAATAAATTTTCTGGAAATAACTGATAAAATAAATTTCTTAAAAGTTTTGGAGCAAGTTCGTAGTTTTTGAAAATATTTGCGCGAGTCTGTAGTTTTCTAAAAGTTACGGTGAATCTGTCAAATTACGCAGTATCTGGGCTAAATTTTCCGAATAAAAACAAGTAGGGGTGGGTTTAATTCCCCCCCCCAACCTCTGGTACCCTTAACATTTCCTTTCTCTATTCGGTCGCCTTCCTCTATGGAACTCCTGTGCACCTTCTCAATTACGCCGTCACCGCCCCTTTTTGTTAGGCCTCCGCCACGACTGCTGACGTCCTATGGGGGTGCCCACAGCGGTGGATCCCTTTGCCGGATTCATCTAAGACCTCCTGGGGTCATTTTTCCACCACTCCGAAACTCCTATCAATCGAAAATTGTTCTCCCATGTATGTTTTTAAGCACACAATGGGTATGGTGCTGACAAGCATTACTCACGCGGCGAGAGAAATTTTTAGGGTAACAACATAAAAGACAACCGTACATAAAGAGTCGTGGTGGTAGAACGAGGATGTGCAACGAAAAATAAAGAATAAGTAAAAGAGTTTTAGAGAGATATTAAGCTGCAGAGACACGAGGAGAAAGTAAGAGTGAGAGAGAACTACAAAATCTCCAGGAAAAAGGCGGAAAAGGCAATGACGGAGACAAAGAACACAGCCTATAAAAGGATTTACGAAAGGTTAGAAACAAAAGACGTAGAGCGTGATATGTTCAAGATTGTCAAAACTAGAGATCAAAATTGGCAAGACCTACGAGCCGTGAAGTTTATAAAGGAAGAAAATGGACATATTATAGTTAAAGAATAAGACATCAAGGGGCAATGACAAACATACTTCCACAATCTTTTCAACAGCGAAAGGGTCAACCACAAAGAAAGAGAAAGCATCACTATCCAAAAACGACAACATAATAACTTCGATTGTCGTAGTATCACACAAGGAGAGGTGAAGAGAGCACTTAAGAAGATGAGAAGAGCTAAGTCAGTTGTCCTGGATAACATACCCATGGAGGCGTGGAATTGTTTTGGAGAGGAAAGGGTTCAACGACTAACTATTCTGTTCAACCTTATTTTAAAAACAAGAAAAATGAGAGATGAGTGGAGAAGGAGTGTAGTGGTCCCTCTATATAGGAAAAAAAAGAGACGTACAGTTTTGTGGGAATTACAGGGAGATTAAATTGCTAAGTCATACTATGAAGTTATGGGAGAGAGTAATCAACAACAACAACGCATACCCAACAAACCTCAACAACAACAAAAGTTATCGCTAGGGTCTGGAGTGGGTGAGAGGCCAGGAGCACAATACCTGCATCCCAAATGATAGAGAGTTCGCTTCCAGTGAAACCCCCAACTTTATATGTATGGGAGAGAATAATCAACACTAGAATTAAGGGAGAAACTCAAGTTACAGTAAACCAATTTGGTTTTATGCCAGGTCGGTCAGCTACGGAAGCAATACATATTTTAGGAAGATTGATGGAGAAGTAGAGGGAGAGGAACCGCGATCTACATATAGTTTTCATCGATCTTGAAAAAACGTATGATAGTGTGACACATAGACTAATATGGGATACTCTGGATGCAAGAGAGGTTCCTATGAAATATATAGACATAATTAGAGATATGTGTGCTATGACGAAAACAACCGTTCATACGCCTGTAGGGAATACGGACTTCTACTATCCGCTTTGAGTTTATTTCTTTTTGCAGTTGTTCTAGACGAGTTGTCAAAGCCGATCCAAGAGACAGTCCCATGGTGTATGCTTTTTACTGACGATACTGTATTAGTCACAGAAACTAGATATAACCTGAGTATGAGACAGAGGAGTTGGAGGTGCTTTAGAGAGAAAAGGCCAAAGGATTAGTCATTGTAAGACTAAGTATCTGCACTGCGACTTCAGCAGCGCAGCTGTTGATGAGAATAGCCAACTCATCATCGAGGGTCAAGTGGTCCCAAAAGTAAGTAAGTTCAAGTACTTAGGATCGTTTGTACTGGAAGGTGGGAACATAGAGAGTGACGTAGCACACCGAGTTCAGACAGGTTGGTGTAGGTGGAGGGTAGCCTCAGGGGTGCTGTGTGACAAGAACTTTCCAACTAAATTAAAGGAAAAATTTTATAGGGTTGTAATGCGGCCGGCAATGTTATATGGAACAAACTGATAGGCCATCAAGAAGACATAGTCATAGAAGATAGAAATGGCAAAGATAACGATGCTGAAGTGGATATGTTGGCATACAAGGCTAGACACGATAAGAAATGAGGTACACAGAGAAAGGATAGAGGTGGCTTGTGTAGCAGATAAGATAAGAGATGGAAGATTGAGATGGCTTGGGCATGTCAAGAGGAGACAGACTCATAGCAATTGAAAGCCTCACTGTGGAAGGGAAGAGGAGTAAAGGCAGACCCAAACTGTCATGGGATGAGCAGGTTAGGCATGACTTACTAACGTTGCACCTCTCTGAGGACATGGTCCAGGATAAGAGTTCATGGAGTCAGAGGATTAAGGTTAAGGGGTGGTAGGCAGGATACTGGGACACCTTAGAGCATACTTAGAGAATTAGATAGTCTCTACACTTTATGTTGAGTTTGCACTTTTTTGTTTTTGTCTTTGTCTTTTAACTATTTGTGTTTATCCACTATTATGACTATTTTAATATCGGAAGCTTTCTATTTATGTTTAATAAAATCGCTTCACTAGTACATATTTCTATTATTGTACTATCTATGCAAGTACATATAAAGCCGGGGTCTCACTGGAAACAAACTCTCTATCCCTTGAGATGGAGGTATTGTTTGTCTGCCTCTCACCCTCTCCAGACTCTAGCAATAGCTTTTACTGTCGTTTGGATATACTGGATATGATTGTTGTTTGTTATTGGATATGGTGCAGACAAGATTTCTCTTCCTTATCTTGATTTTGTGATGATCGTATTGAGTGATTTTGACTGTTTTGACATACTTGTAGCAACAGCCCTTTATTTCCTTGATGATCCAGCGCCCGTGCGTGCGTCCCATTCAACCCCCTCTGACGAGTTGAGTTTAGAGGAGGATCCAGAGTTCATGATTTGGATTCAGGCCTCCTCACACTGTACCATAGCGTAAGCAACTTCAACCGAAGGAAGTTGCTCCCTCTTCACAGCTTTCCTTCTCATCGGCTAGAAATTTATCATGAATGGCTGTGAGAAATTAAAACAACCGTTGCTCCTGCAATTTCTTGTCATAAATGGCAATATTGTCTGGGTCCTTAATAGAGTTTCGATTTCTGTTGTCTATAGTCATCCATACAGGTTATTTATTCTAACATTCTCTTAGTGTGTTCATTCCTTGTCGTATAGAGTTGACCTTTTTGTGTAGGTAAAAAATTCGCAATGGCTCCATCCCTGAGCCATATGTAATGTCATGTCCATCTCACAGTGCCTTAGCCGTTGGCTACTGAGAGTCATTATTGCGTGTTGGTTCGACTTTCAGGATCAACAATGTAGATACGCAATGGTTGCTTTATTACCACTATGATAAATACGTTTGGTGGCTGTTGAGGTTGGTGGTATATCAGTGATATGTTGGCTCCTCTCTCCGCCTCCATTTGCCCTATGCATGAGTGTTACACATAACAAATAGTTGTCACTGTTAAGTTTGAATTTGAGTGATATGTTGTTAGAATTTTGTTGTTGTGGTCGTGTGTCGAGCCTATTTTTCAATAAATTTACTAGTTGTGTAGCCATATCAGTGTTGTTAATTTTGGTTTCGGAACCTTTGTTGGTATTTGACATGTCTTTTTTGGCAATTTCGAACCTGATGTGGTGGATTGGTCACGGTTGGGCTTGGGTTGTCTTGGTCAAAGTGGTCGAGAGAAATGTTTGTGAGGAACGTGATGATTCTCGGAGTGCCAATTTTGGTTGGCTATGTTTGTGAGGAACGTGATGATTCTCGGAGTGCCAATTTTGGTTGGCTATGTTATTTGTGGGTGGTTTCGGTTATGATGCTTTTGGCTGAGCTTTATTCTATGTCTTTGGGTTTTCCCGGATTTGGTTTTCTTGGTTTTGAGTCCTATAATTCCACATTCCGCTCGGATACCATATTAAATTTTGAAAAATTTGTTTTTCATTGAATTCACCATGTGTATAAAGGTCCCTACATATAGTAATCCTATAACTAATGTACAGAAATATTTGATTTAAATATAAGTATTTGTTTTAGGATAAATTCGATTATGATTCATTGACTCTAGTAATCACATCTCATCATATCTTTTGTTACAGGACCCGCTGTAGGATAAAGCGAGGTGGTGATGTTGGAAAAGAAAGGGTATTCCTTTTTTCCCTCAAACATAAAGCTATTTTTGTTTCTACATGGTTTTTTCCATTAAATTGGGGCAAATATACATCATCAGTTGCATTGGGAAGTAAATTTCATACGATATTGCAGTATTAATAACAAATACAGAAGTTACGAATTCAAAAAATTCACTAAACAATCAGGACGCAACTGTCAAAACTGTCTTGGAACATCTTAGACGACGCTACCAGTTGCGCCTCATGAGTGACTCGTGGATGGCACTATCAGTTACCGAATGAGATCCTCTAACCCCCCCTCTCCGTGACCGCCCACGTGACCGTCCGCCACGTGGCAGCGGGGAGGGGTGGTGAGGCTGGATGCGGATGACCTCCATCCAACCTCACCACCCCCGTTGCTGCCACGTGGCGGGCGGTCGTGAAGGGGGTGAGGGAGTGGGGGGTCAGGCGATCCTGAACCATCAGTTACACCCGTAGGGGAAGCAAATTTCTAGCACAAAGCAGTATTGGCAGGCTTCAAAATCGCCAAACCTAGGACATCACTCTTTAGCGCATCCCAGGCCCTAGACGGCACTCGCATGCGTGTTCTAGGTCCTGAATGGCACTGCTAGGCTGGTCTGAGACCTGGCTAGAAATAAAAAGAAGGTTGTCGTCCTCATTTTGCATACATTAAAACAATTTGTATTTTTCGCTGGAATGGGTTAAATAGCACAAAATCTTGACAAACAAAGAAGCTACGATTGGACACGAAGGAAGCTACGATCGGAAAAACTATAAAAAAAACTTCTAATTTAATAAGTTTTAAGTTTGATATTTGTTATTTTATTATTGTTATGTTCTTCTTATTGTGTTAGTATATTATTATTGTGATTATTAATATTGTGATATTTTTATTATGTTGTTATGCTATTATATTTCTTGCTGTCATTATGTTATACTTTATTTTTTTAACTATTTTACGATTTGATTTCATTACGGTAAAGAAATATGTTTATAGTATATAATCATGTTACGTGATTCCAAATATTGGTGTATTTATGACATTAGAGCTAGTGGTAGTGATAGTGGAAGTGGTATAAGACCGATGAAGGAGTTGAGGCCTCAGATAACTGATTTGTTGACACTTCACGGAGAGCATATGACCTTTTTCTTTGGAAGTAGTACTAGTAATTAGATCTCAGATGGTGTAAGTATAGTAGTGTATAATGAGAATTTAGACATCCTATATAGGTGCATACCGCATATTGAGGCAGAAGGATAATGGAGCATTATGAAGTCGCAGTAGAATTAGTATTGATCATGCATTGATCACACTGTTTACAAAGAGATGGAGACAGAAGACTTACATATTTAATCTATCTGCAGGTGAAGTGAATGTTAGACTACAAGAGTAGAGATTGTGTTTGGATTCTCCACTGATGGTGAGCCTCTTACTAGAATTGTGCCTATGTACACTATATCACAGTGGTAAGATATTTGTACATTGTTTTGGGCTTGACTCTTAGTGCTCAAGATCTCTGGGGAACTCGTATATATCATAAGAGATTAGTGGGATGGATAGAGGAAACCCCCTACCTCATGATGCATTTGACTTAGGAGGTTGATCAGAGAGCACGAGCATTGATGTGTAGAGAAAAAGGGGTTTGAGTGATTTCAAAATATGTGATTTAAATGAATGACATAAAACGTGCATGATATAAACAAACGTGTGCATGATATTGCTTATTACTTGCCTTATTTAGCCCATATATAATGTTGTCGTGCTAACGAGCCATGAAGCGTTAAAGCTTACATCATATGGCAAACATTTGTTGTGTTTACACTATTTTCAGGTGCCACCATTAATGAACTAAACTAGTTCATTAAGTGAAGTACTTAGTTAATTAAACTAAATAGTTCATTAAAGGAAGCTACATTTGAAAAAGGCACAAAGGCAACAAGGCTAAGGAAGGAAAGTCTCCTCCTCCTCTCCTTATTAAATATACACGTCATACATACATATATATACATATATTTTCAGATTTTTTAAAAAAGGCACATACACATGTATTCCAACGTACTACCGACACGTTATATATTTTACGTACGTACATTAACGTCACACCATCATACTTAACTCATATTTATGAGTATATTCAAGTCTTATATCATATGATATAAGTCATGGTGATGACAAATTAAATACGACACGTTAAAAGGTTCTAAACCGAAAATTGTCGTATCGGACGAATACCGAAACTTCGCCAACGTGTCACGTACTTGCCATAAATAAATGGCCAGCCCCTATACTTCAAAAATGTGTATAATTTTCGTGGCTAGGATGATATTTTGAGCCATAAAATCATTCCATGTTGGCACACACAAATCACCCCACATTAAGGCCAAAATGTGAAGATTCCAATTTTAATTTTGTCACATGTTTATGGCGCCGCTTTAGACCAGCCAAGTGCTGAGATTTAAAGTATATATTATATATATTATGTGTAACATAATATATATAACATGTGCACAAAGTTGGAATTTAATTAGAGAAAAATCGGGTAATCGATAAATATCGAAAATTCGGTTTTCTACATACACAATGCATGGAACATTTTTTGCACATCATACGACACGTATCTAGACACTTTTTACATATGTCATACATCTTAAAGTGTTCTAGAAAATTAAATTAAGGGCTGATTGGAATATAACATGTGTGTATTATTAAATGTGCACTATTTTACAAAGTTAGCAAAAATAAAATTTCAGCACATGCATATACATCATCCACGCCACCTACAGCTGAGATGGAGCCTATGTGGAGCCTTGTTGGCATATAGATTGGTCAAGAATCAATCATACAATTTTGGTGAATTAATAAAAGAAGCTACAAATGGTAAGGTTTCAAACTTTGTCTCATTTGAAACACATGCTGAAAATTTCAGCATGTTGAAATAAGACTGGCCGAAATTCTCATATTAATTAGGCTATATCTTGTGTCTTGAATTATGTGGATGATTGGAAGAAGAAATGGAAGCAATTTGAATAATTTTCAAAGCCATAAAGAGTGATATTTTATATATCACACATGCTGAAATTTTTCAGCATGTGTGTGATATGTCTTGGCCGAATTGATGGTCATAAGGGTGTCCAAGTTCATTTCCAATTTGATAAGGATATTTGCCATCAATTGATGATTTATTTTAAAAAGAAAAATCAAAGAGAAATGGAAATATTTTGAATTAAAGAGCCATGTATCACATGCTGAAATTTCAGCATGCTAAAACCTCTTAATGGCCGATTTTATCCTTGTATGGGAGGAATTTTGTCTTGCAAAATTTATGTGACAATCTTGTGTATTATGGAAATTATTCTAGGTTGATTTTGGCACATGTTTTTGAGTGATATATTCAGATCTTTCCAAGTCATCAATGATGACAACATTCAACCTATCATGAAGTGCCAAGTAAGCAAAGATTAAATGATCATCCAATGAGAAGGTGACAAGTAAGCAAGACCATGTCACAATGATGTCTTACATTCTCCCAAGGACTTAGAAGATAATTTTCAAGAGGGAGAGGACACCTAGGGGGGACGGCTGCAAGGCTTAAAAGGAAAGAAGGTGAGCAAAAACAAGACAAGAACAAGCATTGCAAAATCAAGTGATCAAAACGCCTAGCCTCTCCTCTTCTACTCTTTCTTTCTTTCTTCTTCTTGAAAGCCCATTATATTCATATTTTCAATCTTGAATAGGCTTGTTATAGACCACCACATATTCTATATCTTTGTAAAAGATCGATCAAGGTGTGATCAATCTTCATCCTTGCAAGGTGGTGGTGTTCGTGCGAATTGTATTCATCGTACAAGGTTTGTAAAGGGTTGGAGTTAGTGTGTAACTCTATCAACCCTGTGGTAAGGTGTATTGCGTGTGTGTGACTAGTGTGAACCAAGGAAGGTGTTCCTTGAAGACTGGAGTAGGTTGTTTATAACTGAACCAGTATAAAATTCTTGGTGCCATTTACTTTCAGCATTTATTTTCTGTTACTGCACAGTTTACTCTTTTTGTTTGCATTCGTAAAAATAGTAAACGACTTTCAAAAATCACTAAAATTTCCAGAAACATAGCCACACGTCTTAGGGTTAATTTGGCACAAGTTTCAACTCTTTTGGATAAGGATAAGTTGATCAAACATCAAACGTTCTGAGACTAGTGCAGTCTGATTTTCAGACTTGCAAAGGTTGAGACTTTGATAGCAATTGACCAACTTCCCAAAAGAATTTTGCAAAACTGTTTCAACCCATTTAAATATAGTATATAATGAGTTAGTGATTAAAATTTCAGAGCATTTGGACTTACACACAAATAGGAATAAATTCTTCAAAACCGTCTACCGTTTCTGCCAGATTCGCGCAAGCTGATCACCAACGGTTTTTGAAGGGGTTAAAGGTTTAATTTAAATTTAAAATTTTTAGGGGACCCTCATAACATCTGAGGCTAAGTTCTCTCAAAATTTCAGAATTTGTGGAGACCTATAACCTGGTTTTAAAAACGTTTTAAAACTGGTTGTGAAAACAGAATCTGTTTTCAGAAGTTGAGTTGTTTAGGTTTAAACAAATTTTAAAAACCACACTTTCCGCACCACCTATTCAACCCCCCTCCTTTCTAGCGGTGCCTTGCAGATCCTACAAGTGGTATCAGAGCGCAGGAACACTCACTACAAAGGATCCAACGATTCAGTGAGATGGCAACCACAAATCTTAAAACCGAGCAAGAAGGTATGTCGAGCCAAAGGCCTCCTCTTTTTGACGGTGAGTCGTTTATTCAGTGGAAACTTAGAATGAAGCTTTTTCTTATGGCTATAGATATTGATCTTTGGTCGATAATAGAAGATGGTCCTTTTGTCCCATCTATGTTATCCACCGTAGACGGAGTCACATTAGAAGTTGTTAAACCTAGACAAGAATATACGAGTGATGATAAAAAGAAACTTAGTATGAATGCTAGTGCTATGCAATTGCTCCTAAACGGATTAAGTAAAAGTGAGTCTAGTTATGTCTCAAACTGTTCGAGTGCACAAGAAATGTGGAGGATACTAGAAATGAAACACGAAGGCACGTGTCAAGTAAAAGAGTCTAAAATAAACATGCTTATGTCCACACTTGAGTCGTTTAAATTATTGCCTAATGAGTCTATTGTTGATATGGATCTTCGTTTGACTAACATCTACAATTCTCTTGAGTCTCTTCGTAAAGCTTTTACCATGCAGGAAAAGGTACAGAAAGTCTTACGAAGCCTTCCATCCGAATGGGACCCTAAAGTGACCGCAATAGAAGAAAGCAAGGAAACTAAGTCAATAAAGATGGAAGAATTAATCGGATCACCTAAGGTTTATGAGAATAAACTCACCATACGGAAATCGGAATCATCTAAACAAGGTAAAGCTATTGCTTTTAAATCAAATGAATACGTCTCTACTCCTTCCGATCACGTAGATGATAGTGATTCTGAATCGGATAACGATGACCTAATTCTATTGGCTAAAGGATTAAGAAAATTTATGAGCAGGTCATTTAGAAACAAAAATAAGGGTACTACAACTAAGAGAAACAAGAACAAGTCAAATGATAAAGATGTTAAATGTTATGAATGTGGCAAACTCGGACATTTATCATATGACTGCCCAAATAAAGAAAAGCAAACAAATAAATACCCTGACAAGGAGCGGAACAAGAATAGACTCGTCTCAGAAACCAAGCAAAGGAAACGTGCTCTAAAGGCCTCCACTTGGAGTGATACATCGGATTCTGAGACTGAAACCGAAGAAGAGACTGCACAAGTATGCTTTGCATCCAAAGCATCTAATGAGGTATCATCTGATTCTGACTCTGACTCTGAACCTTCTTATGATGAACTTTTTAGTCAGTATTTAGAATTGCACAAATTCACTAAGACTCTCGCTAAGGAAAAGAAGAGATTAATTGAAGACAAGAAACTGTTAGAATCTTCTAACGAGAATCTTGTCGCTCAATTAAGCGATTCAAAGAAAGAGTCATCATGTATCATTACTGCATTAAAGACAGAGATTTCATCATTATCCACTCAAAATAATGAAATGAAATCCGAGATTTCAAGTTTGAAATCAAGGAATACAGACTTAGTGAAAATGATGAAACAGTTTGATACGGGATCCAGCATGCTGCATCGCATTATATTATCACAAAAGCATGACAGTGACAAAATGGGTTTGGGATACGTTGATACTAATGAAGTATCAACCAAACCAACTAAGTTTGTGGTGTCTAAGAAAGTAGACACCCCAAAGCCTCAAGTGGCGTCTAAGATGACGCAAAAACCGTCACTTCCCTTATCACGTCCCACTTCCTCTTCATATCACGGGAAATACAATTTTGTACCATATAGATATGAAAAGAAAAGAGTGATGCATACATGGCATTCATTTCATCCACGCACTATGCACACACACACAAGGACATATCAAAAACGTCCTTCATACAATGAGTATAGAGGAGTCCTTGGGCAAAGACCCAAAGTGCATTCACCACATGTCTACTACACAGCACCTTCATCTACATTCTTGCCATTTGCTAGATCGAGAAGGATCACCCAAGTATGGGTACCGAAAGGTACTTTTACCAAGAGGTGATTAACTAACTCGCAAGGACCCAAAGTTAAAAGGGTACCTAAATCATTTTTGCACATTGCAGGGAGCCCACACATCAAAAGAAAAAACTATTAAGTCGTTCCTTGACAGTAGATGCTCGAGGCACATGACGGGTGACCCGAATTTGTTCACAAAATTAAAGAAGCTCACAAAAGGCGGATCCATGACTTTTGGAGACAACAACGAAGGCAAGATCATCGGAAAAGGTACAATTGGAAATCCAAGCACTCTCCAAATCTCCAACGTCTTTTTGGTAAGCAACTTATCCTACAATCTTCTTAGCATTTCTCAATTTGTTGATAATGGTTTTAATGTGTGCTTTACTCACCCTTATTGCAATATAATAAATAAAAATAGAGAAACTGTTTTAAAAGGAAAACGAGAAGGTAACATTTTTACGCTTTCTATGGATGATAAGGTAGACGCTAAAGTTAAGTGCTTTATGTCAAATGAACCCAATGTGAATTTATGGCATAGACGCTTAGGACACATTGGTATTTCCACACTAGAAAAACTTCAACGAAAGAACTTAGTACGAGGACTGCCTACACTTGATTTAGACAACTTTCAGTTGTGTGAATCTTGCATAAAAGGCAAACTAACACATGAGTCACTTAAGCCTAAGAATGAAATAAGCACGACTAGAGTCTTAGAATTACTACACATTGATTTGTTTGGTCCTAGTCGCACTACAAGCCTAGGTGGGCGCCACTATGCATGCGTGATTGTTGATGATTTTTCTCGTTATACTTGGACTTTATTTCTTGCACATGAGGATGATAGTGCCGTTGAAATTGCAAAATTAATTAAACAACTTGAAAATCAATACGGTGTCAATGTGAAAAAGATAAGAAGCGATAGAGGAGGTGAATTTAAAAACAAAGACACGATTTCATTTTGCGAAGAAAAGGGAATCAAGCATGAATTTTTGCCACCTAGAACTCCACAATTAAATGGAGTAGTAGAAAGAAAGAATCGAACATTACAAGAAATCGCTAGGACTATGTTATGTGAAAATAAATTGCCTAGATTTCTGTGGGCAGAAGCCGTAAATTGTGCTCGCTATATAGTAAATCGTCTATCTATAAGAAAGAAAATAAACAAGACGCCCTATGAGATATTGAATGATCGCATGCCTAAGATTGACTATTTTCGTGTGTTTGGATGCAAATGTTTTGTTTTGAATACAAAAGATAATTTAGATAAATTGGAATCCAAATCAATTGAGTGCATTTTTGTTGGATATTCTATAAATTCACAGGCATATAGATGTTATGATCCTCTCACTAGACAAATCATAGAATCTGTTCATGTGAAATTCAATGAATTTGGTGAGATTGATAAAGATAAAGAATACGACGATGACTTTGAATTGAAACCCGTGCTGAATGAAGATGATGGTATATTTGATATGCATGACATGAATGACACACTAGAAATGCATGATCACATAGAAATACATGATAACATAGAAAATAATAACCAAGATGGCATAGAGATCACCCACATGATCTCATCATAGGTGACCTCACTCACGGTGTGCGACCACGTAGAAGAATTACTTCGGATGAGACAAATGAATTCCATGCTATGATTTCTGAAATTGAACCCAAAAATGTGCATGATGCTTTGAGTGATTCTTCTTGGATTGATGCTATGCATGATGAGCTTAATCAATCCATTAGAAACGATGTATGGGATTTAGTACCACGATTACAAGACAAGACTATAATAGACACAAAGTGGGTGTTTAGGAATAAAATGAATGAAGAAGGAAAGGTCGTTAGGAATAAAGCTAGACTTGTAGCACAAGGCTATAATCAAGAAGAAGGAATTGACTACGATGAAACATTTGCACCCGTAGCACGTTTAGAAGCTATACGACTATTACTTGCTATTGCTTGCATGAAAGATTTCAAATTGTATCAAATGGACGTAAAAAGTGCATTTCTAAACGGATTTATACAAGAAGAAGTATACGTGAAGCAACCACCCGGTTTTGAAGATTTGAAACATCTCGATCACGTGTACAAACTAAAGAAGGCACTATACGGACTAAAGCAAGCGCCGAGAGCATGGTATGATCGCTTTGCTACCTTCCTTTTAGAAAATGATTTTAAACGAGGTACTATAGATAGTACACTATTTTTGAAACAAGACAAATCGGATTTACTTATTATTCAAATCTATGTTGATGACATTATTTTCGGTTCTACCTCACATAGACTTGTTGAAGATTTTGAAAAGTGCATGAAATCTGAATTTGAAATGTCTATGGTTGGCGAACTTAACTATTTTCTTGGCTTGCAGATTAAGCAAATGAGTAAAGAGATTCACATAAGTCAAGCAAAATATGTTAATGACATGATTAAAAAGTTCAACTTTGAAAATTTGAAACCATCCCCCACCCCTATGAGTGTCACCACTAAATTGGACAAAGATGAACACGGTAAAGACTTTGATAATGGTTTATATAGATCTATGATTGGTTCTTTGCTATATTTAACTGCCAGTAGGCCTGATATAATGTTCAGTGTATGCATGTGTGCATGTTTTCAAAGTCAACCTAAGGTGTCTCATTATAATGCAGTAAAAAGAATCTTTCGCTATATTAAGCACACGCCCACCTTAGGAATTTGGTACGATAAGGATTCTGAATTTAACTTACATGCTTATGCTAATGAAGATTATGGTGGCTGCAAAATAGATAGAAAGAGCACGAGTGGGACTTGCCAATTTTTAGGAAGCTCACTCATTTCATGGTTTTCCAAAAAGCAAGCAAGCGTTGCTTTGTCTACTACTGAGGCTGTGTATATGGCACTTAGCCTTTGTTGCACACAGTTGTTGTGGATAAAACAACAACTCTCGGACTTTGGAATTACCATAAATAGAATTCCTATATATTGTGATAGTATGAGTGCCATAAATTTGTCTAAGAACCCCGTGTTACACTCTAAGGCTAAGCATATAGAAGTACGCTATCACTTTCTTCGTGATAACGTAAACAATGGTGATATCGTCATAGATCACGTACGCACAGAAGCACAAGTAGCGGATATCTTTACAAAAGCCTTAAATCAAGCCACGTATGAATCACTTCATTCTAAATTAGGCATGATTTCAGTTGATACGATTTGATTTGACGTGATTTGATTTTCTTTCCTTATTTACAGGGATCTTTTGATTTACTTTCCAAAATAAAGGGGGAGAGAAAGCATGATTTAAGGGGGAGAGAGATTCTAATTGATACTGATTCCATAAATCAAGGGGGAGCGATAGCATTTAAATCATGTACAAGAGAGATTCTAATTAATACTGATTCCATAAATCAAGGGGGAGCGATAGCATTTAAATCATGTACATGAGTTATTTTGAAAATCATCAAAAGGGGGAGATTGTAGAGAAAAAGGGGTTTGAGTGATTTCAAAATATGTGATTTAAATGAATGACATAAAACGTGCATGATATAAACAAACGTGTGCATGATATTGCTTATTACTAGCCTTATTTAGCCCATATATAATGTTGCCGTGCTAACGAGCCATGAAGCGTTAAATCTTACATCATATCGAAAACATTTGTTGTGTTTACACTATTTTCAGGTGCCACCATTAATGAACTAAACTAGTTCATTAAGTGAAGTACTTAGTTAATTAAACTAAGTAGTTCATTAAAGGAAGCTACATTTGAAAAAGGCACAAAGGCAACGAGGCTAAGGAAGGAAAGTCTCCTCCTCCTCTCCTTATTAAATATACACGTCATACATACATATATATACATATATTTTCAGATTTTTTAAAAAAGGCACATACACATGTATTCCATTGTACTACCGACACGTTATATATTTTACGTACGTACGTTAACGTCACACCATCATACTTAACTCATATTTATGAGTATATTCAGGTCTTATATTATATGATATAAGTCATGGTGATGATAAATTAAATACGACACGTTAAAAGGTTCTAACCGAAAATTATCGTATCGGGCGAATACCGAAACTTCGCCAACGTGTCACGTACTTGCCGTAAATAAATGGCCAGCCCCTATACCTCAAAAATATGTATAATTTTCGTGGCTAGGGTGATATTTTCAGACATAAAATCATTCCATGTTGGCACACACAAATCACTTCACATTAAGGCCAAAATGTGAAGATTCCAATTTTAATTTTGTCACATGTTTATGGCACCGCTTTAGACCAGCTAAGTGCTGAGATTTAAAGTATATATTATATATATTATGTGTAACATAATATATATAACATGTGCACAAAGTTGGAATTTAATTAGAGAAAAATCGGGTAATCGATAAATATCGAAAATTCGGTTTTCTACAACAATGCATGGAACATTTTTGGCACATCATACGACATGTATCTAGACACTCTTTACATATGTCATACATCTTAAAGTGTTCTAGAAAATTAAATTAAGGGCTGATTGGAATATAACATGTGTGTATTATTAAATGTGCACTATTTTACAACGTTAGCAAAAATAAAATTTCAGCACATGCATATACATCATACACACCACCTACAGCTGAGATGGAGCCTATGTGGAGCCTTGTTGGCATATTGATTGGTCAAGAATCAATCATACAGTTTTGGTGAATTAATGAAAGAAGCTACAAATGGTAAGGTTTCAAACTTTGTCTCATTTGAAACACATGCTGAAAATTTCAGCATGTTGAAATAGGGCTGGCAAAAATTCTCATATTAATTAGGCTATATCTTGTGTCTTGAATTATGTGGATGATTGGAAGAAGAAATGGAAGCAATTTGAATAATTTTCAAAGCCATAAAGAGTGATATTTTATATATCACACATGCTGAAATTTTTCAGCATGTGTGTGATATGTCTTGGCCGAATTGATGGTCATAAGGGTGTCCAAGTTTATTTCCAATTTGATAAGGATATTTGCCATCAATTGATGATTTATTTTAAAAAGAAAAATCAAAGAGAAATGGAAATATTTTGAATTAAAGAGCCAGGTATCACATGCTGAAATTTCAGCATGCTAAAACCTCTTAATGGCCGATTTTATCCTTGTATGGGAAGAATTTTGTCTTGCAAAATTTATGTGACAATCTTGTGTATTATGGAAATTATTCTAGGTTGATTTTGGCACATGTTTTTGAGTGATATATTCAGATCTTTTCAAGTCACCAATGATGACAACATTCAACCTATCATGAAGTGCCAAGTAAGCAAAGATTAAATGATCATCCAATGAGAAGGTGACAAGTAAGCAAGACCATGTCATAATGATGTCTTACATTCTCCCAAGGACTTAGAAGATAATTTTCAAGAGGGGGAGGACACCTAGGAGGGACAGCTGCAAGGCTTAAAAGGAAAGAAGGTGAGCAAAAACAAGACAAGAACAAGCATTGCAAAATCAAGTAATCAAAACGCCTAGCCTCTCCTCTTCTACTCTTTCTTTCTTTCTTCTTCTTGAAAGCCTATTGTATTCATATTTTCAATCTTGAATAGGCTTGTTATAGACCACCACATACTCTATATCTTTGTAAAAGATTGATCAAGGTGTGATCAATCTTCATCCTTGCGAGGTGGTGGTGTTCGTGCGAATTGTATTCATCGTACAAGGTTTGTAAAGGGTTGGAGTTAGTGTGTAACTCTATCAACCCTGTGGTAAGTTGTATTACGTGTGTGTGACTAGTGTGAACCAAGGAAGGTGTTCCTTGAAGACTGGAGTAGGTTGTTTATAACTGAACCAGTATAAAATTCTTGGTGCCATTTACTTTCAGCATTTATTTTCTGTTACTGCACAATTTACTCTTTTTGTTTGCATTCGTAAAAATAGTAAACAAATTTCAAAAATCACTAAAATTTTCAGAAACATAGCCACACGTCTTAGGGTTAATTTGGCACAAGTTTCAACCCTTTTGGATAAGGATAAGTCGATCAAACATCAAAAGTTCTGAGACTAGTGCAGTCTGATTTTCAGACTTGCAAAGGTTGAGACTTTGATAGCAATTGACCAACTTCCCAAAAGAATTTTGCAAAACTGTTTCAACCCACTTAAATATAGTATATAATGAGTTAGTGATTAAAATTTCAGAGCATTTGGACTTACACACAAATAGGAATAAATTCTTCAAAACCGTCTACCGTTTCTGCCAGATTTGCGCAAGCTGATCACCAACGGTTTTTGAAGGGGTTAAAGGTTTAATTTAAATTTGAAATTTTTAGGGAACCCTCATAACATCTGAGGCTAAGTTCTCTCAAAATTTCAGAATTTGTGGAGACCTATAACCTGGTTTTAAAAATGTTTTAAAACTGGTCCTGAAAACAGAATCTGTTTTCAGAAGTTGAGTTGTTTAGGTTTAAACAAATTTTAAAAACCACACTTTCCACACCACCTATTCAACCCCCCTATAGTGGTGCCTTGTAGATCCTACATGATGTTCCTTCATGTCACAACATTATTGTGTGATTCCTCTAGTAGTCATGCTCAATTGATATATTTAGTTATCCTTCAATACTTTGAGGTTCAATCTATGTATCCCAGGGGGAGCGCCATCCTTGCTTGTGTTTACAATAACTTAAGCGATGCCGCTCTTCGTAGTTAGAAGCATGAGGTGGCAGGACCGCTAAACCTTCATTAGTACTGGATATGGAAGGGATTCCTCATATTATGTCTTGCCATTCTAACAACAGTAGTTTTCAACTGCTTGTTCCAGTTGTTACTCCCGGTACTCTTCGTGAGACCTAGTTTCTTAATGCACATAATTTTTCAGAGGTCCCCATACACATAGTTGATGCTGTTGGTGATCAACTAGATAGCATGACATGGTATGATTTTATATGGATGCCCTACCTGGAGGTGGTAACATCTTTGTCGAGTATGAGTAGCGAGAGTTCGGAGTTGTGGCATGCTGGGGGTCAATAATATTGTGGGAGATGGTTGAACTGCTTGTGCCTGATAGAGTCATGAGACAGTTTTGTCTCTCATCAAGAGACCCTGACCATGTCGATACAGGTGTCACATTGCATTAGTGTAAGGAACAGATTGCAGTGGTTGATTAGCAGACTCCCATCCAGCATTATATAGACAATTCAGCTAAATAAAATAATAGCCTAGTGTAAGGAGAATGTTTCAGAGGCTGAATGGTGGATGACCTTCCATATATGCTGTTTTACCGATCCCGCACATATAGGAATGTGAGATATCGCAGTTCTTCGGCTAATCTAAGTCGCATGGCAGGTTATTGCACTTTCAATATAAAATATTGTTATTTGGTATTTTAAACAAGACCGGATGCTAATATGAAACATTACATGAGGATACCCTATCACGTGTGTATTTTGCATGTTAGGACATAGATTGTGTCACTGTTATGCGTCTCAATGCGATACTCTGTGATTTGAAAGTTTCCGCTTACTTTGAGACAACCTCGCATTTGATGCAACCACATATTAGAGCCTGACAACTATGTTCTACATTATGAGTTTACTCTGACGCAGCTCCCGACACACATATCTTTAAGGCCTTTGGGTGCGGAAAATTTCCACATACCGGCTGTACCTCAGAGACATGCGTTTGGCGAGGAGAACGACGATGACATATTTGTAATATAATTGTTTGAATAAACGCTTATACACAAAATGATTTACTAATATCTGTCTAAAATTGAAGGTTAATGTATAACGTAGGTGAACTTGTGGATGCTGCCTTTGTTGACTAGCCTCATACTAAGGATGACACGGAGATGTACAAGTCACTTGAGGTGATGTTTACAGCGCCAACATATACTCCAAAAGACATGGCATGACCATCTCAATAATCTCAGTAATATCCAGTATCCATGTTGATACCTCTACCCCAGAGCTATCAGATATGGGGCACGTGTTAGGCGTGGTTAAGCTTGCGATATAGTTGGACATATAGGCGATCATTAGATTTTTCATATTTATGTACCATGTTTCCTATTTTTTTGTATCCTATGCACCTGATTAGCGATCAGTAGATTATTTAAATTTATATATAACATTTTTGACATTTGTACTTTGTAACTAATTGTTTGGTGTATGAGCATATTTTTGTCTTTCAATTTGCGGTTAAATATTCAACGTTTACTTAGTAATCGTTTAGCTCATTACTCGCATGCTTTGGGACAGGTTTGACAAGACCAACATAAATTTATGACGGCTTTGACAGCACCATCTAAAACTTACATCGATCTATAAATATATACATTAATATAGTCTTCTTTGAAATATTCTAATTCAATTCAATATTGACAACATTCATTTCGCATTTGGCAAGACAAATGGAAGTTCAATTGTTCTGTATGTTTAGGAAGGAGTCCAATACTATTGTCTTAAAAGTTTCAACAGGAAAAACATTGAATGAATTTACTCGGTGTGTATTGTTGGCTGTCGAAAAACACAAACATACAGATTGCCTTGCATTTATTTGTAGATGGCCATGATTAGGTCCAAGCAAACATAAGGGCTTAGTTGTGATGGCGTTACAATGTGTAGTGACAGAAATCTGCGACAAGTCCTTACATGTTGCGCAATCGATAACGTTCACCGTTCATTGTGTTCCTAAAAGGAGTAAATCAAGCACGGTTTAGTCGGTCCCTCACACCATGCAGCATTAATTGAACACACTACACATGTTCAGGAATCTCAGCCACTAAAATCATCAGACATTTGTGCTACAGTATCGGTCCAAATGTGTAGGATCTAGCATGCCTTCGTGGAATAGATGACGGTATGATAAGTGAACTTCAAGACCATGTTGCAGCATATTCAATTTCAGATAGTGAGTTCCAAATAGCAGTTTAGATAATTTGACGCTAGATGCGCAAGACACGGCTATTCTTGATGTTATTGCTTGTTTGGTTCAGTATGTAATAATGGATGATCATTCATCATCAAATGTTGTGGATCCCCTTACTGACTTGGATTTCTGTGTGCCGCCAAAGCTCCATCGTCGGCCTCAACGTGCTATTCAGCCAACTTCGCCGCGTGTCACCAGGTTACATGCAGCTCATGTCTCTAACTCTTTGATGCACTCTCTCAATGAAGCTCTTGATATGGAATGTTACTGGACCACATCATCTCATTAATACGTTATTATAGTTTTCATATCTTGATCATTATAGACCCAAAATCTTTTGTCTCTTCATTGCTACCTTATCGCCTAAAATTTAGATTTACAAAAGCAATTTCTACTTGTGATGATCATATTTAGGTTTTTTGGAGGGATTCACTATTTTCTTTGGAGGAAGAATGTCAAGGAGTCCAAAATCACTCACTTAATCTTAAATGGTTGGCCTCGAAAGATATCTTTTGGTTGACTGTGGTTTATGGACTATACTCGGTTATTGCATGTCGTCCTTTATGGGCTGACTTGCAGTCCTTTCATAACACATTGGCCGACTTTTGGTTGGTGGGAGGGGATTTCAATACTTTTCTATCTTTAGAAGAACATAAGGGTCGCTCCACGCCATCTTTGCGGTCGTTACAAGATTTTAATGACTGGGTATTGTCATGTTCTCTTCAGTCTATTTCATATCAGGCATCACCTTATACATGGTGTGATGGCCGAGGATTAGGGAAGGTATGGCATTGATTGGACCGATATCTTTGCTCACCTTCTTTTATGGATTTATTTCCCGTGTTACATTGTCAGCATCTAATAGAGCAACATTTGATCATTCGCTATGTATCATGCAATCCGGAGACATCCTATGTGCCTGCTACATTCAGATATCTTGATGTGGGACCACTCACCTAGATTTTGATAGTTTGGTGCAAACTCTTTAGCAGCCATTCCCTATAGTTGGAGGCATGTGGGGATTCTATTTTAAGATGCGACGTCTGAAACATCAATTGCACAAATGGAATAAAGACGTTTTTGGAAACATTTTTGATGCGGTTGCAATGGCAGAAGAAGAGGTGGCAAGGTGGGAGAGGGAATATGATACTACTCCTTCGGAATCCGAGCAAGCCGTATATCATCGTAGTGTGGCAAAATTGCGTATTGCCTAATCACAGGCTTTTCTCTTTTGGAAGCAAAAAAGTAAATGTTAAATGGCTGAAAGAAGGAGATGATAATACATCCTTTTATCATCAGACGGTAAAGGACAAGCGATGTCGACAAAGTATTCTTAGGATTTTACGCGAGGATGGAGTGGAGTGTCTCACGGCCGACGACATAAAGGCTGAGGCAATGTGATATTATGAAAATTTATTTTTGGCTTTTCCATCAGTAGAGACCGACTCTATTCTACAATACATACCTCATGTATTAACAAGGAAAGATAATACGAACCTGCAGGCGAACCTTATAGGATGTTAAGCAAGCGGTGTGGGATCTCAGCCCATCTAGTGCAATAGGCGCGGATGGATACCCAGGTTCATTTTATCGTCATTTTTGGTCAGTTATACATCTTGATGTCCTAAAGCAGTTCAAGAATTTTCCCTAGGCATATGCGTGCTTTGTCAAGTGGCTTCGGTGATGATCACATTAATCCCTAAGGTGCAAAACCCGCAGACATTTGCTAACTATCATCCTATTTGCCTGGCAAATTTTATATCTAAAGTGATCAGTTGTTTGATTGCTACACGCTTGTCTTCTTTATCGCCTCGGCTCATTTCCCCTAAACAAGCAGGATTTATGGCAGGCAGAGGCATTATAGAGCAGATACTATTGGCTCAAGAAATGGTTCGTGTTCTAGACCATTCTTCAAGAGGGGGTCATGTTATGGTAAAATCAGATATGACCAAGGCGTTTGGCCGAGTTAGTTGGTCTTATCTTGATCAACTTTTGCAAAAAATGGGCTTTGATCCACGGTTTGTGCGCCTTGTGCTTAATAATCTTCTTGCCACATGTTGTTCAGTTCTTATTAACGGTAAACCCGTGGGCTTCTTTTCAGTAGGCCAAGGAGTCAAGCGGGGTGACCCACTATCGTCCTTATTATTTATTCTAGCATATGAGGAATTTTCTCATGGAATAAATGCTATGATGGAGACGGGTATTCTTCGTGGGTTCCAGGCAAGGATAGTACCTGAGGTTTCTCATTTAGGATTTGGGATGATTTGTTAATTTTATTAAATGGATCACGTCGCATATTGGAATGTTTTCATGATTTTTTGACACTCTATCAACACGCGTCTAGATAATTAGTCAACTATCATAAAAGTCAAGTTGTGGTCGGGTCAAGAGTTTCGGGAGCCAGTGCCTCTCAAGTCTTGAGTATGCGGTTAGCTTCACTACCTATTGAATATCTTGGTTCATTTTTATATAAGGGAATAAACAGGGCAAGATATTGTGAGTCATTATTACACCATTTTGATGTCAAGTTCATTGTACGGTCTTCTAAACTTTTGTCCATGGCGGGTTGGCTTGTTCTTATACGCCATGTCCTCAGTTCCATGCCTGCTCATATTATTGCTAGTTCACGTTTACCTAAGGGCATCATTGATGTATTACATCGGAAAATGTCAAATTTTCTATGGAACGGTAGACATCATTGGCGTTTATGGTAAACTATCTGCTGCCCCATTCAGGCCGGAGGATTAGGAATTCGCCTTCTTTCTCATATATAGAAGGCATATGATTGCCAACTTTGGTGGAAGTATCATCAATCACGATCTTTATGGTCGGAATATTGCAAGCAAAAATATGGATGTCGAAATGCACTTTATTCATATATTTATGACTACGCAATTTGGAAACAGCTTTGTAGAATACATAACTTTGTGATTACAAAGGTGGAAAACACGCATGGCACATTGAACTGGACGGCGGATGAAAATCGCTTAAATCTGCATATCAGGTGATATATGAAACTACTACCTCCTTTCCTTATTCACGCTATGTGTGGTGGGCTGATTCACACCCGAGATGCGTCTTTTTATTTGGAGGTTATGGACATATTCATTACCTATAGTTGATAATTTACGTCAATGGCTTTCGGTTCTGCCTTCTTCGTGTGTGTTTTGTCAACAAAACTTAGATATGCAGGATCACGTGTTCCTGCTATGTCCTATTCTGCAGCCTCTTTGGCAAGAAATAACTCTTATTTTCTCAGGTCCAATGCCTCAAAGCAGAACAAATAAAGGATATCTAATTCGTTGGTGCAGAATTCGTTTAAAACATACATGCAAGGTCAGGTGCATGCTGATGTACCATCGATGGTTGCTTGGGTTATTTGGAAAGAGTATGCGTCTATTCGATTTGGCCAAGAATCTTTTTCATATCGGCATTTATTTGAGAGAGTCCGATTGCACATATACACTTGGTGTTCTGCCATGAATGGGAAGAAGTTTTCAAAAAATATGTCACATCTGGTTAATCTTTCTCTTTTCCCCACCTTTACGATCGAGACGCATAAAAATAGTGCATGGGAGCGTCCGCCATCGGGAAAATTGAAACTGAATGCGGATGCCGCCATAGGGAGGTCAATCTCTGCAGGAGGGGCTATCCTGCGAAATGCACAGGGTGATCTCATTTTGGCCATATGCTTTGCTTTACCTCCAGCAAGCCCCACGCATGAAGAATTATTAGCTCTCACAATAGCATTGATATACTATGGCCGACAGTATGATCGTCTCATCATTGAAACAGATAGTCGCCCACTTCTCTCTTCATTGGTTAATATGCATCGGTTTACGGGCACGCTTGCAAGTGATCTGCAACATGCAGCTCTATTTTTCACACTTAACGCCGCATCCATCCAGTATTGTCCTTCAGAAGCCAATATAGCAGTTCATACATTATCAGGGCATGTTTATCACACGGCAGGCTCCCACACGTTTACTTCACTCCATAGTTTGCCTTCTGAAGTTCATGGTGCAATTATTTTGGATGTCTCTGTTCCAGCCTTGCGTGTTTAACATGAATGTCTCTCATTGGGTTGGCTCTTTCCATCGGTGGTTGCCTATATGATTCCATGATGCAGGCAACATTGGTGCGTTCTGTTTCCTCATTAATATCCATACTATTCTAAATTCTTCAAAAGTTTCATATATTCTATTTGAATTAACTGTTCTTTTGTTTCTTGAGCTTGAGTCGCGGAGTTGCTATTCTACACATTTCTGCTGAAGACTCCATTGAGGTGTTCAAAACAGCTTTCAAATGGGTTGCACGACGTCTCACAAATGGGTTGGCGTGCTCTTTTGAATGGATGCCTTGGTCCTTCTTGGCCAAGGTGACATGGGTATGTGTTTTCTCTCCCTGCCTTATTTCTTGCTATCACTTGTTCCTTTTTTATGCACATTGACTTCTCTTCTGTTAAAGATATGGATGCACTGGTACAAGAAATAGGAAGTGGCAAGAAGGTCTTGGTTGGTGGTTAGCCATGGCATGTGCTTGGCATGGATGGTTGGCAAGGTGCTTGAGTCTTGGCGCGGATGGTAGCACAAGAATTAGACCTTGGCACGTGTGGCATGGTTGGCATGCTTGGCACGCTGGAATGGAACTAAGTCTTGGCACGTATGGCACGGTTGGCGTGCTTGGCACGTTGGGACCGCAAGACTTCATAAGGCTGGCACGGGTGACATGCGGGAGTTGGTTTTAAGCTCGGTATAGCAGAGTTTACTGGTGCAGTAGTAAACTAGCTCATTTCTCACGTGTGTTCTTTTGTGTTTCTAGATACTTCTTTAGATTAGTATAAATACATGTATTTGCTGTACATTTGAGGTGTGAGAAAACAAAATAAAATTTCAGAATTTTCCTTTTCTTCTTCCTCAACTTGAGGTTTCTCTCTGGCGTCATAGCGCACTTTTGCTCACTCCGAGCTTCTCCACAGCAAATTGTTTCTTGTTTGTTACGTCTTGATCAACTTGATCATTCGTTTTTGATTTCTATCAGAATTTTGACATGGTATCAGAGCCATGACAATTCAAAATTGATTCATCGTATGCTCATGATCAAACGCTGCATCACAACATTTGTCTTACGAATCATTGTAATTGAAGTATAGTCATGGCGAACACGAGTGCTGCTTCATCTAGCTCACGAAGCAATCACGTAAACAATGAGAATCCAGCAAGTAGCCCGTACTACTTACATCCAAATGATAGTCCAGCAATAGTCTTGGTTCAACCTCCACTCAATCCACATAATTACCACTCTTGGAGCAGAACATTTCAAATGGCGCTGTTAGTGAAGAACAAAACCTGCTTCATAGACGGATCTATGCCTAAACCTGTACAAAATGATCCTCAATTTCAGGCATGGAGGCAGGTAAACACCATGATCCAATCCTGGATCATGAACTGCGTCTCTCCTTCAATTGCACAAAGTGTAATGTGGTACGATAGTGCTCTAGATGTGTGGAATGATTTAGCTATGAGGTATGGAAGTGGTGATCCTTTCAGGTTATCTGATTTATTGTGTGAATTTTATGCTGTGAAGCAAGAGAATCTTAGCGTGAATGATTACTTTACGAAGCTGAAGGTACTATGGGAAGAATTAGCTTCATTAAGATCTGTACCAAAATGTGATTGTCTTCGTTGTGTGTGTGATATAACTAAAAAGGTGAATCAATTCATTGAGAGTGATTACGTTATAAAATTTGTCAAAGGCTTGAATGAGGAGTTCGATCCAGTGAGATCACAGGTTTTCGTGATGACTCCTCTGCCGGATATTAAAACTGTTTTTGCGATGGCACTGAAGTTTGAAAGGAAGATCACTAATAATTCTGTGTCAACTAGCTTTAGTAATGCACCTACAACATTGATTTCGAATTGTGATGATCAAGAGAGCTTTGTAGCGAATACGTATGTTAATAAGAAGCAAGGGCAGACATATAGGAGAGGAAATGGAAGATTTTATCAGGAAGGAAATAAACGTTTGCAATGTAACCACTGTGGTATGATAGGACATACAAGTGATAGATGCTACAGAAAGCATGGATTTCCTCCTGGATTCAAGTTTAAGAATCAAGTAAACGCAGCTGAGGTGGTTGAAGAGAAGTCTCAGAACTGTGATGCTGAGATGCCTTTGTCTGGCTTATTTCCACAGGCTACGCAATCTCTTACTCAAAAACAGTTTACTAAACTTTTAAAATTGTTGGATATTGATGATGATATTTCAGGAAGCAGTGGAAATAAGGAAGTGCAAGGAGCTGTCATGACGGCACAAACTGGTATATCCACGGGTAAGCGTTCTGTAAGTACTGATTGCGTTTGGATCTTGGATTCAGGAGCCACTGACCATATTTCATGTTCCTTGTCTTTGTTTCAGTCTTATAATCCCATTGATCATGTTTCTATTAAGCTCCCTAACAATGTCACAGTTGATTCAACTCATAGAGGAGTTGTTATATTACACAGTGGTCTGGTCTTGAAGGATGTCTTATATGTTCCTTCATTCTCTTTCAACCTTGTCTCTCTCAGCAAGCTTACTGACTCCCCTCATCTGCTTGTTTCATTTCATGATTCTGGTTGTTTAATTCAGGATCAGTTGTCCAGGAGGATGATTGGTTCAGCTAGGAAGCATCATGGGCTTTATTATTTACATGATTCCAGTTTGCCTCTGCAGTGTGGAGACTCCAGTACATGTCTTTTACCTTCTGCTTTGTCTTCTTCTAGTCTTAACTCTGATTCATATCTGTGGCATGCCAGACTTGGGCATGCCTCATCAACTAGAATACAAGAGTTACATAGATCTCATCCAGAAATACCTTCTTTTGATCAGAATAATGTCTGTACAGTTTGTCCCTTGGCAAAATTGAAAAGATCACCGTTTCCTATATCTGCTACAGCCTCTAAGTGTCCTTTTGATGTTATTCATGTTGATATATGGAGCCCTTATAGGAACCCTACAATGTACAATCAAAGGTATTTTTTGACTATAGTTGATGACTGTTCAAGGTATACCTGGATATATCTGCTTAAGGCAAAATCTGAAGTTAGACAAATTTTGCAAAGTTTCTTTCATTATGTGTTTACTCAATTCAATGTTCATATCAAGGTTGTCAGAAGTGATAATGGACTTGAATTTAAAATGACTGAATTTTATATGCAACATGGGGTAGTCCATCAAACAACCTGTAGCCACACTCCTCAACAGAATGGAGTGGTTGAAAGGAAGCATCAACATCTTTTGGTTGTAGCTAGAGCAATTAGATTTCATGCTTCATTGCCCATTGATTATTGGGGATTCTGTCTTCAGCATGCTACATATCTGATAAATTTGATGCCATCTCCTGTACTTCAGTGTAAAACTCCTTATGAGATTTTGCACCAGAATCAGCCTGTATATACTCATCTCAGAGTGTTTGGGTGTTTAGCTTTTGCGTGTGACAACACTCCTCTTAGAGCTAAGTTTGCACCCAGAGCTTTTCCTTGTGTCTTTCTTGGATTTCCCATGAATACAAAGGGGTACATTGTTCAAAAACTGGAAGACAAGTCTGTTGTTGTATCTAGAGATGTCTTGTTTCATGAAAACTCTTTCCCATTCTCTAATGGATCTTCCTTGCCATCAGCATCAGTCTCAGTTCCTCATGCTGTGACTGATGCACCTCTGCCTCCGTGCCCATCACCTCCTCAAGTACATCCTTTGCATCAGTTGCCACCATCTCCTGATGCTCTTCATTCAGATGAAACTGAGTTGTCCTCAGTGTCACCAGTGCCTTCAGCGTGTTCCTCTCCTTCTTCATCCTCAAAGGAGTCAGAGTCCCCTCCAAGCGATCAGATGCCCATAACTCACCTGGAGGTCCATTTGCCCCCTGTCTCTGATTCTGATCATAGACGTGTTAGGCCGAGACATGCTCCATCTTATTTGCAGGATTATTATTGCAATCTCAGTCATTCTTCTGTTGCTTTAGAGCCATCTGAGTCTGTGCCATATCCTATATAGTCATTTCATTCACTTGAAGCTTTGGCTCCTGAATACAAGTCTTACGTCCTTAGCATCAGTACTGAGCAGGAACCTATGACTTATCAGCAGGCTGCTACATCAGCAGCCTGGCAGCAAGCTATGCAGGTTGAGTTGGCAGCTTTGGAGGCTACACGTACCTGGAACATTGTTCCCTTGCCACCTGGTAAGCAGCCCATTGGCTGTAAGTGGGTGTATAAGGTTAAGCGCAAGGCTGATGGGTCAATTGAACGATATAAAGCAAGGCTAGTGGCTAAGGGATACACTCAGCAACCAGGTATAGATTATGTTGACACCTTCTCACCTGTGGCAAAAATGACATCTGTGCGTCTCCTTTTAGCTTTGGCATCTGTGAATCATTGGCATGTGCATCAGTTAGATATAAATAATGCCTTTCTTCATGGTGATTTATACCAGGAAATTTATATGGAGTTGCCTCAAGGAGTTCAGTCTTCCATTCCTAATGCAGTTTGCAAGCTTCAGAAGTCTCTTTATGGGCTTAAACAAGCCAGTAGACAATGGAATGAAAAGCTTACTGTGTATTTACTGTCTCAGGGTTATAAACAGTCCAAAAATGATTATACCTTGTTTACTAAACGAACCTCAGATTCTTTCATAGCTTTGCTCATTTACGTTGATGACATTATTGTAGGTAGTGATTCATTGTCTCATATTCAGGATCTGAAAGCTCATTTACATTCCACATTTCAGATCAAAGATTTAGGTGTTCTGAGGTACTTTCTGGGACTTGAGGTGGCAAGGTCTCAGGGGGGGATTATGATTTGTCAAAGAAAATATGCAATGGAACTATTAGAAGAGACAGGTTTTTTGGCTGCCAAGCCTGCCTTGACACCTATGGAACAAAATTTAAAACTGGAACATAATGATTCACCTCTATTTTCAGATGTTTCTTGTTACAGGAGAATTATTGGAAAGTTATTGTATCTCACTATTACAAGACCTGACATTTCATATGCTGTGCAACAATTAAGTCAGTTCTTAGATTGTCCCACAGAAATGCACATGAAGGCTGTTCACAGGTTGCTTAGGTATTTAAAGGGTAATCCTGGTCAGGGCTTATTGTTTCCCAGCACAGGTTCAAAATTGCTTAAGGCTTATTCAGATTCAGACTGGGCTGGGTGTACTGAAACCAGAAGGTCTATTACAGGATATTGTATGTTCTTTGGTAATGCTTTAGTATCCTGGAAAGCAAAGAAACAGACTACAGTCTCAAGGTCCTCCTCAGAGGCTGAATACAGGTCACTTGCTGCAGCTACTTGTGAAGTGCAGTGGTTGTTGTACTTGTTGAAAGACCTAGGCATAGAACAGAAAGAGCCTGTAGAACTGTTTTGTGATAATAAGAGTGCCATATATATTGTTGAAAATCCAGTTTTCCATGAAAGGACAAAGCATATAGAGGTGGATTGTCATGTGGTCAGAGATAAATTTCAAGAGGGGGTGATTAAGCCAATGCCAGCCAAAACTGAGTTTCAGGTGGCTGATTTGTTCACTAAGGCATTGAGTTCTCAAAGGTTGCAATTTCTGACTTCTGCATTAAGGGTTTGTAACATTTACAAGAAGTCAGAATTGAGGGAGGGTGTTAAAGATATGGATGCACTGGTACAAGAAATAGAAAGTGGCAAGAAGGTCTTGGTTGGTGGTTAGCCATGGCATGTGCTTGGCATGGATGGTTGGCAAGGTGCTTGAGTCTTGGCGCGGATGGTAGCACAAGAATTAGACCTTGGCACGTGTGGCATGGTTGGCGTGCTTGGCACGCTGGAATGGAACTAAGTCTTGGCACGTATGGCACGGTTGGCGTGCTTGGCACGCTGGGACCGCAAGACTTCATAAGGCTGGCACTGGTGACATGCGGGAGTTGGTTTTAAGCTCGGTATAGCAGAGTTTGCTGGTGCAGTAGTAAACTAGCTCATTTCTCACGTGTGTTCTTTTGTGTTTCTAGATACTTCTTTAGATTAGTATAAATACATGTATTTGCTGTACATTTGAGGTGTGAGAAAACAAAATAAAATTTCAGAATTTTCCTTTTCTTCTTCCTCAACTTGAGGTTTCTCTCTGGCGTCATAGCGCACTTTTGCTCACTCCGAGCTTCTCCACAGCAAATTGTTTCTTGTTTGTTACGTCTTGATCAACTTGATCATTCGTTTTTGATTTCTATCAGAATTTTGACATCTTCCGCACAACTTGAGCTGCATGGGGCTCCTAGGATTCTCTTGTTTACCGCTGCTGCAACATGGATGTATTACAGTGCTACATCAAGATCCGCGATATCTAGTTTGTTATTCCTCATCTTTCATTCCTTTAGCGCTTATGTATTTACTTTCTATTTCTCATTTGATTATGACTCTTGTATTTATTTCTTTATATTGGGAGAGTCTCCCATAGACATAGGGATACAAATGTAACCACGTTATTCCTCTGCCACAAAGGAGGATAAATGTCAATAAAATTCCAGAGGTACCGCATATCCTTATATAAAAAAATATGTATGTATATATGTATAATATATGTACCTAAAATTGTGGTGCTAGCAGTGTCTTGGTCGAGTAAATGTTGAAAAGGGGGAAGCTGTGTAACTCTCAAATAGGGGGAGGGTGCTGGTGACATAGGAACTTGACTTAAAAATTGATGGACATATGAATGGTACATGCATGAATTTTTGTGTTTTCAATTAGGGTTTTCGTATTGGAAATTGGGCAAATTAAAATCGGAAAAATAGGATTTTTCATAGTTTTAGAGTGTAATAAGATTGGAAATAAGAAAAGGATAATACTGGTGGTCAAAAGTGGTGGACAGCGACAACACGCGCAGAACACGTGCAGGCACGTGGCCATGCGTGAAATGATTTTTGCAATAGTGTGTTAAGCATGAACTGTGCTTGCTGTTTACGGGGTCAGATGTGAGAAACTATAAGTGGTGTGAAAAATAGAAGGGTCCGAATGGTATAAAGGGAGGGAGAGTGAGACTAGTATTTTGGAGAGGGGAGGGGGCTATGATGAGGGTTCGGGAGTGGGGAAGGGTTCTGGACAGTTGGGCAGTAGGGGGCCGATGGGGTAGGGGGTGAGATGAGGTGAGTTGGGTAGTTGTTTGGGCAAAACATGGGTCGAGAGAGGCGCGTGTAGGTATATATGTGTATATGCACATGTATAAGCATGGACATGTATATGTATATACGTACACGCTGGAGGTTAATAAAATACCAAATACCGAAAAGCTAATAATCGATGTGATTGCAATTGATATGTGATCATGTGTAAATATGTGATCAATATTGATTGTTGAAAAAAATATTTAAAAAATCGATATTTGAAAGTGGTTTTAAAATCGTGCGTCACATATTTCAAAAATCACCCTTACAAGGGAAAGATATTATTAAGTTGGATTGGTTCCAAACAAACAGGTTGTCCAAGAACATATGACTACATTGATAGGCCGCTCGGACACATATGACTGCCAATTGGGCCGTCCAGACTCATATGACTCTATTGATAGGCCGGCTGGACACATCGACCATTGAGGGACCAATTTATAAGTCTTGAGATATAAGTCCCTTGTAAGGCAAATGTTATACCATGTGCATCGAAATCGAATTTGAAATTGTTATCGAAAATCATATCGAATATCGCATCGTATCGAACATGTTATTTTTGAAAAATCAAACTTGGATATTTTTTTGCATCGCATCACGTCCGTCTGAAAATTGCATCATTGCTTTTGATTGTGCTAACACTTGCTCGACTATGACTTAGTTGCACGTGACTTTGTTGCTTGATCGGTAGAATGGTAAATTTGTAATTTCATTTGCGAATGAGAAGCATGTTATTTTCTATATCGTTATATATTTATTTTATAACACTTGCTTCTTTATGTATGATCCCATGGTAAATATAGTGAGGTTACTTGCTGGGTGAAGTGTCACTCATACTATCCTTTATAGTGACTTTGCAGATAATCAGGATTACGAGCTAGTCTATGTTGACGATGACCATGAGTGAGGATTTTGAGGTTCAGGGCTTATGCGAGTATTTTGAGGATTTAGTCATGATGTTTATCGATTTGATATTATACTTTTGTGATATTGTATTTTCGACTTTTGTGACGAATCTGTATTACTTTGGTTGTTCCTAGCTTTTTATTTTGTGAATGAATGTTTACTTCGAGGTTTTCAATTCTATGACTTCCGGTGACATCGATTTGCATCACTTGCTGACATGCAATTGATCGTATCGACGCCTTGTACTTTCCTTAGCAAAATATGGCAGGTGAGTCGTTTCGAGTACTACGGCTGGGGATGGGTCGCTATAGGTGGCATCAAAGAATGACTCTAGATCCACAGCAGAAACGTAGATTTAGGTCATGATCTTAGGACTAAGTTGTGACTTTGCACATAGGACACGATCTTGGACTTTGGCATGATGATACTAAGTAATAACTCTAGAAATAAGTAAGTTAGACTTAGGTGAACATGGGGTGGGGAGCACGTATGCTTAAAAAAATAGGCAGTTTATTTATTGCCGTATATAAGTTTTAAGTTCTGGTTTTGTGTATACCCTCATAGCCGATGCTTTTCCCTTAATCTTGTTTGATATAAATTATAAAGTATGTCAAATTTGTAATGTTACAGAACGATGCTGCCAACAAGAGACAACAACAACAATAACAACAACGGCAATGGCGATGGCAACAATCAGGGTGCTCTGGCCCAGGCACTGGTAAATGCCATAGTGCAAATAGGTGAGGCGGTGAACAGGGCACTCGCTATTGCTATGGTGAGATGATGAGAGTGCATGTCCTGACATTAAATAGGGGCACAAACCCAGATGGAGCCGAGAGGTGGCTAAGCAAAGTTGAGAGTAACTTCACGCTTCTGCAGGTGTCTGAGGGGATGCAGACACAAGTGATTTGTGCCTTTTTGATCGGGGAGGCGAGTAAGTGGTGGACGACTATGGTAATGGATCTACCATAACCTATCAGCCGGGCACGGTTTCGATAGGAGTTTAGTAGATTCTACACCTCCACCAGCAGTTACTCTACAGAAGATAGGAGCATTCGAGTCTTTGAGACAGGGCCCCATGATATTTGTGATAGAATATGCCAACCAATTCAACGCCCTGGGAGGGTTCGTGCCATCTGTGATGGGAGATATGCATCTGTGGATGGCGAAGTTTGAGTCTGGGCTTAACAACTGCATTCACGCTGGTGTTGTAAACATCAAAATTCTCGAGAGTTTGGTGAGTTCCTAAATGCGTGCTACCGCATAAAGAGCGACATCCAGAGGAGAGATGAGGAGAACAGGGGCAAGCACTCCTGGGAGGTTTCAGGAAGCAGACCCGGCATATCGGTCAAGATTCCATAGAGGGGACTGATGGGCAAGCCACGACCACAGTAGTAGCAACCGTAGCCACAGCAGCCAAGGAACAATGTTTATCCTATTTTCGGCCGACCGCACACAGGTGAGTGCTGGAAGAAGGTGGACATGTGATTTAACTGTGGGAAGGTGGGCCACCTGCATCGAGATTTCCCCGAGCTCAGGAGACTGCCGCAAGGATGTGCTCCACAGCAGAATCAAAGAGGTCGTCCACGACCTGTTGGACTGTGCACCTGCAATAAACACTACTAGAGGGGGAGGTGAATAGTGGTTAGCGGAAATTACACTACAATCCTTTGTTAAAATCCCCTTCGAAAACAGAATCTGAGACCACCTCAGATTCAGAACCCGTTTTTCAAAAATTTAAAAATAATTATACACAATTTCAAAAATTATGAAACTTTCCAGAATTGAACTTCAATGAGTTAACAAGACTCTGCCCAAAAATCAGACAAAAATAAGATTGTTTGACCCTTCAAAAAAATAAAAAGATTCAGATGGTCAATCTGGACAGAATTGGACAGAATGTTGCTGATTGTGCAAATAGTGTTTCTCTTTGAATACTCAACCAAAAAGGTTGATCTTTATATCAAAACACTCCTTAGGATGTTTAGATGAATTTTCGAAAAGGCCCTGACCTTAAACAATTTTTGAAAAATACAAAATTTAAGTTTTCTCAAAACTGGTCAGATTGCAGCCAGAATGGAGCAGTTATTTTGCAAAGACTGAAAGACTAACTTTCCCTTGCTCAAATCAAGTGATTATTGTTGCAAATGAAAGCTAACAGTCTGAAGTATAATTCCATCAAAAATCACGAATTTTGAAAATGTTTAGCTATTTTTGCAAATTGTCTGAAGTTGGGTGAAAGCTGCTGTCAAAAACGGGCAGAAAACAGAAATAAAGAAACAAGAGAAGAACACCGAAGATTTATCCTGGTTCAGTCAATGTGACCTAGTCTAGTCCCAAGGAACACCTTTCCTTGGATTTCACTATGAAATGAGCATCTTACAACAAGAGCCAAGCTTGATCCTTGGGTTATACACCAACCCTAATCAAGACTTGGATAAACACCTTCTAAGCAACACTTAGTTGCAATACCTCCAACACCTATTGATGTAGCCTTATAAAGATGGCTAATCAATCTTACAAATGAAGCTCAAGAGGCTTGTAGCACAACAAAAATATCAAGAACACCTTTGCTACAACAAAATACAACCACAAGAACAAGAAGATGAATATGAAAACTATAGAATGCTTGTGAGCTTCAAGTGTGTTTCATCTTCTTCACCAATGCCTCTATTTATAGTGTGATTTGAGCGTTGAAGATAAGAATGCCAATGTGTCATCATCTTCATCATCAATTTCAAATGTCTTCTCATCATTGGTTGGCTTTGTACACTTGGCAAAATAAAACACAATGATTGGTCCACCTTGGCAAAATGATGTGGCCGATTTTTCCACCTTGGATTTATCATAATTATCCTTTGCAAAAATGAGAAGATAAAATAGAATATGCTTCAAGAATTTCTCAACTCCTTTCCATGAGAATAGCCATGTGAGTGTTGACAAGTTCAAAGTCAAAAATTCATCCTTTTTAACTTTGTAGCCGTTGGCTACACTATTTTTTCCAACAAAAATAGTTGTATTTTTTCTTAAAAATAAGAAAGGATAATGCCACCAAATTATCCCCAACTTCAAGCAACATAATAGGGCATGTGAGAGCTCCATTTGACTTCAAAAATCTGCTGAAAAATACCCAAGAAAACCATATAACCGTTGGGCACTTTTTGAATTTTCCAAGTTGGCAATTTTGCCAACTAGCTCCTTTTTGGTTGGTCCACTTGTCTCCAACTCATAAAATGAATACACCATCATATCCACCTTTGACACCTTTAACATCTCTGAAAAATGATGATAAATGTTCTCTTATAACATATATAAGAGGGTCTTCAAGAAAAAATAGAATGTGACATCTCAAATCGTCACATATCCAGGTATAGTCAATAATACCATCAGTTGAGAAAATAAGATATAAGATCACCATATTATCTTCAAAATAACAATAACACAGCTCCAGAATGAAGAAAATAATATGCTCAAGAGATTCTTTGAGTGAAAATACCAAAAATACCCTCGGGGATAAAATGACCAAAATACCCCTGGTGTGAGAAAACTCCAGAAATGACCCTGACGGTCAGAAATAATCACAATTCCTCCTTTGTCATGATAAATAGATTGAGAATACATCCTTGAAACATTTTCACCATATCATGTTCCTTCAAAACTCAAAATACCAATTTTGCCCTTTTTGGTAAGTTGTAGAAACTTCCAAGGCATGTTAGTCACAAGACAATTATAATCACCAAAAACACATAATAATCACATAATGAATATGTATAAATCATATACAAATGAAAACAATCATTTTAACAAATTTTAGAAAATTATTTCTAAAAACCCTAGACGTCGATCGATCGAAGTGCCTTAGCTTCAGAGATCGATGTCTCACAGAACCACATCGATCGGTCGACATGAGAGTTCTATGTACATAGATCGATCGACGTGCAACAACCTGAGAGATCGATGTCAACTTTTTCAACTTTTTAAACTTTTAATCACATATAACACCATGTGTGACATTTTTAAGTATTCACCACTTAAAATCATGACTTTGAAAATTATCCAAACATATTTCTCAACATTCTCCCCCTTTTGGATGATTTTCAAAATAACCTTACATGATTTTAATGTCACAACTCTTAACCAAAAGTTTCACCAAATGTTTTCAACTTTTAAATAGTATGTTGCTCCCCCTCAACTCATACTCTCCCCCTTAACCTATGCTCCAAAATTTATACCAATCAAAACTTAGCATATGATTAACATGACTTACCAATCATGTTCATCTCCCCCTTTATTTTTCAAATCATGCAAAAGATAGAATTACGCAATGGTATCGTAAGTCATCATACCTAATTTGGCTCGTAAGTTTTCAAAAGTGGCTTGATTAAGGGGTTTGGTGAAGATGTCAGCGATTTGGTGATCAGTTCTTATATAGTTTATCATTATATCCTCATTTTGAACATGATCGTGAAGAAAGTGGTATCGCACCTCAATGTGTTTGGCCTTAGAATGAAGCACCGGATTCCGGGAAAGATTGATTGCACTTGTGCTATCGCAGAAAATTGGAATCTTTTTCATTTTAATGCCAAAATCACTAAGTTGCTGTTTAAGCCAAAGTTTTTAGGTATTACATAAACTCAAAGCGATATATTCGGCTTCAGTGGTAGAAAGGGCTACACTAGCTTGCTTTTTAGAAAACCAAGAAATCAAGTTGGTTCCTATGAATTGACAAGTACCGTTAGTGGATTTTCTATCTAACTTGCAACCACCATAATCAGCATCACTATATGCGTGTAATTCCAACTTAGCGTTTCTATCATACCACAGTCCTATGTGAGGTGTATGCTTAAGATATCTAAAGATCTTTTTCACTGCATTATAATGTGATACCTTAGGACAAGATTGAAACCTAGCACACATACACACACTAAATATAATATCAGGTCTTGATGCAGTTAAGTATAATAGTGATCCAATCATAGACCTATAGAGTGTGTCATCAAAAGGTTTACCATTTTCATCCTTATCAAGTTTGGTACTAACACTTATGGGGGTAGTTGTAGGTTTCAATTCTTCAAATCCAAACTTCTTAATCATATCATTGACATACTTAAGTTGGCTAATGTGAATTCCTTGAGGGGTTTGTTTGATTTGAAGTCCTAAGAAGTAATTCAACTCTCCTACCATTGACATTTCAAATTCTGACTTCATACACTCTTCGAATTCTTTTACTAAGGTAAGGTTAGTTGAACCAAAGATAATATCGTCTACGTATATTTGAACTATTAATAAACCATTACCTTTTCTTCTTAGGAATAATGTGTTGTCTATGGTTCCCCTTTGATAATTATTTGCAATAAGAAAGTTTGCAAATCTATCATACCAAGCTCTTGGAGCTTGTTTCAAACCATATAAAGCTTTTTTAAGCATATAAACATGGTTAGGATTCTTTGGATCTTCAAATCCAAGGGGTTGTTTGACAAACACCTCTTCTTGGATGTATCCATTCAAGAACGCACTCTTGACATCCATTTGGAAGAGCTTAATATTGCTTAGACTTGCAATCGCAAGTAATAATCTAATTGATTCTAGTCGTGCAATGGGTGCAAAGGTTTCTTCATAATCTATTCCTTCTTGTTGATTATAACCTTGTGCGACTAGTCTAGCCTTATTTCTTGTAATGTTTCCTTGTTCGTCCATCTTATTCCTAAACACCCATTTCGTTCCTATTATTGACTTGTTTTCGGGTTTAGGTACTAAGTCCCACACATTGTTCCTTGTGAATTGATTTAATTCCTTATGCATAGCATCTATCCAAGATATATCACCTAAGGCTTCCTTTACGTTCTTAGGTTCTAATTGTGAGATTAAGCTATGTCCTTCAAGTTGACTTATATTTCTACGTGTTCTAACCTCAACACTTGGATCCCCAATGATTAGTTCTTTAGGATGCCACCAATTCCTAGATTGACTAGGTTCACCATCATCTTGTTCAAATCTTTCATTGGTATGAACATTATCATATGTAATTGGATCATTAATTGTATTATCTTCCAATTGCAAAGTCTCTTCATTTATTTCATCTAAGGGTTCATGCATGTCTTGTTCAGGGGGAGTTGGTTCTAGATGATCAAGTACAGGCTCAAGTAATACATCATCATCAAACATATTTTCAACATTTGTTTCTTGTTTATGTTGATGTTTATCACTAACTTCAAAGCATGCATTTTCATTGAATTTCACATGTATGGATTCAATTATTTTTCTAGATGCAGGATTATAAAACCTATATGCTCTTGATTTAGTTGAATACCCAACAAATATGCATTCAATAGACTTTTGTTCAAATTTATCTAGATTATCCTTAGTGTTTAGCACAAAACATTTACATCCAAATACTTTAAGATAATCTATTTTAGGTTGTCTATTGTTTAGCAATTCATAAGGCATTTTATTTAATTTCTTTCTAATAGTAAGCCTATTTATAATATAGCATGCACAACTAACAGCTTCAGGCCATAAATATTTAGGTAATTTATTTTCACACAGCATTGTCCTAGCAACTTCTTGAATCGTTCTATTTTTACGTTCAACAACTCCATTGAGTTGTGGTGTTCTAGGTGGTGAAAATTCATGTTTAATTCCATATAATTCACAAAATTTGATTAGATCTTTGTTTTTAAATTCTCCACCTCTATCACTTCTAATTCTTTTGACATTTTCTTCGTAAATATTTTCAAGTTGCTTGATAAGGGTTTCGATTGCTAATGGAGCATCGTCTTTGTGTGTTAAGAACAATGTCCATGTGTAGCGTGAGTAATCGTCTACTATGACACACATAGTAGTGTCCACCTAGACTTCTTGTCCTACTTGGACCAAATAAGTCTAAGTGAAGCAATTCTAGTACATGACTAGTACTCACTTCATGTTTCGGTTTTAAGGTTTCTTTAATGTGTTTTCCCTTAATACATGTTTCACACATTTGAAAATTATCTAAGTCTAACTTAGGCATACCTCTAATTAAATTCTTTTTAGATAATTTCCTAATAGTTGAAATTCCTATATGGCCTAATCTTCTATGCCATAAATTCACATCTAAGTCATGTGATATTAGACACTTAACCTTAGCATCTAACATGTTATCTAAGGTAAGAGTATAAATATTACCATCTCTATTTTCTTTTAATACTATTTCTCCCTTTTTATTTATTATATCACAAGAATTGGGAAGAAAGGAGACATTATAACCACAATCTATAAGTTGAGAAATACTAAGCAAATTATAGGATAGATTGCTTACTAATAACACATTTCGTATTTGAAATGTGTTAGGGTCCCCGATTGTTCCTCTTCCAACAACTTTTCCTTTGTTGTTGTCACCGAATGTCACCTTTCCACCATCAATATGTTCAAGTTCCGTGAATAGTTTGGGGTTGCCCGTCATATGCCTCGAACATCCACTATCTAAAAACCATTTTGTTTTTAGATTCTTTGACTTTGCCTCCTTCTTGTATTCCTTGCGTTGTTCCTACAATGGAGACAAAGTTTTAGGTACCCTTTATTTGGGTCCTTGAATGTTAGGGGCACTATTCTTGTTTAGATATCCTTTAGGTATCCAAACTTGAATATACCTTCTAGGCACATTTTTAGCATTGTTATAATTTGGAAAATAAGAAGAATTAGCATATACATGATTATTCCACATAAGTGAAGATGCATTGTTATACATGTTGTGCCATGGTTGATAATCATTATAGGATGGACGAGATTTATGATGTGTATAAGGCATGTGAATTTGTTTCTTATATGGCGCCATATATGTATGTTCATATGCATTTCTATAAGATTTATAGGAGTATTGCCTATACTTAGGTTCATGATATGTTGAATGCATTTTATTATGTCTCGTTGCATTTGTATACATATAGGCATAACTTCTAGGTTGTCTAGATGCAAAGTTTGGCCTAGATGTATACTTATGCATGTGTGTTTTTATGGGTGCATGCTGCATCTTTATCTTTGAATAAGTAGAAGAAGGAGTAGAAGAAGATTTAGCAAGCAAGTTTGTTTTTATAACTTTATAAGGTTGTTTCGTAATAGATGATACAAACTTAGTCTTTTTATCTAATTTGTCATCTTCTTCTTTATATCCCATTCCAGTTTTATCATTTCCATATTTTTGTGATGATATAAGTGTATCTAACATATTTGCACCAGATTTAAATTGTTCTATCATTTTTTCTGAGGTAAATTTAGAAGACTTAAGTTGCACTATTTCATTTTCACAAGTTTCTTACTTGGATTTTAACATTTTATTTTCCATTTGTAACTTTTGTTCATCTTTCCTATATGATTCAATTTTATTCTCTAAAGAATCAAGAGTATTAGTAGACTCTTGTTTAAGAGATTCTAGTTGATCGGAAAATTCAAAGTTGGACGTCTTCAACTTGTCATTTTCTTCAACTAGTTTCTTCTTTTCTTTAGAGAGCCTCTTACAGTGAGCATGCATTCTTAGGAATTCTTCATACATTTCATCAAATGTCATGTCACTATCAGAATCACTATCAGAAGAAGAACATACCTCGTTGGATACGAACCAGACTTGAGCTTCCTCAGTTTCGGATTTTGAGTCGGATGAGTCGCTCTATGTGCTCACCTTCATTGCTCGTTTCCCTTTTCTTGCCTTAGACTCCTTTGGCTTTGTCATTTGTGCCTCCTTGTCCTTGGCTTGTTTATTATTGTTGTTGTTATTATTATTTTTCTTTGTTGGACAATCGTATGAAATATGTCCTTTTTGACCGCATTCATAACACTTTAATTCTTTATTATACCATTTGTTTGTGTTTTTTTTCTTAGATTGAGAAAAAGAAGAAGAAGAAGAATTACGTTGTCTATTCCTATTTGGACGTTTGAAAAACTTTCTAAGTTTTCTAGCTATCAATATCAAGTCATCGTCTAATTCAGTATCACTATTACTATCATCGTTACTAGCATGTGTTTCGGTTGTTTTGAAAGCTATTGACTTATCGAATGACTTAGACGATTCAGACTTTCGTTGGTTCAGTTTTACCTCATAGACTTTAAGAGACCCGATCAAGTCATCCATTTTAGTGATCGACTTTGTCTCCTCGATTGCAGTCACCTTTGGATTCCATTCAGCAGGAAGGCTTCGTAGCAGCTTTTGAACCTTTTCATTGTTCGAGAATGACTTCCCTAAAGCTTCAAGGGCATTAAAAATATTAGTAATCCTCAAATCCATAGATGTTATGGATTCGTTCGGCAACATTTTGAAAGTCTCTAGTTCAGTCATAAGCATGTTTATTTTTGACTCTTTAACACCACTAGTACCTTCATGCTTTAATACAAGTGATTTCCACATGTCGTGTGCGCTTGTGAAATTAGACACATATCCTGCTTCAGAAGTTGTAAGTCCATTCAAAAGTAATTGCATAGCTTTAGTATTCATGGACATTTTCTTTTTATCATCCGATGGCCATTCACTTTTATATTTTTCAACCTCTTGAGTTACTCCACTAACTTGTACAACTTTCATTGGAATGTACGGCCCATCTTCAACTATAGACCATAAATCGATGTCTATAGCCATTAAGAATAGCCTCATTCTTAGTTTCCAATGAACAAAATTATTGCCATCAAAAAGAGGAGGGCGTTGTGTAGACATACCGTCCAACTCACCTTTGTGAGAAACAATAGCCATAGTATCTACCTTGGATTAGAGACAAGCAGTATAATATGAATTGTTGTTTCTTGGCCTTGTATTGTTCGTATGGTGTTGAATCTTGCTTCTTTTGAATGGTGTTGGCCTGGCTCTGATACCAAATGTTGGACCATGCACCTGCAATAAACACCACTAGAGAGGGGGTGAATAGTGGTTAGCAGAAATTACACTACAACCCTTTGTTAAAATCCCCTTTGAAAACAGAATCTGAGACCACCTCAGATTCAGAATCCGTTTTTCAAAAATTCAAAAATAATTGTACACAACTCCAAAAATTATGAAACTTTCCAGAATTGCACTTCAATAAGTTAACAAGACTCTGTCCAAAAATCAGACAAAAATAACATCGTTTCACCCTTCAAACAAATAAAAAGATTCAGATGGTCAATCTGGACAGAATTGGACAGAATGTTGCTGATTTTGCAAATAGTGTTTCTCTTTGAATACTCAACCAAAAAGGTTGATCTTCATATCAAACACTCCTTAGGATGTGTAGATGAATTTTCCAAAAGGCCCTGACCTTAAACAATTATTGAAAAATACAGAATTTAAGTTTTCTCAAAACTGGTCAGATTGCAGTTAGAATGGAGCAGTTATTTTGCAAAGACTGAAAGACTAACTTTCCCTTGCTCAAATCAAGTGATTATTGTTGCAAATGAAAGCTAACAGTCTGATGTATAACTCCATCAAAAATCACGAATTTTGAAAATGTTTAGCTATTTTTGCAAATTGTCTGAAGTTGGGTGAAAACTGCAGTCAAAAACGGGCAGAAAACAGAAATAAAGAAACAATAGAAGAACACCGAAGATTTATCCTGGTTCAGTCAATGTGACCTACTCCAGTCCCAAGGAACACCTTTCCTTGGATTTCACTATGAAATGAGCATCTTACAACAAGATTCAAGCTTGATCCTTGGGTTATACACCAACCCTACTCAAGACTTGGATAAACACCTTCTAAGCAACACTTAGTTGCAATACCTCCAACACCTATTGATGTAGCCTTATAAAGATGGCTAATCAATCTTACAAATGAAGCTCAAGAGGCTTGCAGCACAACAAAAATATCAAGAACACTTTTGCTACAACAAAATACAACAACAAGAACAAGAAGATGAATATGAAAACTATAGAATGCTTGTGAGCTTCAAGTGTGTTTCATCTTCTTCACCAACGCCTCTATTTATAGTGTGATTTGAACCTTGAAGATAAGAATGCAAATGTGTCATCATCTTCATCATCAATTCCAAATGTCTTCTCATCATTGGTTGGCTTTGTACACTTGGCAAAATAAAACACAATGATTGGTCCACCTTGGCAAAATGATGTGGCCGATTTTTCCACCTTGGATTTATCATAAAATCCTTTGCAAAAATGAGAAGATAAAATGGAATATGCTTCAAGAATTTCTCAACTCCTTGCCATGAGAATAGCCATGTGAGTGTTGACAAGTTCAAAGTCAAAAATTCATCCTTTTTAACTTTGTAGCAGTTGGCTACACTATTTTTTCCAACAAAAATAGTTTTATTTTTTCTTAAAAATAAGAAAGGATAATGCCACCAAATTATCCCCAACTTCAAGCAACATAATAGGGCATGTGAGAGCTCCATTTGACTTCAAACAACTCCTGAAAAATACCCAAGAAAACCATATAACCGTTGGGCACTTTTTGAATTTTCCAAGTTGGCAATTTTGCCAACTAGCTCCTTTTTGGTTGGTCCACTTGTCTCCAACTCATAAAATGAATACACCATCATATCCACCTTTGATACCTTTAACATCTCTGAAAAATGATGATAAATGTTCTCTTATAACATATATAAGAGGGTCTTCGAGAAAAAATAGAATGTGACATCTCAAATCGTCACATATCCAGGTATAGTCAATAATACCATCGGTTGAGAAAATAAGATATAAGATCACCATATTATCTTCAAAATAACAATAACACAGCTCCAGAATGAAGATAATAATATGCTCAAGAGATTCTTTGAGTGAAAATACCAAAAATACCCTCGGGGGTAAAATGACCAAAATACCCCTGGTGTGAGAAAACTCCAGAAATGACCCCGACGGTCAGAAATAATCACAATTCCACCTTTGTCATGATAAATAGGATGAGAATACATCCTTGAAACATTTTCACCATATCATGTTCCTTCAAAACTCAAAATACCAATTTTGCCCTTTTTGGTAAGTTGTAGAAACTTCCAAGGCATGTTAGTCACAAGACAATTATAATCACCAAAAACACATAATAATCACATAATGAACATGTATAAATCATATACAAATGAAAACAATCATTTTAACAAATTTTAGAAAATTATTACTAAAAACCCTAGACGTCGATCGATCGAAGTGCCTCAGCTTCAGAGATCGACGTCTCACAGAACCACATCGATCGATCGACATGAGAGTTCTATGTACATAGATCGATCGACGTGCAACAACCTGAGAGATCGATGTCAACTTTTTCAACTTTTTAAACTTTTAATCACATATAACACCATGTGTGACATTTTTAAGTATTCACCACTTAAAATCATGACTTTGAAAATTATCCAAACATATTTCTCAACACGACCTAACGCATGGATCCATGTGATGATGAACACCGACGCCTTGGGAGCCAACGATGTGGCCACATGTACATTTGTATTTTGCATTTCTGAATGATAAATATTTGTATGTGTGTAATCTTGTGGTTGAACCCCTACCCCCTTAGGTGCAATATTGATAAATAAAGTCACAGTGAACATGCTATTTGATAGTGGTGCAGACCACTCTTTTGTCACTAAGAGGTTTGTCAAAAACCTCCAAAGCTGCCCGGAATAGCTTGACACTCCTTATCGTGTGCTAGCAGCTAGAGACCAAGTGATCATCTCTCACCACTTATTCAAGAGCTACAAATTGGAGATAGAGGACCGAGAATTTGATGCTGCCCTAATACCGATCCAGATGAGCAACTTTGGCGTTATCTTAGGAATGGATTGGATAGCTCAATACTACGCTCACAATGATTGCTAGGATAAACCGGTTGTGTTCGAGGATCCCACAAAGGAGGACTTTACCTTTCAGGGGACTACGAAGTTGAAGAAGCTGCCTCGTAATATCTAGCTGACTATAGCATGAGCTTACAAGGCGCTGAGTAAAAGGAATGAAGGATTCTTAGTGTATGCCTTGAACACTGACTAGAGACGCCTTCCATTGATAACATTCCTGTAGTGAAGGAATATAAAGATGTCTTCCCTGATGAACTACAAGGATTGCCAACAAGCAGGGAAGTAAAGTTCGAAATCAACCTGATAGTTGGAGTAGAATCGAATTCGAAAGCACCGGATAGAATGGCGCCAGCAGAATTGAAGGAGCTCAAGGAGCAACTACAGGAGCTGTTGGACCAAAAGTTTATAAGATCAGTGTCTCGCCTTGGGGAGCACCAGTCTTATTTGTGAAGAAGAATGATGGTAGCATGTGGCTATGCATCGATTATCGTGAGCTTAACAAGATCACGATAAATAATAAATATCCACTACCGAGGATCAATGATCTGTTCGATCAGCTAAGGATAACGCCGTTCAGTTCAACAAGTTGTTTGTACAATAATCATCGACATGAATGTAATGCGATTATGTGCAGGGCACTAAGGTATTTATGAAGATCGATCTCCGGTCAGATTACCACCGATTGAGAATTAAGGCGGACGATGTTGCGAAGACAGCGTTTTGCACCAGATACATGCATTACAAGTTTCTTGTGATGCCCCTTGGATTGACGAATGCACCTGCAGCATTCATGGACTTGATGAACACCACATTTAGGGAGCAATTGGACTGGTTTGTGGTGGTGTTAATTGATGTTTTGGTGTACGTACGGAATAAAGTGATGCATGTGAACATCTGTGAGAGGTGTTGAAAATTCTCCAGAAGAAAAAGTTGTACGCAAAGTTCAGCAAGTTCGAGTTTTAGCTAAGGAGTGTGACCTTCATAGGTCATGTGATCTCGGAGGAGGGCATTGCAGTAGACCAAAAGAATATTAAGGAGATACCGAGTGGCCAAAACCTACCAACGTCACTTATGTGAGAAGCTTTTTGGGCCTAGTTGGTTATTATCAGAAGTTTGTTGAAGGATTCTCGAGGAGAGTAGTCCCTTTGAGCCGACTGACACAAAAGAAGACGTAGTTCGAGTGGACCTCAGAATTCGAGAAAAGCTTTGCTGAACTGAAGAAGATTTTGACCACCACACCAGTATTGGCACAGCCCTCCGGTACTTAAGGGTTTATAATATACAGCGATGCCTCGAAGAATGGCCTAGGTATATGTATGTTAAATGCATAATATTGTGATTATGTGCATATAAACTTTGGCCTAACCCTTTGATTGTAGGATTCGTATTGATGCAAGGGAAAAGGGTGATCGCTTACGCATCAAGGCAACTGAAGCCCTATAGCAAAATTGCCCATGCACAACTTGGAACTTGCCGTAGTGGTATTTGCACTAAAGATATGCTTGTATTACCTATATGGGGAGAAATGTGAAGTCTTCACAGATAACAAGTGCCTCAAGTAATTGTTCACGTAGAAGGAGTTGAATATGAGGCAGAGAAGATGGTTAGAGTTGATTAAATATTATAATTTGACCATTAGCTATCATCCAAGGAAGGTGAACAGAGTGTCAGATGCTTTGAGCCAAAAGTCGAGCCACTCGAGACAGACCCCATTGGAGAGGGAAATGGAAGAATTTGACTTAGACATCGTTAATTCGACAGGCAAACATTTTGGTAGCGTTGGTTATCACACCAATTTTGCAGGATCGACTTAAAGAGTCTCAGAAAGATGATGTGAATCACTTCGGTATTCGAGATAGACTCTGGAATGAGCCAGTGGGGGGATTTTAGTTACCGGATGACGGAAGCCTTTGGTTTCAGGGACGTTTGTGTGTGGAAATGATGAAGCCCTGAAGAAGAATTTACTGAAGGAGGTGCACAACAGCCGGCATTCTATACACGCGGAGACCGCTGAGATGTACAAAGGCTTGAAGAAGAATTAATGGTGGTACGGAATGAAGCGTGAGATTGCTGAGTATGTTGCCTGGTGTCTAGTATGTCAGCAAGTAAAGACCGAACATCAACATCTTGGAGGATATCTACAACCATCAGAGATTCTAGAGTGGAAATGGTAGCATATTACGATTTATTTTATTGCATGGCTCCCTAAAACAAGGAGCAACAATTATGTGATTTGGGTAATCGTGGATTGGTTGACGAAGTCTGCTCACTTTCAAACAATATCGAGTGAAGCGACGATGGAAGAATTGGTGACTCTTTATGTTGATAACATCGTCTGCTTACATGGAGTTTTAATGAGTATTCTGTCGGACCAACACCCAAGGTTCAGTTCTAGATTTTGGACACATATTAGAGAGTCATAGGGACCGAGCTAAGGATGAGTACTGCTTTCCATCCCCAAATTGATGGGCAATTGGAGAGGACGATTCAGACTCTCGAGGACATGCTAAGAGCTTGTGCACTGGATTTTAAAGGCAATTGTGACAGTATAGTGAAGCTGGGGAGTTCTTATACAACAGTAGTCACCATAGCACAATCGGCATGGCCCCTTTGAAGCTTTGTATGGAAGAAAATGTTGATCGCCACTGTATTAAGAAGAAGCAGGGGAGAAGACGTTTACTGGACCTGAGTTGGTTGAGCAAACATTGGAGAAGGTGAAGATTATTCGATAGAGGCTCAAGGTAGCTCAGGATCGCAGCAAAAGTCGGACGGATTGAAAGAGGAGACCATTGGAGTTCGCCATGGACGAAAAAGTATACTTGAAAGTTTCCCCGACTAAAAGAGTCATGAGATTCGATGTCAAGGGCAAGCTGTGTCTGAAATACATTGACCCATATGAGGTGCTCAAGAGAATTGGAACATTGGCCTATCAACTAGCGCTACCTCCAGCATTGTCGCAAGTGCACAATGTTTTTCACGCATCGAGATTGAGGCACTATGTATCCGACCCAAGTTATGTATTAGAAGAGCGACCATTAAAGGTGAGGAGTGACGCAACCTACGACGAGACGCCCGTACGCATTGTTGATCGCAAGGATCAAGTCTTGAGGAGGCGAGTCATTCCCTATGTCAAAGTCCAGTGGTTGAATCACACCAAGCAAGAGGTGACTTGGGGATCTCAAAGAGGAGGTGCAGAAAAAGTATGCAAGGTACGTAAGTTTCGAGGACTTTTTGTAAGGAGAGGAATGTTATGCCCCAAATCTTTTTTGAATATAATATATGGATATGAAGTATATGAGGGACAACGTCATTGGAAGGTAAAGGATAAATAAAATATTATCCTAATTAAATTGAAGTAAGTAGTTAAGAATCAAATTTTAAAAATGATTAGCCTTACCTAAACCAAGCTACATCCACTAGGAATATACCTATTACATCTAAAACCCCTACTTATCTATATATACACACCTATATATCTAGCCTATACAAAACAAAAGAAGGAAGAAAAATTTTTAATCTATTTCAACTATCTGGCCATCCTTGTTGAAAAGAAAAAAACACTACAGCCTTTTCTTTCATGCCACAACCATCGACAGCCATAGTCTAAGGAAGAAGAGGGATAATTCTTGCTCCAACCAACCCTAATTCACATACGGTATAGTATATATAATTGAGGTATATATCCTACCTATATTTCCTATGATTTGCGAAAGACATATGCTGTTATTTTTAGTATTGACTATGGATCATGCATGAACAAGATTAGTTGCATAAATTGTTGGTTATGTGTATGTATATAATAGGTGGAATATATATGTGTGTGAACATATGAAGGTTGACATTTGATACGTGCAAGAATGGACTTTTCTTTAACTCTAAAGCTTCTCCTCCAAATATAGTTTAGGCACAATGAAGATAGCTTCACCTTGCTTCCAAATAAGATGAAGAAAAATTTTTGAACATAAGTCCTCCAATGAGTTCTACATAACCCAAGCAAGGTACCTCCTTTTTGGATGTTTCCCTCCCCAGATTGAACAACTCTCACAAGGATGTTCAAGCCTTGAAAGATTCTAGCCATGATTTTGAATATAAACCAAGAAAACATACAAGAATTACTCTTCAAGAAGAAGAAAGTTTCATTGAAGGTGTGAGATTACAAGGCTTCTCTTATGTGTCTTTTATATGCAATACAACAAACGAACTTACAAATTGAAATGTCGATTGAAAAGACTACCTACTTCTAAAAACTATTCATGTAGGCTCCATAAAAACTAGTCTTTCAAGTCTTGAATGATGATTGAAAAGACTACACACTTTCAAATACTAGTCATGTAGGTTCAATGAAAACTAATCTTGCAAGCCTTGAATGATGATTTAAAAAGTATATCCCTCAAATACTATTCATGGAATACTTTAAGGATTTGTCTTCAACTTGAAATCTTTCCTGGTTTGTGACTGGTTTTTTGACACCTTAAAATTCGAATTAGGAGTTTCATTTTTTTAAAGAATTTGACCCTATTGAGTGTAGAAAATAACCATATAAATTTCTTTGCATTTGGCCCAACTATTGAAGAGATACATCAAAATTACTGAAGGTATGTCATAGAATTCGGTAGAAGCAGTACCTTAACATGCATGCTGTTTTTGGCTATCAATACGAACAATTCTGGAAACGTACAAGAAATAACAGTTGTAGATCTTTGTCTTAGCTTTCCATCAAATCTTGAAGCTCCTAAGTATCTTTGTGGTTGGAGAGATATGTCAATTCTACAAAAACTGGTCCTGCAGAAACTCACAATCCGAGATGGGTCTAAACTAATACAACATAAACATTTAAAAACCAAAATAAAGACCACATTATAAGTTAATGATATTTTAAAATGGTTCTAAAAAACTCTTATAAATCATGTCATAGGTTGCCCAATGTATAAATTCCTTTGGTTCATCATGCACATGTTTAAATAAGAAGGCATGTACTTCATGCATTAGTTTCTTAGTTTTACTTCTTGTTAAGGGTCCTTGATCTTGCACTTTTGTAACATTATGTGCATTCTCATTATCTTGACATGGATGAGGGTTATAGACCTCATCATTCCCCCTTCTTCAAAATGATTCGACCTTGAATCCAAATCATCACCAAAAGGGGTAAGATCAGCAACGTTAAAAGTATGAGAAATTGAACCATACTTACTCTCCGAAAGGTCAAGAATGTAAGTATTATTTCCAACCTTTTGAAGTACTTTGAAAGGGCCATCTCCTCTTGGCATGAGCTTAGATTTCCCTTCTCTAGGAAACCTTTCTTTCCTTACATGCACCTAAACAAGATCACCTGGTTCAAACAAAACTTCATTGCGCTTTTGTTAGCGTGTTTTGCATAATGTTTGTTTTTCTTTTTAAGTTGTAGCTTAACCTTAGTATGCAATTTCTTAATCAGTCCAGCCTTATTCTTACCATCAATACTTTCATGTTCATGAACATGAATAGGCATAAGACAATTGGAGGCAAAGGATTGAAACCATATACAACTTCAAGCGGTGAATGTGTGGTGCCACTGTGAACACTTCTATTATAAGCAAATTCAGTATATGGCAAGCAATCTTCCCAATTCTTAAGGTTTTCCTGAATTATAGAACGCAATAATTGAGACAAAGTTCTATTCACAACTTCGGTTTGGCCATCTGTTTGAGGGTGAGCAGTAGTAGCAAATAAGAGTTTTGTTCCAAGTTTATCCCAAAACACATGCCAAAAGTGACTTAAGAACTTAGTATCTTTATCACTAACAATGGTTCTAGGCATGCCATATAGACATACAACTTCCTGAAGAACAAGTTTGTAACGTGAGATACATCATCAACCTTTTTACAAGCTATGGTGTCATTTTAGAAAATCTATCAACGACAAAAACATACTATCATTTCCATTTTTTGATCTAGGTAATCCCAAAACAAAGTCCATAGATATATCAATCCAAGGTGACATAGGGACAGGTAATGTGGTGTACAAACCATGTTGATGTGATGTAGATTTAGCTTTCTTGCAAGTTATACAACTTCCACAAACCTTTTTACATCAACTCTCATATGGGGCCAAACGAAACATTTCTTAAACATCTCTAATGTCTTAAAGATGCCAAAGTGTCCCATTAAACCTCCACCATGTGCTCCTTTGACAAGTATCTGTCTGACGGAACACTTAGTTATGCACAATTTTCTTTCTTTAAACAAATATCTATCATGTAAATAATACTTACCAAATGGAGAATCGACACATGCATCAAATATTGACTGAAAGTCAGGATCAGATTTATACAATTCCTTGATGCAATCAAATCCAAACAAATGAGATGGCAATGTAGTAATCAAAGAATATCCTTAGATAATGCATCAGCTACAATGTTATCTTTTCCTTGCTTATATTTTATCACATAAGGAAATTGTTCAATGAATTCAATCCATTTTGCATGCCTTTTGTTTAGCTTTCCTTGTCTTTTAAGAAACTTAAGACTTTAGTGATTAGTATGAACCACAAACTCCTTATTTTGCAAATAATGTTGCCAAGTCTGCAATGATCTAACCGGTGCATACAACTCTTTGTCATAGGTTAAATAATTCAATTTCGCTCCCTTAAGCTTTTCACTAAAATAACCAATTGGTTGTTTAAACTGAGATAGTACAACTCCTATGCTAACAGCACTAGCATCACATTCAATTTCAAATGTTTCATCAATGGTAGGTAGTCTTAGAATGGGTGTAGAAGTTAACCCTGATTTAAGTTCATCAAAGGCATTCTGTTGTGACTCTCCCCACTGAAATCCTACGTTTTTTAACAATCTCATTCAAAGGTGCAACAATAGTGGACAAGTCCTTAACAAATCTTCTATAGAAACTAGCCAACTCATGAAAGCTTATCACCTCTCCAACAGTTGTGGGAATTGGCCATTCTAAAATTGAGTTCACTTTATCTTAGTCCATTTCAATTCCATTTGCACTAACCACAAGTCCTAGAAACACAAATTTTCCATACAAAAAAGAACATTTCTTGAAATTTGCATATAATTGTTCTTTCTTCAATGTTTCAAAAACACTTCTTAGGTGGCCTATGTATTCATGCAAAGTCTTAGAGTAAATCAAGATATCATCAAAGTACACAACAACAAATTTTCCGATGAATGCACGTAAGACTTCATTTATTAATCTCATGAAAGTATTAGGTGCATTAGTTAAGCCAAATGACATGACTAACAACTCATACGATCCAAACATAGTCTTAAATGCAGTTTTCCATTCATCACCTTCTTTAATGCGTACTTGAAAGTAACCGCTTTCAAGATCAAACTTGGTAATTAGCAGCGTGCAATTCATCAAGCATATCATCAAGTCTAGGAATAGGATACATGTATTTTATGTTTATCTTGTTGATGGCTCTACAATCAGTACACATCATCCATGTACCATCTTTCTTTGGTACAATGGTCCAGGAACATCACAAGGATTCATGCTTTCCCTCACCTTTCCTTTGGCCAAGAGTGCTTCTACTTGGCGTTGAATTTCCTTCGTTTCAGCAAGGTTTGTTCTATAGGCTAGCCTATTAGGCAGGATAGCCCCAGATATGAAGCCTATTTGGTGGTCAATTCCTCTTAAAGACGGCAAACCAAAAGGTTTTTCTTCAGGAAACAACCCTAAAAACTCATCAAGTAAAGATACAACTCCACTAGACAAAGTGGAGGGTAAGTTACTTATAGAGAACAGACACTTCTTAAACATTAAAACATAGACAATTTTGTTTGAGTTTATGGCATGTGACACTTCACTTGGTTTGGCAAAGAAAGCAAACTTCTTTGAGATTTGCCTTCATCAATGTTTACTATCTCTTTGCCTTTAGACTTATTTTTCTTTTTTCCACTCTTAATAAACTCTAGAAATTTCTTTTCTGCCTCTTTCTCCTTAGGATCATTCATGTTCTTACACATTATCTTTTGATCTTCAAATACCTTGTGTGGGGCTGCTGCATGTAGCTTAAACAACTTATTGTCAAACCTGAATGAATACATATTCAAGTATTCATCATAAGTAACTTTCTTATCAAATTGCCATGGTCTACCTAAAAGGATATGACTTGCATGGTATGAGCTACATCACATAAGATATCATATTTATAACCACCATTAGACAATGAGATCAAAACTTGTTTGCTAACACTCACTTCTCCACAATCATTTAACCAAGATAGTTTATAAGGGTGTGGGTGGTAAGTAATGGCAAATCAAGTTTTCTAACGAGTTCAACACTTTCCATATTAGTACAAGATCCAGAGTCAATAATCAAAGTACAAACTTTCCCTTTAACCATGCAATGGATATGAAAAATGTTGTCTCTATATTGATCTTTTCCATCAATCTTAACATGTGCATTAAGAGCTCTTCTAACAACCAAGAATTCTTTTGATGCAAGTTATTCATCCTCACTAACACTTTCCTCATTTTCATCATGATTTTCTTCAACATTAACATGTTCCTCTTCCTCATCATCAGAATAATATTCATTAGACTCTTCAATGAACATGATACGTTTTAGGGTTGGGACATTGATTTGCAAAATGACCTTCACCTAAACATTTAAAGCATTGAATGTCTCTAAATAGTAATGGAATTAGAAATGTTACCTGCAACCTTGTTTTTCCCTTTGTACAAGTTTTGTTGAGGTGGTCTTTGATTTGGCAGTCTTACCTTGGAACCACGGCCTTGAGGAGCAGTTGGCCTGAAATTTGTGTCTTGATTTGTCCTAGGTGGCATTCTTAGATAGGATGAAGAATTGGCTCGAAAAGATAAACTAGATGTAAAAATTTTTACTTTGAGCTGTCTCTCAATTTTTTTAGCTTTATGAACCATGGGAGTCATATCAATATATGTGGTAAGTGCAACTCTGTTTGCAATGTCCTTGTTCAATCCAGCTAGGAATCTAGCTATGGTAGGTTCCTCTGGTTCTTCAATGTTAGCTCTTATCAATATGATCTCTAACTCTTTGAATTATTCATCCACACTATGACTTCCATGAGTTAGTTTTTGCAAGTTTTGGTATAAGGTTCTTTCATAGTCTGAAAGAATGAATTTTTTTCTCATCTCAATATTCATTAGTTCCCAAGTAGAGATTGGTTCTTGTTTGGTTCTTCTCCTTAAGTTGTGTAATTGATCCCACAAAATTAAGGCATAATCTACAAACTCTATGTAGAGAAAAAGGGGTTTGAGTGATTACAAAATGCATGATTTAAATAACGTGTATTAAAGAAATGCATGACATATTTTATGACATGACACGTTTTTGCATAAAACTTGCCTTATATAGTTCATACATAATGTTGTCGTACTAACGAGACATGAAGCTTTAAAGCTTACATCAAATGGCAAGCATTTTTTGTGTTTGAATTATTTTCAGGTGCCATCATTAATGAACTAAACTAGTTTATTAAGTGAAGTACTGAGTTAAATAAACTAAGTAGTTCACTAAAGGAAGCTATACTTGGAAAAGGCAAAAAGGCAACAAATTAAAGAATGGAAAGTCTTCTTCTCCCTCATGCTACACGTTTTTACCATATATATATATATATATATATATATATATATATATATATATATATATTCAGATTTTTTAAAAAAAGGCATATGCACATATATTCCAACGTACTACCGACACATTATATATTTTACGAACTATGTTAACGTCACACCACTATATTTAACTCATATTTATGAGTATATTCAGGTCTTATATCATATGATATAATTCATGGTGATGACAAATTTATTACGACACGTTAAAAGGTTCTAAACCAAAAATTATTGTATCGGGTGAATACCGAAACTTCGCCAACGTGTCACGTACTTGCCATATATAGATGGCCAGCCCCTACACTTCACAAATGGCCAAAAATTTCGTGGCTCACATGGTATATACAGCCATAAAATTATTTCATGTTGGCACACACAAATCACCCCAAATTAAGGCCAAATTATGGAGATTCGATATTCAATTTTGGTCACATGTTGGGTTCCACTTTAATCAGCCCTAAGTGCTGAATATTAAAGTTTAATTTATGTATATTATGTGTAACATAATATATGTAACATGTGAAAAAAAGTTGAAATTTAATCAGAGAAAAATCGGGTAATCGACAAACGTCGAAAATTCGGTTTTCTACGAACACAACACATGGAACATTTTTGGCATGACATATAACATGTATCTAGACACTCTTTACATATTCTATACATTCTAAATTGTTCTAGAAAAATAAATTAAGGTCTGATTGGAATATACCATATGTGTATAATTATATGTGCACTATTTTACAAAGTTTGCAAAAATAAAATTCAGCACATGTACATTCATCATACACGCCTAGCTCAGCTTTTTTGGAGCATATGTGGAGCTTTGTTGGCATCTTGATTGGCCAAGAATGAAGTATACAAGGTTGGTGACATAAAGGAAGGAACTACAAAAGGTAACATTTTAAACTTTGTCACATTTGTGACACATACTGAAAATTTAGCATGTGTAGAAATAGAGCTGGCCGAATTTTCTTCAAAATGATGGCATATTTACTACCTTGAATTATATGGATTGATTAATAGATAATATGGAAATGTTTTAAACATATTATGGAAATAATCAAGTGATATTTTCAAATATCAGACATGCTGAAAATTTCAGCATGTGTGTAATGGATGTGGCCGATTTTGAGGCCTTATTGGTGACTACTTTTTATTCCAAAATTAGTAGAAATGTTGTGTACTAAATGATGATTGATTTCTTCTTTATTTTCAAGGAATTAATCAAATTCAAACTTAGCAATAATTTGAATTAAGTATGAATATCACATGCTGAAATTTCAGCATGCACATGGCCGAATTTTTGATGGAAAATTGGAGACATTTGTCTTGCTAATTATGTGGGATGATTATGTGATTTATAGCAGTACTTTTATGGTTAATTGGCACGTTCTTTTTAAGATTTATTTTCAGATTTATCTAGTCATCAAATGATGACAACTTCCATCCAATCAATGAGTGCCAAGTAAGCAAGAGCTTAATGATCATCCAATGAGGAGTTGCCAAATAAGTAAGGAAATGTCACAATGATGCAATATACTCTTCCAAGGACTTATAACATAATTTTCAAGAGGAAGATAAAGGCTAAGGGGGGCGGCCAACTTGGATAAAAAGGAAGAAGAGAGCAAACAAAAGACAAGACAAGTCTTGCAAATTCAAGATCAAAAACGCATACATCCTCTCTTCTTCTACACTTCTTTCTTTCTTCTCTCTTAAATCCTATTGTATTCATATTCATACATCTTGAATAGGCTTCTTACATACCACCATATACTCTTTATTGTTTTAAAAGATTGATCAAGTTGTGATCAATCTTGCATGGTGGTGTTCGTGATCGTTGTATTCATTTACAAGGTTTGTAAAGGGTTGGAGTTGGTGTGTAACTCTATCAACCCTGTGTGGTAAGATGTTATTTGTGTTTTGTGATTAGTGCTAACCGAGGAAGGTGTCTTTGAATACTGGAGTAGGTTGTTTTACCCGAACCAGTATAAAATTCCTTGTGTTCTCTACTTTCAGCACTTACTTTCAGTTTCCAGCACAGTGTATCGTTTTCATCACGTTTGTAAAAATAGTAAACGCATTTTAAAAATCGCAAAACTTTCAGGAAACATGGACACACGTCTTAAGGTTATTTTGGCGCAAGTTTCAACCCTTTTGGACAAGTATAACTCATTCAAACGTCACAAGTTCTGAGACTAGTGCAGTCTGATTTTCAGGCTTGCAAAGGTTGAGACTTTGAACAATTTTACTATCTTTCCAAAACACTTTTTCAAAAATGTTTCAACCCAATTAAATACACCTAAAACGGAGTTAGTAATTAAATTTTCAGAGCATTTGGAGTTCCGGTTAAATAGGAATTAATTTTTCAAATCAGACTACCGTTTCTGGCATATTTGCACAATCTGACCATCAACGATTTTTAAAGGATTTAGAGGTTGAATTTTAATCTGAAATTTTTAGGAGATACTCATAACATCTGAGAATAAGATCTCTCCAAATTTCAGAATTTTTGAAGACCTGTAACCTAGTTTTCAAAACGTTTCAAAACAGGTCCTGAAAACAGAAATTGTTTTCAGAAGTTGGGTTTTTGGTTTAAAACAATTTTAAAAACCACATTTTCCACACCCACTATTCAACCCCCCTTCTAGTGGTGCCTTGCAGATCCTACACTCTAATAGCTGCATAGTGCACTTTAGTCAAATCAGTATAATTTGTACAAGAGTATATGAGATCTACCTTTTTCTCCCATTCAAAATATACCTCAGCACCACTCTTTCCATAGAATGTGGGGATGTTCACTTTTGTTTTGATGAATTCATCTTCTTTTGGGTTATTTTTTTGATTCCCACGGTTTCGAAACTGGTTGTACTCTTTCTCAATGTTATAGTCATCAAACCTTTGGTTTGGATCTTCTTCTCTTTCATCAAAGGTCTTCATAGGTATGAAATCCCTATTAAGCCCCCTTCCTCTGCCTCTGCCTCTTCCTCTTTCTAGAGCAAAAGACCCATGGCTTTCAAGCTTATGTTCCGGTACATGTGATGTTTGTCCTACATGTAAAGGATTTTATAGATGAGATTGTGGCTGTTTTTCTAGGCCCTCTACACGGCTACTCATCAATTTTATTTCCCACAACATCTTTTGTATTACTTGTGCCAAATCGTCCATGTTTGTGGACAATCTTTCTCCTTCTTTATTAAGGCCCATGGTACTCTCAGGTGTCTTATCCATGGTACAATTACCTGAAATTGAACAAGAAAAACAAAGAAAAAAGAAAACTAACACAAAAAAAGTTGATTATGTTAGTGGAAAACCAAAAACAAGTGTTTGTTCCTCTCTCTCTCTCATTTTGTAGTTCACGCAATCTTGTGTCTCCTTGAAGAATCTGAGGCTAAAATAATTCAAAGCAAACTTGCCAAGTGAGTATCAATTTCGATAACTTCAATCATATGAAGTAAACTTTCTTCACAAGTCTCCCACCAATTCACTCACAATTCCAATGTTATAAACAACAAACTTGGATTGTACTAAGATTCGAAGAGAATCAAAACCAAATTTGATGTAATAGCTGACCCAAAGAAATGCTAAGGAGTTGCCCTAGGCAATCCTTAACTTAATCTTAGGCTTTATGCAAGCCAGACACAAGTTTGAATGAACTAGAAGCACTCAAGTGTTCAAATGTGAAAACAAATGGGTACTTCGGGTTTATGATGGAAACAAGACGAGTTCTTTTGCTCTTTGCACTTTCAATTGTTTTGTACACACTTTTTTTGAAATAAGCTTCTCTTTATTTCTTTGTCTTTTTCGTTGATCAAAGCTAAACAAGGCGTATATATCTTGGTAAAATTGATTTGTAAGGCTTTGTGTGTTTGTTTTGGATAGATATGTTGACGTTTTTGTGTGTAGTAGACTGTCAAGTTGTTCGAGATGAACAAATTGGTTTTCTTTCATGTCGAGGATCCAAATCAGATATTGAACATAAGAAAGTGCAACTAAACTCGCCACACAATACAACTAAACAAACACAAAGTCTACAACAAGTTAAGAGCTTCGATAATAATAAGAATATAGGAAAGACCAAGGTAGATATATAAGCAATGGGCTGACTATAAGTAATGCAGAAAAGTATCTAAACGAAGAACATAAAGTCTAAGAAAGTGTCTAAACACAAATATTTTGAAATCCAATCGTATGAAATAAACAAACCATAAATCATCACAAAGAAATAATCTTTGTGTTTTATGAGATGTTTGTCTTAGTCCTTTCCAATTTCATATAGGTCCAGCGTTATAGTAATTTTCCAGAGTCCAATCCAACCTTTCCAATTTCATATAGGTCAAGCGTTACGGTAATTTTCCAGAGCCCAATCCAACCTTATATCACCAAATGATACGATAAGCTTTTAAATCTATTTGTTTGAGGTTTTTTTGCTTGTTGAACATTAAGAAACAAAGAAACTTGATAAACAACAAGATACACTTTTTTTGTTTGAATGATGGATACAAAGAAAACAAGATGTAACAGAGAAAGAAGTGAATATGAAACCTTTTCTTTGAATAGACAAAAAATGAACTAGAAGACGCACGGATAAACTATTTTAGTTTTGGTTTCTTTTTGTTTCTGAATTATACAATTCAAAACAAAAAGAAGACACTAAACCAAATAGAGTTCAACCTTCTAAGAAGAGGGTTGAATGGTAGATGAAGAGAAGAACAGAAGAAAAGAAAAATTAACACAAAGTAAATAATAAGTTGAGTTAAAGAAAAACCTTCACTCCGATACCACTTTGATACGTGCAAGAATGAACATTTCTTTAACTTTAAAGCTTCTCCTCCAAATATGGTTTAGGCACAATGAAGGTAACTTCACCTTGCTTCCAAATAAGTTGAAGAAAATCTTTTGAACATAAGTCCTCTAATAAGTTCTACACCTCCCTCTTAGATGTTTCCTTTCCCGGAATCGGACAACTCTTGCACGGATGTTCAAGCCTTGAAATATTCTAGCCTTGATTTTGAATATGGACAAAGAAAACATACAAGAGTTACTCTTGATGATTAAGTAATTTTCATTGAAGGTGTGAGATTACAAGGCTTCTCTTATGTGCCTTTTATAGGGAAAAAATATGCAAGACAACAAACTATCTTACAAATTAAAATGATGATTAAAAAGACTACACACTTTCTAAAAAATATTCATGTAGGCTCCATAAAAACTAGTCTTGCAAGTCTTGAATGATGATTGAAAAGGCTACACACTTTCAAATACTACTCATGTAGGCTCCACAAAAACTAGTCTTGCAAGACTTAAATGATTATTTTCAAAATAGGTCCCTCAAGTACTATTCATGGAAAACTTTAAGGACTTGTCTTCAACTTGAAATCTTTCCTGATTTGTGACTGGTTTTTGGACACCTTCCGATTCGAACTAGGCCTTGCATTTTTAGAGAAATGTATCCCATTGAGTGTATAAAATAACCATATAAATTTATTTGCATTTGGCCCAACCATTGAGGAGATACATCCAAATTACTAAAGGTATGTCACAGCATTCAGTAGAAACCGTACTTCAACTTGCATGCTGTTTTTGTCTATCCATACGACAGATTTTGGAAAAGTACAAAAAATAAATGTTGTAGATCTTTGCCTTAGATTTTCAAATCATCTTGAAACTCCTAATTTGGCCTTGTGGTTGGAGAGATGTATCAATTATACCAAAACTGGTGCTGCAGAAACTCACAATTTTAGATGGGCCTAAACTAATACAACATAAACATTTAAAAAGCAAAATAAAAAACACATTCTAATTTAATGATATTTTACAATGATTCTAAAAAACTCTTATAAATCATGTTATAGGTCCAATAAGGTGAACCCAATGTATAAATTCCTTTGGTTCATCAAGTACATGTTTAAATAGGAAGGCCCCTACTTCATGCATTAGTTTCTTAGTTTTACTTCTTGTTAAGGGTCCTTGATCTTGCATTTTTGCAACAGTATGTGCATTCTCATTGTCTTGACATGGATGAGGCTTATGGAACTCATCAACATTTTAGGCCATTGGCCGGGAATATTTAAGGTTTAATTGGAAACCGGCCGTCAGTTTTTGAGGTGGGGAAATTTGTGGAATTTCTGGGGTACAAGGTTATGTATATGTGTTATGTCTGTATTTATATATATAATATATTTTTCTAAAATTGTGGTGCTAGCAGTGTCTTGGCCAAATCAATGTTGAAAAGGGGGAAGCTATGTAACTCTGCGTTAGGGGGAGGGAGCTGGTGACATAAGAATTGACTTAAAAATTGATGGACATATGAATGGTACTTGCATGAATTTATGTGTTTTAAATTAGGGTTTTTATATTGGAAATTGGGCAAATTGCAATCCGAAAATAGGATTTTTCACAGTTTGAGGGTGGAATAAGTTTGAAAATGAGAAAAGAAGAATTCTGGTGATCGGAAGTTGTGGACTGCATGCGCCGGCGAGTGGCTGCGTGTGGCAGCGTGTTTTTGGGACAGTATGTTAGGCATGAACTGTGCTTGCTGTCTACAGGGTTGGATGTGAGAAAATATGAGTGGTGTTAAAAATAGAAGGGGGCAGAGTTGTATAGTGGGAGGGAGAGTGAGATTAGGGTTGTGGAGAGGGGAGGGAGCTTGGCCGAGGGTTTGGGAGTGGGGAAGGGTTTGGGACACTTGGGCAGTAGGGGGGCCGAGGGGGTAGGGGTGAGGTGAGGTGTGTTGGGTAGTTTGTTGGTGGAAAAGTGGGTTGAGGGAGGCGTGTGTAGGTATACAAGTGTATATGTACATGTATAGGCGTGGGCATGTATATGTATATACGTACACATAGTTGGAGGTTAATAGGATGTCGAATATCGAACAACTAATAATCGATGTGATTGTAATTGACATGTGAGTATTTGTAAACATGTGATCGATATTGATTGTTGAGAAAAATATTTAGAAAACTGATATTTGAAAATGTTTTTAAGATCGTTCATCGCATATTTAGAAAATCACTCTTACAAGGGAAATATATTATTAAGTTGGATTGGTTCCAAACAAACGGGCTGGCCGAGCACATATGACAACATCGACAGACTGCTCGGACACATATGACCGCCAATGGCGCCGTCCAGGCACATGTGACTATATCGATAGGCCAGCTAGACAAATCGACCATTGAGGGACCAATTCATAAGTCTTGCAATATAAGTCGCTTGTAAGGCAAATGCTATAGCCATTGCATCGAAACCAAATTTGAAATCGTTGTCGAAAATCGTATCAAATATCGCATTGTATCGAACTTGGTATTTTTGAAAAATCGAACTTGGAAATTTATTTGTATCGCTTTGCATCGATCTGAAAATTGCATCATCGCTTTTGATTGTACTAACCCTTACTTGACTATGATTTAGTTGTGCGTGACTTTGTTGCTTGATTGGTAGAATGGTAAATTTATAATTTCATTTGCGAATGAGAAGCATGTTATTTTCTATATTGTTATTTATTTATTTTATAACACTTGCTTGTCCATGTATGATCTCATGGTAATTATAGTGAGGTTACTTGCTAGGCAAAGTGTCCCTTATACTATAATTTACCGTCGCCTTGCAGATAATCAAGATTACGAGCTACTACAAGGAGATGCAGAAATACCGCATTATGATGTTTCGAGGGACTTCTCGTCCGGAGGAGGCGGAGATATAGCTGAGGAATGTATCTGACTAGCTCCTGTTGTTGCAAATGCCTTAGGAGCTGAGAGTTGAGGTTGTTGTATCATTCCTTGAGGGAGATGCTGAGCAGTGGTGGCATAGTGTGCAGATCCGCCGAACCCTGCAAGTGACGTGGACATAATTCTGAGAAGCGTTTTAGAAATTCTATGTTCCGAAAAGCGTGATTCAGACGAGGATGACTGAGTTCCACACGCTGACTCATTGTTCTATGACAATGGCCTAGTACATTGAGCGTTTCCATACACTAGGATGATACATGCTATCTACCATTGAGAATGATAGTGCAAAGATACTGATGTACAGAATAGTGTTGCACTCTCGCATTCAGATTGGGATTGTGCATGCGAGGCCGTGGACTTATGAGGATTTGTTGCAGGTGTGTCGCGAGGTTGAGGAAGATCGTTAGAGAGTGGCGACTGAGGAGAGTGGCAAGAGGCCCTGTGAGGATTCTGGCTCAAGGAGATCAGGGCGTTGGGTGAAGGTGCCCCGACGTCACTCGACTGGTCAACCATTCTGGCCACCTCAGCAGCAGGGGCAGAAATATATGACTCAGCCACTGACGACCGCGGGACCAACCGTGACTGATGCGCAGTCGAAGAGGGATGTTGGACCACTGCCACCACCATGTGTTCACTATGGACGCCCACATTCGGGCTAGTGTCGAAGGACTATGAACGTATGTTATAGATGCGGTAAGCCAAGACATTTTGCAAAAGAGTGCGTCGGGCAGAGGCAGGCGCCACCGCCACCGCCATAGCAGAGTCAGGGCCAGCAGAAAGGTAGGGCAAGGACCAATACTCAGGTTCATGCGATGACTAAGGCAGACGTCGAGGAGGCTGGCGATGTCGTAGCAGGTACAAGTAAATTAAGCATTTTGTTCCAAATTCAGTTTAATTTCATGTTTTTTATCTGTGTTTATGTGCCATGTGACTAACCCTAAATGTGTTAGGCATAATTTTGATAAACAAAGTCCCCGCCAACTTCTTGTTGGATAGTGGTGCAAGCCACTCTTTCATCGCCAAGAAATTTGTCAAAAACCTTAATATCTTACCCGAATGGCTTAGACCTCATATCGAGTTCAAGCAGCAGGTGACTAGGTGTTGGTATCTCATCATCAGTACAGAGGGTGCCAACTGGAAATAAATGACCAAGAGTTCTCTACAAAATTGATTTCGATTTCGATAAGGGATTTTGATGTCATTCTGGGCATGAATTTGCGGACAAAGTATCATGCCACTATTGACTGTCGGCAGTAGAAGGTAAGCATCAAGGGTTTTGACATGCAAGAAACTATCTTCCAGTGAGATTCTAAGCTGAAGAAGATGCCCAAAAGAATATTATTGAGAAAAAGAGTTTGAGTGATTCACAAAATGCATGATTTAAATAACGTGTGTCAAAGAAATGCATGGCACAATTTATTACTTGACACGTTTTTGCGACAGACTCGCCTTATATACTTTATATATAATGTTGCCTTATTAAAAAGCCATGAAGCTTTAAAGCTTACATCAAATGGAAAACATTTGTTGTGTTTGAACTATTTTCAGGTGCCACCATTAATGAACTAAACTAGTTCATTAACTGAAGTACTTAGTTAAATGAACTAAGTAGTTCATTAAATGGAGATATATTTGGAGAAGGCATGATGGCAACAAATTGAGGAATGGAAAGTCTCCTTTTACACATCATCACACGTTTTATGTATATTACATATATATATTTATTTTTTATAAAAATGCACAATACACATATATTCTGACGTACTACCGACACGTTACATATATTACGAACGTACGTCAATGTCACACCAATATACTTACCTCATATTTATGAGTATATTCAGGTCTTATATCATATGATATAAGTCATGGTGATGACAAAATTATGACGACACAATACACATATATTCTGACGGACTACCGACACGTTACATATATTACGAACATACGTCAACGTCAAACCACTATACTTATCTCATATTTATGAGTATATTTAGGTCTTATGTCATATGATATAAGTCATGATGATGACGAAATTATAACGACACGTTACAAGGCTGTAAACAAAAAATTACCATATCAGGTGACAACTGAAACTTCGCCAACGTGTCACGTACTTGCCATATATATATATGGCCAGACCATACACTTCAAAAATGGCTACAAATTTCATGGTTTACATGGTACAATTAGCCATAAAATTATTCCATGTTGGCATAGACAAATCACCCCCAATTAAGGCCAAATTGTGGAGATTCTAAATTCATATTTTGAGCACATGTAGGCGCCACTTTGATCATCCATTAGAGCTGAATTTTAAAGTTATTTTATATATATTATGTGTGAGATAATATGTATAACATGTGCAAAAAAGATGGAATATAATCAGAGAAAAACCCCGCAGTCGACAAAAGTTGAAAATTGGTTTTCTACGAACACAACACATGAAACGTTTTTGGCATGACGTGTAACATGTATCTAGACATTTTTTACATATTCAATACATATTAAAGTGTTCTAGAATATTCAAATTAGGCCTGATTGGAATACACCATATGTGTATAATTATTTTGCACCATTTTACAAAGTTTACTTAAATAAATTCAGCACATGTTCAAGATGCATATCCACGCCTACTCAGCCTTGATGGAGCTTATGTGGAGCTTAGTTGGCATCCCAATTGGTGGAGAATAAGCCACAAAAGGTTAGTGACATAATGGAGGAAGCTACACAAGGTAATATTTCAAACTTTGTTACAAATGTAACACATGCTAAAAATTCAACGTGTTAATGGATATGGCCGATTTTTATGCTCTTAATTGTGATAAATTTGCTTCTCAATATTCAAGAGATTGATGTGTAGTAATATGGCAACATTTCAAAGTCTTGAGATGATGTAGCACATGCTGAAAATTTCAACATGTGAGACTTTGTGAGTGGCGATATTATGGTCTTTATGATGACCAATTTGATTCCCAAATTAGTAGAGATTGATTGAATGCTATTTGGAAATGTTTTTACTACTATTTTGGCACATGTTTTAGATGATATTCTCAGATTTTTACAGTCATCAAGTGATGACAAATCTCATCCAATCAAAGAGTGCCAAGTAAGCAAGGCCAAGACAATCATCCAATCAAATTGTGCCAAGTAAGCAGGTTGATGTCACATCTATGCAATGCATTCTTCCAAGGAATTAAAAGAGAATTCTCAAGGTGAAGAAAGCCCTAGAGGGGGTGGCCAACTTGATTAAAAGGAGAAGTTGTTAGAATCCTCTAACACGAACCGTTTTTCTCAATTAAACGATTCCAAAGAAGAGTCGTCTTACATCATCAATGCATTAAAATCAAAGATCTCATCATTAACGACACAAAATGATGAAATGAAATCCGAGATTTCAAACTTGAAATCAAGGAGTATAAATCTAGAAAAAATAGTAAAACAATTTGAAACATGTACAAACATGCAAGAGTCGTCTTACATCATCAATGCATTAAAATCAGAGATCTCATCATTAACGACACAAAATGATGAAATGAAATCCGAGATTTCAAACTTGAAATCAAGGAGTATAAATCTAGAAAAAATAGTAAAACAATTTGAAACATGTACAAACATGCAAGATCACATCATTTCTTCACAAAAACATGATAACGACAAACCGGATTAAGATATGTTGAGAAAAATGAGACATTAAATAAATCAACCAAATTCATTCCGGCAAAGAAAATAGATGCACCCAAGATATATGTGGCGCCTAAGAAGACGCCTAGATCCCTCGGTATATCATCTCATCATGCTTCTTCTTCATATCATATGAGATATAATTATTTGCCATATAGATATGAAACGAAACCATTGATAGATACACAATGATCATACAACAAAAATGCATTTAGATCACGCACTATGCACACTAACACAAAGGCATATCAAAAGCAAAGATCCATACCATGTGCATGATGGGATTCTCGGCCAAAGGCCAAACGCGTTTGTCCCTAACATATATTATATTGCGTTCTCACCTTTTGGAAGACCTAGAAAGGTCACCCAAATTTGGGTAACAAAAGGGACATTTGCAAAGGGTTGAATAAATAACTCTTAAGAACGCACTTTTGATATTATTGCACAATACACTTGAAATGCATGATTTTTTTGCTATTTCTTTCTTACATGCACTTTTGATTTTATTTCCAAAATAAAGGGAGAGAGAAAGTGCATGATTTAAGGGGGAGCGAGAGTGATTGATTGCAAAAATCAAGGGGGAGAGAATTCAAAATTCAAAATTTGAATTTGTGCACGATTGGAGGGGGCGATTAAATCTAAATCACGAACTAAGATTATTTTGTAAATCATCAAAAGGGGGAGATTGTTGAGAAAAAGATTTTGAGTGATTCACACAATGAATGATTTAAATAACATGTGTTAAAGAAATACATGGCACAATTTATTACTTGACACGTTTTTGCGACAAACTTGCCTTATATACTTTATATATAATGTTGTCGTACTAACAAGCCATGAAGTTTTAAAGCTTACATCAAATGGCAAACATTTATTGTGTTTGAACTATTTTCAGGTGCCATCATTAATGAACTAAACTAGTTCATTAAGTGAAGTACTTAGTTAAATGAACTAAGTAGTTCATTAAATGGAGATATATTTGGAGAAGGCATGATGTCAACAAATTGAGGAATGGAAAGTCTCCTTTTACACATCATCACACGTTTTATATATATATATATATATATATATATATATATATATATATTAATTTTTTATAAAAAGGCACAATACACATATATTCCGACGTACTACCGACACGTTACATATATTACGAACATACGTCAACGTCACACCAATATACTTACCTCATATTTATGAGTATATACAGGTCTTCTATCATATGATATGAGTCATAAGGATGACAAAATTATAACGACACAATACATATATATTCCGACGTACTGCCGATATGTTACATATATTACGAACGTACGTCAACGTCACACCACTATACTTACCTCATATCAGGTCTTATATCATATGATATAAGTCATGGTGATGAAAAAAATTATAATGACACGTTACAAGGTTCTAAACCAAAAATTGTCGTATCGGATGACAACCGAAACTTCGCCAACGTGTCACGTACTTACCATATATAGATGTCCAGCCCCTACACTTCAAAAATGGCCACAAATTTTGTGGCTTAAATGGTACACTCAGCCATAAAATCATTCCATGTTGGCACACACAAATCACCCCCAATTAAGGCCAAATTGTGGAGATTCTAAATTCATATTTTGAGCACATGTAGGCGCCACTTTGATCAGCCATTAGAGCTGAATATTAAAGTTATTTTATGTATATTATGTGTGACATAATATATATAACATGTGCAAAAAAGTTGGAATAAAATCGAAAAAAAATCGCGTAGTCGACAAAGGTCAAAAATTCGGTTTTCTACGAACACAACACATGAAACGTTTTTGGCATGACATGTAACATGTATCTGGAAACTTTTTACATATTCAATACATATTAAAGTGTTCTAGAATATTCAAATTAAGCTGATTGGAATATACCATATGTGTATAATTTATTCTGTACTATTTTACAAAGTTCACTAAAATAAATTCAGCACATGTTCAAGATGCATATACATGCCTACTCAGCCTTGGTGGAGCTTATGTGGAGCTTAGTTGGAATCTCAATTGGTGGAGAATAAGCCACACAAGGTTAGTGACATAATGGAGGAAGCTACACAAGGTAATATTTCAAACTTTGTTACAAATGTAACACATGCTGAAAATTCAGCATGTGTGAATGAATATGGCCGATTTTTATGCTCTTAATTGTGATAAATTTGTTTCTCAATATTCAAGGGATTGATGTGTAGTAATATGGCAACATTTCAAAGTCTTGAGATGATCTAGCACATGCTGAAAATTTCAGCATGTGAGACTTTGTGAGTGGCGATTTTATGGTCTTTATGATGATCAATTTGATTCCCAAATTAGTAGAGATTGATTGAATGCTATTTGGAAATGTTTTTACTACTATTTTGGCACATATTTTAGATGATATTCTCAGATTGTTACAGTCATCAAGTGATGACAAATCTCATCCAATCAAGGAGTGCCAAGTAAGCAAGGCCAAGACAATCATCCAATCAAGTTGTGCCAAGTAAGCAAGTTGATGTCACATCTATGCAATGCATTCTTCCAAGGACTTAAAAGAGAATTCTGAAGGTGAAGAAAACCCTAGAGGGGGACGGCCAACTTGATTAAAAGGAGAAGAGATAAGACAATTCTCATATTCTATCAAGTGCAAAAAGTGTCTTCTACTTTCTTCTTCTACCATTCTTTCTTCTTCTCTCTCAATCCTATTGTATCTATATTCAAACATATTGTACAGACTTTATTCATACCACCATACAAGCCTCATTGTTTTAAAAGGTTCATCAAGGTGAGATCAACCTTCATCCACTCGGTGGTAGTATTCGTGATCATTGTGATTCCTTGCTCGATTATAAGGGGTTGGAGTTGGTGTGTAACTCTAGAAACCCTTGTGGTAAGGTGTTATTTTTTTTAGTGATAACCGAGGAAGGTGTCCTCAAAGACTGGAGTAGGTTGTCTTAACCGAACTAGTATAAAATGCTCGGTGTTATTCATTTTAGTACTTTACTTTCTGTTTCTCACACGTTCCATCGCTTTCATTGCATTAGAAAATATATCAAACGACTTTCAAAAATTACCAAACTTTGCAAAAACATAGTCACACCTCCTAACTATCATTTGGCACAAGTTTCCACCCATTTAGATAAGTATAAGTCAATTAAACGTTAAGAGTTCTGAGACTAGTGTAATTTGATCTTTAGACTTGCAAAGGTTGAGAACTTGAACATATTTGACATACTTCCCAAAGGAATTTTTCAAATTTATTTCAACCCATTAAAAGAAATATATTAAGGGGTTTGTCATTAAAGTTTCAGGCCCTTTGGAGTCACGGATTAATCGGAATGAAATTTTCAAATCAGACTACCGTTTCTGGCAGATTTGGCAATCTGACCACGAACAATTTTGCAAAGGGTTAGAGGTTGAATTTTGATCTGAAATTTTTAAGAGATACTCAGAACATCTGAGAGTACAATCTCTCTAAATTTCAGAATTTTTGAAGGCTTGTAACCTAGTTTTTCAAACATTTCAAAACAGGACCTGAAAACAGAAACTGTTTTCAGGAGTTGTTTTTTTGGTCAAAACATTTTAAAAACCAAATTTTTCGCATCCACTATTTAACCCCCCCTTCTAGTGGTGCCTTACAGGTCCTACAAATATATCTGATCACAGCCCAGGCTTGTCAGGAATTGAGAAAAGGCGCTGAAGGTTTTCTAGTCTATGCTATGGACGTTGAGCAGCAGGTACCACCTATTGACCAGATTCCGATGGTAAACGAGTTCAAAGATGTCTTCCCTGACGAATTATCAGGCTTACCATCGAACAGAGAGGTTGAATTAGCGATAAATCTTATTTCAAGTGCGGAGCCTATATCGAAAGCGCTGTATCATGTGGCTCCGATAGAAATCAAGGAGTTGAAGGAGAAATTGCAAGAACTCTTAGATCGCAAATTCATCTGCCCCAGCATCTCACCTTGGGGAGCCCTAGTATTATTCGTGAAGAAGAAAGATAGGAGCATGAGATTGTGTATCGATTATCGTGAGATAAATAAGATCACAATCAAGAATAAATATCCTCTACCCCGGATCGAGGACCTTTTGACCAGCTGAAGGTAACCCCTTTAAATAACGTCATTAATATGTAGTACTTTTTAAACTCTAACTAACCGCATATGTTTGCATCCCTACAGGGTGCAAAAGTATATTCCAAAATAGATCTTTGATTCAGATACCACTAGCTAAGGATTAAAGCAAGGGATATTCGGAAGACCGCTTTTCACACTAGATATGGACACTATGAGTACTTAGTGATGCCGTTTGGACTGAACAATGCTCCAGCAACCTTCATGGACTTGATGAATGCAGTATTCAGAGATTAGTTGGATAAGTTTGTGGTGGTCTTCAACGACGATATCTTGGTCTATTCTCCCGATGAAGAGACGCATCCCGAGCACTTAAGGGAAGTTCTGGGGACCCTCATGCAAAAATAGTTATATGCCAAATTCAGCGAGTGTGAATTCTGGTTGAAGAGCGTGGCGTTCTTGGGTTACGTAGTATCAAAGGAGGGGATCTCAGTGGATCCGAAGAAGATTGAGGCTATCACAGAGTGGCCCAGTCCAACCAATGTGACTGAAGTAAGAAGCTTTCTTGGGTTGGCTGGCCACTATAGAAAGTTTGCCGATGGCTTCTCTAGTATACCGATGCCACTAAGTAGATTTACGCAGAAGAAGACGAAGTTCGAGTGGACTGCGGATTTTGAGAAAAGCTTCACCGAGTTGAATACGAGATTGACCACCGCCCCTGTATTGGCGCATCCTTCAGGTTCTGAAGGGTTTGTTATCTACAGTGATGCGTCCAAGAGTGGACTGGGTAAATGTAAATGACTTCGAGTTGGCTTTATACACATTACAATTGTGGTCTAATTTATTCGTTTGAGGGTGTGTCTCGCATCAACTGAAGCCCTACGAACAGAACTATCCGACTCATGATCTCAAGCTAGCGGCAGTGGTTTTTGCACTTAAGATATAGCATCACTATTAATAAGGAGAGAAGTGCAAAGTATCACTAATAATAAGAGTTTGAAGTATCATTTCACAGAAAGAGCTAAACATGCGTCAAAGGAGATGGTTGGAGCTACTGAAGGACTACGATTTGATTATTAGTTACCATCCCGGTAAGGCAAACCGATCTGTTGATGCGCTAAGTATGAAATCGAGCAATGCCACACAGACACCTTTGGGAAGAGAAATTGCAAAGTTTGGTTTGGATATTGTGGAGGATACAAAAAAACATTCTAGTGACCTTGAATATCACCCCCTTGTTGATTGATCAGATTAAAGAGGCTCAGAAAGATCATGTGACCCTAAAAGATATTCAAGAGAGGATGATGACTAGTCAGATTTATGGCTTTCAGATGCATGATGATGGCATCATATGGTACCAAGGAAGGTTGTGTGTTCCTGATATTGAGGACCTCAAGAAAGAATTGTTGAAGGAGGCACACAACTCGAGGTTGTCGATTCATTCGAGTGCCACGAAGATGTATAATGACCTAAAAAAGCATTACATGTGGAGTGACATGAAGAGACATATAGCCGAGTTTATTGGGAGGTGTCTCATTTGTTAGTAAGTTAAAGCAGAGCATCAGAGGCCTAGAAGTTTGATGTTACCGTTGCAGATACCTGAGTGGAAGTGGGAGCATGTGACAATGGATTTTGTGGTGGGGCGCCTGAGAACTAGAAACGACAGCAATAGCATCTGGATTATTGTGGACAGATTGACGAAGTCAGCTCATTTTCTGCCCATACCGACTGACGCCACCATGGAGAAATTGATGAAGCTTTACATTGATAATATCGTCAGCTTGCATGGAGTCCCAGTTACTATTGTATCTGATCGCGACCCGAGGTTTACTTCTAGGTTTTGGTCAGCATGTTAATAGGGGATGGGAACAGAGTTATGATTGAGCATAGTATTTCATCCCCAAACCGACTGTTTGCCAGAGATAATGATCCAGATATTGGAAGATATGTTGAGAGCTTATGCTTTGGACTTCAAGGGGAGCTAGGACGGCATGGTTAAATTGATAGAGTTTTCCTATAATAACAGTCACCACAGTGCCATCGGCATGTCACCTTTTGAGGCTCTCTATGGACGCAAGTGTAGATCTTCTATCCATTGGGACAAAGATGGAGAGCGAGCTGTCACTGGACCAGGGCTAGTCGAGCAAACCAAAGAGAAAGTGAAGATCATAAGTGATAGACTCAAGATCGCACATGATAGGAGTAAGAGTTGAGCTGATACTAAGAGACACCCTTTAGAGTTTGAATTAGGAGAGAAAGTTTACCTTAAGGTGTCACCCACTAAGGGTGGGATGCATTTTGGAGCAAAAGTTAAACTAAGTCTGTGTTACGTGGGTCCATATGAGATACTTGATCGAGTTGCCATTTTGTCCTACCATTCGGCATTACCCCTGTCTTGGCTCAAGTGCACAATGTCTTTCACGTATTGTAGTTGAGGAGGTACTTTCCAGAACCGAGTCATGTGTTGGATGCTCAGCCACAGAAGGTGCGTGCTAACGATGCCTATGAGGAGACCCGTATTCGGATTGTATATCGTAAGATCAAGTGTTGAGGCATCCGATCATTCCTAATGTGAAAGTGCAGTGGACCAACCATATGGAGCGAGAAGCGACTTGTGAGGTCGAGGAGCTTATGCGCGAGCGCTATCCACATCTCTTCGAATAAGGTATGCAATTTTCAAGGACGAAACTTGTTGTAAGGGAGAGGAGTAGCATAATTATTAGTTAACTATTAAATAAAAAGATAAAGATGAATACAAATGAAATAAGAGTTAATACACCCTTGGAAACTAGAATCTAACCTAAGTAGGAAACTCAATTATACATATCCAACTACCTTGACTCTCTATGTATATACACACACTAAACAAAAAAATAAACTGCACAATTCCCCCAAATCACACCTGCCGCCCCTATTGCCCTTCACACACAAAAGAAAAAAAATATTAAAATCCCAGTTTTTTTAGAGTTGGCGGCCACCTGGAATAGAAAAAGAAAAAAATATTTAAACACCATGCATAGAGGCAGCCATGGTGTAGGGAGAAAAAGAAGTTGCGTAGAGTATTCGTTGGAGAAGGGTAGGTGCCTATTCCCCTTGTTTTGGTACAAATCAATCATGTCCGATCAATATCGTATTTGCTTTATGTAAAATTATTGTTTAAATAGCTAAATTCATGTTTTTAAATTCAAATTCGTGACTTTTACACCGTTTGATCGTATATGTATGTGTGCGTGCTATGTTGATGATCATGTGACCCGAAAAGGAATTAAAAAGAATGGATTTTTGCGCGATAAAATGGAAAATTGCATGAATAGCCTTAGAAATAGGTCACGTAGCCCAAAAGTTATGTAGGAATTAAACGGGAAATTGGAAAACGTGATTGCACGGTGGCGCGTGAGTGTCACACGCATGTTTCAGGGACGGTGCGTGAAGACCACGTACGGTCCTGGTTGGTGCGTGTAGCCCACGCGCGACCATGATTGTTGCAGCGTGTCTGTGGCATTAAAAGGAGTCAAATAAAATTGGTTTGGGTCGATTTGGAGTTAAATTGAAGATTTTCTTGAGGTTAGAAGAAAATAAGATTTAATTGAAAAAAGAAAAAAAAAGGAAAATTCAAGTCAGCCAGGTCAGGCTGACCCGGATCCGGAGCAGCTGACCCACCAGTGGAGGGCTAGACCAGGCCAGCCTGGTTTGGTCTGAAATGTGGGCCGGGTTGAGCTGCTGATTGAAAAAATTAAATTGATTTGGGTCAGAGGGTCAGGTCTGACCCGAAGGCCGGACCCGAGTTTAGGTCGGGTTAGTCAAAGTCGGCCGTGTCAAGGATTCTGGGCCGGGCCAGATGTTTTAAAAAAGAAAGAAAATGGGAAAGAGGGCCACGGCTGGCCAGCCAGGTCTGGGTCGAGCCGCGGGTCCAAAAAAAGAAAGGGTCGGATCCGTTTTAAAAAGAGGAAATTTAAAAATTAATTTCAGAATATAATAAATATTGAAATAATAAAATAATAATTATTAGAAATATATATAAAATTCTAGAAAATTAGAGATTAATTCTAGAAAATTAGTATTTAATTCCATAAAATGTAAAATGGTGAAAATGAAGTCTTTTCATTAACTTTTTGAATTTATAATCACTAAATATAATAAATAGTAAATAGTAAGAGAAAATTAAGAAAAAATAGTATAAAGTGACAGAAAAATCTATATAAGCTAGAAAAAATATAACTGATCGCAAATAATACTTGCAGACATTCCCAATAATTAATGTAAAGGAATTGAATGATAAATAAATTCTGAAAGTGGAAAATAAATCCTAAAAAAAAGTGGAAAATATAGGAAAATCAAGAATGATGCAACGAACGACCATAAAGTGAATTTTGCATTGCATTCATGGCACGTGCATTGTATTTTGCCTAAAAGGCGTATACAGTAGCAACCGAAAATAGTGGACTGTAGTGAAGAGCTGCATTAGCACTCAGTAATGATGGACTGTAGTCAAGAGCTACAGTAGCACTCAGAAATTCCAGGGTGGAAGGCAGTCAAGAGCTACAGTAGTACTCTTGAACTGTGGACTATAGTCAAGAGCTACAGTAGCACCCAATTAAGTCCCGGGATCATACATTGCATGGTAGAGACATGGACATATCGCTTGACATGATCTTTATTGCGTGTGACACGTAGAAGAAAGGACACGCATCATAAAGAGATACAGATTATTATGTGGAGTGACTTACTTCACGCAGTTATTTACGTTATGCTTCTGTGTTGTTACTTGAATTTTGTGGTTAGTGTATATACCATTATTGCATGCTTGTTCCGTATCGGACAGAGGTGGGTACCTACTAAGTGACGTCATATCACTCGCCCCTACTTCCCCCTCCCCCACTACAGGTTAGCAGGATTTCGAGTATATTTTCATTGAGTATGGGTCTGATCAGGCTAGTTAGGAGAATGAAGCTACAAGATTTACTTGGGAGACATGTGATGGATTATCAGATTTATTCCTTGTATGTCAGACTTTTAGATTTCATTTGATATATTGGGTTTCTTCAGCCCTAAATTGAATTTTGATTGTTTAATTATCATTTTCGCAGAAAAGAAAATTTTACGTTATTTCTAACGTGTAAGAAGTTTGAACGACGCCTTGTAGTTCTCATAGTAGACTACGACGAGTGCACCGTTCCCAAAGTTAGAACTCAGGAACGAGGCGCTACAGTTACACATGGAGTTTGAGGGCAGGAGGGAGTTGGGTCGTTTGAGGAATTGCAGGGAGAGATATGTAGGTGTTCAAGGGAGGAGGGTAGCAGTGGTATTAGAAGTAGGTTGGAGGAGGCGAGACTGGCTGAAGGAGAAAGGGAGATGGTGATGTTGGAAAGAAGGTATATTCGTTTTTTTTTCAAACATAAGGTTATTTTTGTCTCTACAAAATATTCTTCATAACATTGGCCCAAATATACATCATCAGTCAAATCATGCGCATGATTGTCTAAAATTTAGACTGCATGTGTCTTCGCAAACTAAAGTCCTTCCCTAACACACTAGCGCACTATATGCTTATTAGTGTGTCATGTATGTAGATATATATAGAGTCGGAGGTCTTACTGAAAGAAAACTCTCTATCCTTTGAGATGGATGTATTCCTTGTTTGTCTCTCACCCTTTTCAGATCCTAATGATAGCTTTTGTTACAATGTACATTGCTATGTGTTATTATTGTTGTGTCTCTTAGACACATGGGTCAGAAACGCATGAGATTTTAATTGTATTATCTAACATTACAGGTTATTGGCGAATCACAACACATTCGGGTTTTTTTGACAATAATTCCATAAATGCGAATGTATGATATGAAAAGAGTAGTGATGAAGCTGGATCTTCACCAAGGATCAGAGATGATCCGAAATAAACGTTGTTAGCTGTTCTTGAGTAGTGTATTCAAGATACTTCCCAGATAACCTGCACAAGGAAGCAATGATCAAAGGTCCCAGGGTTATGACCCCGGATTAAACCCTCCGACGCTCAAGTCAGTTTGGGACATTGTCACTGAGATAATTTTGTGTTTTGAAGAGTTTGAGGTGATCTCACAGCTTTGGTATGAAGATTTCTCTATATTAGCTCTTGGAGAAGAAAGGTTTCAGATCCCCCTTTTTTGTGCCCCTCTCTGGCCAGTTGATGGGACGGAAACGTGTGTCAAGAGGGCTGCTTTGTCTGCTGTAAATATACTGTGTGACAAGACAGCCTGCGAATGTGGCTGCGTCAGTGGTTGAACCTATGACACATAGGGCAGCTAGCAATAATGATTCTGTACTTGGCCAAGCGATGCTTGACACCTGGAAAGCACTTGCAAGATTGTATTAGTGGGTCCCAGATGGCAGTTGACTTTTCAAAACCCAGCCAAACTGACGAATCCGAGGTTAAGGTTTGAAGCAAACAAAGTGCTGAGGCTAAGACATCTTTGAGGCCACGCAGAACTTGATTCCTTGTGAAGTTATACTAATATTTGAATATAACTGAGGCTGACCAAAAGTAGTTGGTTAACTAACATATTGCTGAACCATGGTTCCCCTAGAGTTCAACTAAGAATATGGACGAGATGAGCTGCTCTCTGTGGTTTGGCCAAAAGTAGCTAAATCTTCCGAGCCAAGCTGACTAAGAAATACTTGGATTTGCCTTAGTCATTTTAGAAGATTTGTCTAGAATGTCGATGATGGAAGCCGAGGCTGATATCTTCTGGCCGAGATAGACTAGTCAAGTAGCTGAACCTGAACTACGTTGACTGTTTGAGTATCTGAAAATTTTTGTCTTATCTGAGCGGGTAGATTTTGTCTCATCACTTTGCCCCCAAATTAGTCTGGCCGAGCCGAGCAGGAAGGGCAGGCTGATCGATTCAGAGCTTTTAATGCATTGTCCTGTCAAGTAGTGACGTGTCTGCCTCCGGTTGGGCCGTACTGTGCATTTACTACTTGCATAGACTGCGAAGCGTCAGTTACGCAGCTTTTCACATCCGGCAGTTGAAGGTATCAAGGACGAAACCCTCGAGGTGTCTGTTAGGATGGTTGATCAGGGGCTATAAATAGAGACTGCGAAGTAACAATTCATTTCTTCCTTCTGCTTTCGTCTTCATCATTTTCCCTCTGGTTTTCTTTTCTTCTCCGGCGAACCTTACCCAGTTTTCTCTGGTGCTCTCTGTTTCCATTGGCTGTCTCTTTGCTTTTCCTCAACCCAACCTCGCTGTAAGTCTTCTCTTCTTCTACAATGTCTTCTAGATCTCATAATTCTCAAAACATTTCTGAAGGTGCATCTTACGCCGGCGGTGGTGGAGAAAACCGTAATTCTTCATCTTCATTTGGTAGGATTGTCTCCACTGATGACCGTCCGCTAGTAAGATTGCACAGAGCCATTAGTGGCGCTACTGGACCTAGGCATGTTGCTTAGTCCGGTGGTGCTATCAACGTAGTGGATTCTTTGCCGGAGCGACCAGAAGTGGCTCCTACTCCGGCGACTGTGAATCCTCCGGCAATATAGAAGGCCCCCTCTCTGTATACGGGGGTAATTAATAGAGGTCTACCCTCTGTTTATGTTCAAGAGTCTCGTTGTATTTTGTCTGGGGCTGAGCTGAGCCGAATATGTAAAAAGTACAAATTTGACATAGAGCGGTTCAACCCAATCTTACCTTTGCCGGGTCAGACAGCTTATGATCCTCCAAAGGATTATGAAGCTGTCTATGAATAGTATTTCAAATTGGGGTTCAGTCTTCCTGTTCCTGAACCCTTTGCCTGCATTCTTCGTGCTTACAATCTCATACTTCCCTAAATAAAACCCAATGGTCTGAAGATGATTCTTTGCCACCTTCTTTTTCTCCGAATAACTGAGACTCCTTTCCATAATAATGTATTTAGAGGTCTCTTTTCTTGTCGACTCTCGGATAGCTGGTACTATTTTAGTAAGCGAGTTCCCAATAGCGAGTTCAACCTTGCTATCAATATCCCTTCCTTCACAAAAAACTGGAAGGGGAAATTTTTCTATATTAAAAAAGATGGTCTGCCCAAATGGAACGTCTGGAAATCTGGCAAGGCAGACAACCTGAGGCCGAGCGCAAAGCACTGCAATGAAGCGGCCAGACTTCAGAGTCTGCCTGTTGTGATAGACTGGCAGAAGGTGGACTCCACCATTTTGGAAGCGGCTGACCTTGGCCATTTGGCTTTAAGTCAAGATTATCGACCACTTAGTCCCGACAACTTAGAAATAGTCAGAAGTTGGTCCCTGTTTGCTTCGACTGTTTTTTTTAACTTCTAGTTGATAACTTTCTTGTTCATTATGCAAGCTCAATGGCTTCTAAAAACGATTATTATGCCAACAAAATGGCTGAGATTGCAGCCCGCAAGAGCGCTCGAAGGTCCACACAAGGATCCGCGGCTGCCTCTGCCGGGATGACTTCTACCCTGGCTTTGCCCCCATCCACCAATGTTCTTAGGGTCGAGCCCAGACCTGAACCAATCAGGGATGATCCAGCTAAAGTTGCTGAGCCTGAACCAGATACTTAAATTTCTTGAGTTTTATCTTCTGTAATGTTAAGACTTAACATTAACTTGTCATTTGGTGCTTTTTTTGCAGCTCTGCCAATTGTTGAGATTCAAGATGAAGAGGCCGAGTCCTCCCTCAAGCTCGGACCCCTACTGAGTCCAACCGATCAACTGGAGCTGGTGAACCCTCCGTCGAAGGAAGAGGCAAAGGGGGGAAGTCCCATCCAGGAGCCCTGATGCGGGTACTTCTATGCCTTCAGAGGCGGACTTGCCTCATCCGTCTGAGGTGATCCCACTTCAGCCTTCTGAAGCGCCAAGGCTAATCCTTGGTGAGTTTCTGGAACAAGACTCGACTGTGGAGCATGCCACAGCCAGACGTCTTAACCAACTGATGGTTCTGCATATGGATCGTGACAGATTCAAGGCTGCATCATGGGAAGAGCTCATCAACGCCTATCATATAAACCTCGCCTTGGTAAGTACTTTTCTTCTGAGTGTTTGTGTTGAATGATAACACTTGAGAATTTTCTAACTTTGTTGCTTTCGCATATCCGAGCTCAAGAATTAGAGGTTTGCGAGCGGGGGCGAGAAATTTAATGAGGCGCTCCAGGCCAAGACAAAGGAGCTTGAGGAGGCCAATCAGTTGATGGCCGAGCAGGTCAGAGAAATCACTGCCCTGAAGGCCGAAGTTACCACTCTTTGCCAAGGGAAGGAAGAGGCTGAGATGATGTTGTCCACTTCCAACTCTAAGGTGGATGAGTTGGAAAATCAAGTGTCCAACTTAGATTTTTCTTCAACCCAGGCCTTGACTGAGAATGAATCCTTGAACAAGGATAAGGCCGAGCTACTGCAACAGAAAGAAGCTTTGGAAGAACAGCTAGCTCATCTACCTCAAAAGTTAACCGAAGCTGAAACCAAAGCAGTGGCTGAGTTTAGAAGATCCCAACTGTTTGAGGAAAAAAATGTTGCTCATGCAGAGCACATGTATGGAGGTAGGCCAAACAAAGGCCATTGACGTCTGCTCAAAAGTCTGTCCCAACTAAATAAGGAAGATCCCCAGATAAATGAACTTTACAATTCAACTGCTGCTCAAGGATTCAACACTCAGTTCAAGCAGTTTTTGGATGGGGCTGATCTTAGGGAGGCATATGAGTATACTTTAGTCTTTATGTAATAGGGCTAAGATGCCTGTTTGTACTTGAATTTTTCCAATGAAAAAATTTCTAAGTGTCTTAACCTTTTGCATTTGTAGCTTTTCATTCTTCGTTGCTCTTTTTGTTTCGTAATCTCTGCTAAGTTTTGTTTTAAAAAAAACTTGTTGTTGCCGAGGCTCAATGTCGGCCTTACTCTTGGCAAACTTATAACTTTGTAGACAATAAAAATAATCCAAGTCAGTAAGCTTTAGGTTTTCTTTTCGAATAAACCTATTATTCTACTGAGCCGAGCCGAGAATTGGATAAGAATGAAGCCTGCTTGAATATTGAGCTGAACCATTATACTTGATCCACTTTAGCCGAGATCACACTGCGTAATGCCTTGAAATAACTACTTAGAAAAATTTTAAGTTTTCTATCGCCATAAAACTTGTGAAGGTATTCTGCCCTGATTAAAGAAGAATCTCTTCATAGCACGGTGCTTGACTTCGGCTCTGCTAAAGATTTTATAACGCCCTTATTTGGCCTGAGCCTGCTGAGATTCTTGAATGATAGTTACTCAGCCTCGGATTAGCCGAAATAAAAATTAATTCTGTCTGAACTAAAGTAAACTTGTTACTTCATTTGATCCCACTAATAGTTAAGCAAGATGAAAAGATAGCCTTTTGCAAAATCTCAATACTGGCACTGCCATTAAAGCATTGTTTTATTCAAATCCTCAGCACTGCTGACGACTATACAAACATATATTGAGTTCTGCTCAGCTGGCTCAACCCTGCTGAAGTGAAGCACTTATACATCACTGATGTAAAAGTCTTAAGTGTGCAGAATACCAAGTTCATGGTAAAGTCTTGCCTTTCAAGGTTTATAATTTGTATGCTCCTGCTGAATGCACCTTGATCATACGATAATGATCTTCCCACTTAGGGTTAAAGGTCCCAGTTGGTGCTGCATGACTTGCTTCATTATTACGTAATACTAAATCTCCCACTTTATAAGACCTTAGTCGCACTCGAGAATTATAGAACTGAGCAATTAAATTTTTGTTTTGAGCCATGCGAACGTGGGATTGTTCCCTTTTTTCTTCTAACTCATTCAAATTCAGACGTAGCACTTGGTCATTCGTCTGAGCAGAGTAGTAATTCACACGAGCAGAGCTGGAACCAATCTCAGTTGGAATGACTGCCTCAGTGCCATAAACTAAGGAAAAAGGTGTTTCCTTAGTGGAAGTAAAAGGAGTAGTACGGTATGTCCATAATACACTAGGGAGTTCATCCACCCAACTTGACCCAATTTTGCATAAACATTTTCTCAGGCCATCCTTGATCGTCCTATTCGCCAATTCAACTTGCCCATTTACTTGCGGGTGTGCTACTAAAGTGAATCGTTGTTCAATTTTAAGCTTAGTACACCAACTTTTGACGGGGTCGTCAGCAAATTGTTTTCCATTGTCCAAAATGAGAACTTGTGGAAGGCCGAATCAACAAATGACATTCTTTCACAAGTACTTCTTTATCTGACCCACAGTTATTGTAGCCAAGGGCTCTGCTTCCACCCATTTGGTGAAGTAATCAATGGAAACAACCAAAAATCTGAGTGAACCTGGAGCTCGGGGCTGAGGTCCAACAAGATCTATTCCCCATTGCACAAAAGGCCAATGACTTGCGATGGCAGTGAATTCTTGACTGGACAAGTGAGAGATAGGAGCATTGACTTGGCATGATTGACATTTTTTGACCAATTCTTCTGCGTCATGACGTAGAGTGGGCCAATAATAACCAGCAAGGTAGCATTTGCGTACTAAAGACCGAGCACCTGAATGGCTTCCACAAATCCCTGGTGCGTCTCTCGAAGGATGTAATCTCCCTCCTCTTTGGTTACACATCTGAGCCAGGGCTGTGAAAAAGACTTTTTATATAGGTGAACGTTAAAGAGAGCATACCTTTCTGCCTTTAGCCGAAGACATCGTGCTGCCCGTTTATCCTCGGGCTGAATTCCATGCTGCAGGAAGTTAACTATCTCATCCATCCAAGTGTTGCAATAATCAACCTGCAGCATTTCATTGGCATCAAAAGCATGGTGCTTCACTATCTCCACGACTATTTTTTTTCCCAAAGTGGTCGAAGTAGAGGAAGCAAGTCGAGATAGCGCATCAGCTCTCTTATTAGCCGACCTAGGGATATGCTCTATGTTGAAGCGCTCAAATGTCTGGCCGAGTTGCTGTACTTTTGCCAGATATCTTTTCATGTTTTCTTCCTTGGCTTCATAATCCCCATTAATCTGGGAAACAACAAGCTGCGAATCAATTCAGGAAATGATTCGTTCTGCCCCCAACTTTCTTGCGAGGCCCAGCCCTGCTATTAAGGCCTCATACTCTGCCTCATTGTTGGTCGCTTCGAAGTCAAAATGCAAGGCATATTAAAATTCTTCCTTGTTGGGATTTATTATTAGGAGACCTGCTCCACATCCATCCTTGGAAGAAGATCCATCAAAATATAAAGTCCAATCATCCATTGGATGAACATCTTCCTCCACGGATATTCCTTTAGCCAAAAAGTCTGCTAAGGCTTGAGCTTTGATTAAAGTCCGTGACTTGTATTCAATATCATACTCTGCAAGCTCCACAACCCATTTGACAGCTCGACCAGAAGTGTCTAGCCTCGTCAAAATTTGTTTCAAAGGCTGATCTGTGACCACTATGATGTGATGAGCTTGCAGGTAGGGCCTGAACTTCCTTGCAGCTACTATGAGTGCCATGACCACCTTCTCAGCATTGGGATATCTTACTTCAGGTCCATGCAGAATTTTTCTTGTGAAGTAGATGAGCTTCTGCACATTATCCTGCTCCCTGAGCAGGACTTCACTTACTGCTTCTTTGCATATGGAAAGATACACATAGAGCACTTCTCTGGGCAAAGGTGAGGTTAGCATCGGCACCTCGGCCAAATGGGACTTGAGCTCCTCAAAAGATTTTTGACACTGGTCATCCCATTGGAAAGTTGTCTTCTTTTTTAAGATCTAAAAGAAAGGAAGACATATTTTGGCAGACTTGAAGAGAAACCTGCTCAGTGCTTCAATTCTACCTGTTAACCTCTGCACTTCTTTAATATTCCTGGGGGGGATGCATGTTCTGTAAAGATTCAATCTTGGCAGGGTTTTCCTGCACCCCTTCCTTGGAGACCATGTATCCCAGAAATTTTCCAGTGTGTACCCAAATGTGCACTTCTTTGGATTCAGTCTCATGTGTGAATCTCTCAGCACAACAAAAACTTCTCTTAAGTTTTGAATATACTGATCAAGGACCTGCTCTTGATGAGCATATCATCTATATAAACCTCCATTATCCGTCCAATTTGTTCACTAAACAAAGAATTGACCAGACATTGGTAGGTAGCCACAACATTCTTCAATCCAAACGGCATGGTTACATAAAAATAAGTACCTGACTCTGTTATGAATGAAGTTTTTTCTTCATCTTCTTTTGCCATGACGATTTATGATAGCCTTTGAAGACATCCAAGAAGTCGAAGATCTCATGTCCAAGCATTGAATCAACTAACCTATCGATCTTAGGTAGTGGGTAACAATCTTTTGGACATGCCTTGTTGAGGTCAGTGTAATCTATGCACATCCGCCATGATTCGTCTTTCTTGGGGACCACCACTAGATTAGCCAACCAGATTGGGTAAAGAACTTCCACAATAAATTTTACAGCAAGGAGTTTCCTGACTTCTTCTGCAATTACTTTGATCCTTTCTGGAGCAAAATTTCTCTTCTTTTGCTTTATTGGCTTCATCTGAGGATCAACATTTAGCTTGTGCTCAGCCAAATGTGAGGGAATCCCAGGCATATCTTCTGCAGTCCATGCAAATATTATTTAAAATTCTCTCAGCAGAGCCTGCAGCTGAGTTAGCAGCTCAGACGGCATCCATATCCCGATTTTTATAACATTCTCAGGTCGTCTTGGATCAAGGATGAAGTCCTGAACTGCATCATCTGACTGTAACCATTCTTCATATGAAGGTATCAGTTCATCAAGGCTGACCTGTTGCACTGCCTCATTGCCTTGAGTAGCGACAATGTAGCTTGTATGTCACCTTGGATTGTCACCAAACCAGCTGGAGTGAGAAACTTCATACTAACATGCAGAGGTGACACAATAGCTTCCAAAGCCACTAAGGCTGGCCGACCTAACAGAATACTGTACGCAGACATCTCCTTGATCATAACAAAATCTAACCATAGACAACGGTAGGCTGGAGGTTTACCAAAACTGCCACTGAGGGTGACCAAACCTGCTGGCCGAACCGCAGCACCAGTGAAACCATACAATGAAGTGGTGATGGGTTTCATTAATGAATCTGGTAGGCCTAGCTACTTATATACCCGGTAGTACATCACATTTACAGCACTACCGGTGTCCACATAAACACGTGGCACTTCCACAATTTTGTCAGGAGCCAAGTGTATGCACAAGTCTATCACTAACCCTGTATTATTGAAGTCCAGAGGAATGGAGTCCTCTGGGCCATAGGTTAGCTCTTTTGTTAACTTGGCTTTCTTACTTGGTGGACCTAATGAAGTTCCTGTAGAACTTGATTCACCTCGGCTTGGATGAGATGGTCCTCCAGAAATGGTGTGAATAATTGAATTGACCTAGGGCTGACCTGCAGCCCCATGTCGGCCTTGCTCTTCATCATCATCCGACCTACGATGCCGAGGTGGAGACTCTAGTCGTCACTTGTCCTCCTGAGGGTTCTTGTGGAAGTCTAAACGATTGTGCAGGCGCTAGCGTGGGTCATAAAATTGTTTTAGATGACCCTGCTCTATCAACTACCGAATGGCTTGGGCCAATGCCTGCAATCTTCGGTGTCATGTCCGATATCCCAATGATATCGGCAGTATATTTTGGGGTCTCTCTTCTCCCTTGGTCCATTCAAAGGCTTAGGATCAACCCTCAAGCCATCTTTCTCCATGACAGCTAAAATGTTATCTTTAGAGGCTAAAAGGGACAGACCCTCTTTGCCTCCCTTCCCTCGGCCTCCCAAGCATTCGAACGCACTGCGCCATTCATGTTCTTTGTCATTGCGCCGATCTGCTTTTTTGTAGCTAGATCGGCCTTCTTGCCGAGCTCCCTGCTCGGCCTCCTTTTTCAATCTGTTTGCCTCTTCACCTCAGACAAATTGATGGGCCTTCTCCAAGCATTCTCTTAAATTTGTGGGACCCTCCTCGGCTAGCTGAGAGAAAAGGCGTCCAGCTCGGAGCCTATTGATAAAAGCAGCCGCTTTAATGCCATGTCACTGGCCTGCAGCGACTCATCTAAGAAACGTTGCATATATTTTAGCACAGACTCATCTGGACCTTGCCTCAACGTCATCAAATGTGAAGAGTTATTTACAAAGGGACTTGAGACAAATTAGGATCTAAACTTTTGCGCCAGTTGCTTGAAGGATCCCATTTACTTTGATGGGAGCTCTTGGAAACATCTTCTAGCCTTTCCCCTCAATAACATTGGGAAGGCTTTGTACCATAGTGGATCTGGAACATTTTTCAGACTCATAGCAGTCTGATACTGAAATAGATGATCAGTTGGGTCTGTCGTCCCATCATAAGTTTCCATCTTGGGCACCTTGAAGCTATCTGGTGCCAAGTATTCTGCAATAACCCAGGAAAAGGACTTTCCTAGACCGCTTGCACATATTCTTGCCTATGCTTCTCATAGTAAGTTCTTGGCATGCGATGAACTTCCTCTTCTTTTGGGATGCTTTTAAGTGATCGAGATCTTACGCTCAGAAGCTGTCTGGCCATAGACTCTGACTCCAGTGTTGGGGCCTTGAAACTGTGTCTCTTAGCATCCGCCATGAAACCTTTAGGGGGTCTGGAGGATTGGTGCTGTGATAGTTTCTTAGGATGAAGAGGAGGATCCTAATCCATATCCTCAACCTACTTTTGCTTGCCCTTGAGCAATTCCACTACAGCCTCAAATACTTTCAGGTTTTCAGTGATGTATTTCATCGCCTTATCTCATTCCTCCATTGATATTTCTGGAGTTGGATAATGTTGCTCAGGTTCCTGAGAATCCTGTTCTGGGACACCTAAGTGAGTAACCATTCGTCGTGGAGGGTTGGAGGACTCCCCAACCCTTCACGTCTTTCTCTAACCATGGTAGAATACTGGCTGTTTCAAAGTTTTACAAAAATATTTTTCTGGATCGAGGGAACTTGGCCCTCCTTCTAGCGCCAAATGATGAAGCTGGATCTTCACCAAGGATCAAAGATGATCCAAAATAAACGTTGTTAGCTGTTCTTGACTTGTGTATTCAAGATACTTCCCAGATAACCTGCACAAGGAAGCAAAATCAGAGGTCCTGGGGTTATGACCCCGGGTTAAACCCTCCGACGCTCAAGTCAGTTTGGACCATTCTCACTGAGATAATTTTGTGTTTTGAAGAGTTTGAGGTGATCTCACAGTTTTGGTATGGAAATTTCTCTGTATTAGCTCTTAGAGAAGAAAGGTTTCAGATCCCTCTTTTTATGTCCCCTCTCTGGCCTTTATCCCTTCTGTTGTTCAAGGTCTATTAGCTCTTGGAGAAGAAAGGTTTCAAATCCCTTTATTTGTGTCCCCTTTCTGGCCTTTATCCCTTCCGTTGTTCAAGGTCTTTACCAGTTGATGGGACGGAAACGTGTGTCAGGAGGGCTGCTTTGTCTGCTGTAAATGTACTATGTGACAAGACAGATGCCTGCAAATGTGGCTGCGTCAGTGGTTGAACCTATGACACGTAGGGCGGACAGCAATAATGATTCTATACTTGACCAAGCGCTTTTTGACACCTGGAAAGCACTTGCAAGATTGTATTTGTGGGTCCCAGATGGCAGTTGATTTGTCAGAACCCAGCTGACGAATCCGAGGTTAAGGTTTGAAGCAAACAAAGTGTTGAGGCCAAGACATTTTTGAGGCCGCGCAGAATTTGATTCCTTGTGAAGTTATACTGATATTTGAATATAACTGAGGCAGACCAAAAGTAGTTGTTTAACTAACACATTGCTGAACCATGGTTCCCTTAGAGTTCAACTAAGAATATGGCCGAGATGAGCTGCGCTCTGTTGTTTGGCCAAAAGTAGCTAAATCTGCCGAGCCAAGCTGACTAAGAAATACTTGGATTTCCCTTAGTTATTTTAGATGAATTGCCCAGAATGTCGATGATGGAAGCCGAGGCTGATATCTTCTGGCCGAGATTGACTAGTCAAGTAGCTGAACATGAACTATGTTGACTGTTTGACTAACAGAAAATTTTGTCTTACTGAGCGGGTAAATTTTGTCTCATCAAGTAGGTTGTAGAAAGTATCAAGGGGTTTCTATCTTTTAATATGCATTGAGGACCTCAGCCTTTGATGATTTATCTTTTGCAAGTAATGATTTTATTGAGAATGCTCAGGAATGATCGGAGAGTTTATTTAATCTATGCATTTGAGATTTATTAAGATATTGCATTATGATTTAGAATTTTATTTTTGAGACATTGAGATGTTTAAGGATTCATGGAATTGTTTTATTTAAGTTTTAAATTTTTATGTTTCTCCTGAGATTTACACATTTTACAAGGCTTAATGTCCTATGATAATTTACCCTGGGTGTGGCAATCTCAGACATGACATGAAAACATGACTCAAACCTAACACGCTCCTCGCATGTATGAGTATAGCTTTGGCGGGTTTTGTGTACAAATCGGGTAAGACCTGAAACTTATCCGCTAAGAGCAGGTCGTGTCAAGGTACACCCGCGGATTACCCATTTATATCCGCCATACCCGATTTTTTAAAATTTATTTTAAATATAAATTATAATTATTAAAGTAAAAAATTATAAAATAAAAAAAATCCTAAAACCTTAAATCTAATCTCTGATTCCTAATTTCTCATTCTCTTCCTTCTTACCCTATGCAATTGCCCCCTGCCGCCCCTACCCATCATTCTCCGTTTCTCCTCTCTTCACTCACACTTCACTTTTCTCATTTTTCACTTCTCACTTCTCATTTAAGCGGCAGCCGGCAAGCAAGCGGTCTTCGTTCCGTTCCAACAAAGTTGGTAAAGCCGAAGGACAATCCAAAATTCACTACGAACAGAAAAAGACATTGTAGACATGGAGATAATTCGTAGTTATGATTTAACTTTTATTCTGCAAAATTTGAAATGCTTTCTGTTCGGAGATCTTCCATTAGCAACACGCTGTCATCGTCACCGTCCTCATCATCCTTGTTGGAGATACTCCTCTCTGCTTGCTTTTTTTGTCGCCTCACTTTCCACCTTCTTAGGATTCAGTTCAGTGCATCTTACCTTATCATGTGTTATTTTTTATGTATTTCTTTTGCTAAATGATGGATTTTTTGGACCTTATAAGCATTCACTTGACTACAAATATGTGATTTCGTTTCATGGTTTATGATATTTTTAATCTTGAATCTTTGGCAGTGTACCTATTGTTGTTTCCATGATACATTGTAAGAGTAGTCGGTTTGAATACATGAAACCTGAAAAAATAATATAACCTGAAAATACTTGAAAAATACACTAAATGACACATACACGACCTGAAATATCTGTACTTGTCAAGTTCGTGAGTATACCGATACACGACACGAAATCTGACATGTACAAGTTCTGGTATCTACTTCCGTACACGCGAAGCAAACATGTAAGGTATAGGTCTGGTACTTTGATACCTGAAACCCGAAAAACACAAAATCCAAAACACGAAATGCGACATGTTTGTCACCCTTAATCTAACCATTGAAGTATTAGCAGTCACACCTCTAATACTATACTAAGGAGATAGCATAGTGACTTTGGATTTTGATTCATGTGTATACGGTGGTTAGTTGTATTATTCAAACATCAATTCGTGAAAAAGCATGTGTAGGAAGCCTTCGGGTTTGACCATTTGATAGCTATGACAAAAAAATTTGATTATACAGTGTAACATGCACATCCTATTTATTAAGATATAGTCCACGCGGTTCCCAAACGGATTACAACTTTTGTCTTTGTCCAAAAGAAACAAACAACAGAATCAACTTCGTCACTTTTATAAATAAGAGTAATATCTTTGTCGCTAGTACGCGTTTAAGAGAATTTCAAGCTGCAAAACCAACAAAAACCAGCTGTGAAACTTGACCTTGGATCATAAAAAAAATCTCTTTATTTCGTAATGCAACTAAGCATACATTTGTGTGTGTCTATATATATATATATATATGTAGACATACACATCCATATATATATATATATATATATACATACATACATATAATCCAATACTATTAGAGCTCTGACGAAAAGGTCTTGCGGCGGCAGTAGCCGCCGCCGCCGTCGGTTTCGTTCGCAGCATTCAGCGATCTCCATCGTTTGGGCATCTTCCACACATTGCCGCATCAAAGCTGCTCTCTTTTATCTATTTCAATAACAAACGACATGGCGGCTGCGCCTACTTTTGCCGCAGTCGTGGCCGGCACCGCTGCTCCTCCGATCTCCATTTCGCCAAAGGTTGCGACACGTTACAAAGGTATCCCTATGGTTTCTTTCCTCGATTCGGAAATTGATGCCCTTGCTGCTCCTTTTCGATATTCTCTTGTTGGTATGTTTTGGTATGGTCGTCCTCCGTTAAAGGTTATACGCGATGTTTTTGAGAAGATTGGCTTTCATCATGACCTTCGGATTACCCTCATTGATCAAATGCATATTCTGATGACTTTTCACAATGAGGCGAATTATTTGCGATGTTTTTATCGTCGTTCTTGGCATATTTCTGGTTGCCACATGAGGGTTACGAAATGGATAGTTGATTTTGATCCCACATCCGATGCTCCCATCGTACCGGTTTGGGTTGCACTCCCTGCGCTACCCGTTCATCTACATCAACAGGAGGCATTATTTGAAATTGTTCGCACCATTGGTTTGCCCATTAAACTCGATGTCGCCACCTCTAAGGGCCTTCGGCCATCGGTAGCTCGAGTATGTGTGGAACTTGATGTCTCTCAGGACTTGCCACAAAAGATATACCTGCAAGCAAAGGGACGTTTGATCTTGCAAACACTAGTTTATGAGGATCTGCCTTTGTTCTGCACAGACTGTCGCCGGCTGGGACATGCGATTGGTGATTGCTCTTCCAAAGGAGCCACTAATATCCCGCCGCCGCCTCCTCCTCCGCCTACTACTTCTCGTCCGTCCAAGACACGTTGGACTCCGGTCAAGCGCAAGCCAACTGCGCAACACTCAGCCCAGGAAGGGATCGTTGGTGTTGAAACTCTCATGGATCCACCTCCAAATGACGAAATTCCTATATATAACATTGCTCAGCAGGCCTCTGTGCCTGCAGTTGATTCAGTTCAGGGCCTACATGATCCATGCTACGCAGATCCTGGACCAGGCCCGGAAACCTTGTTGACGGCTGCTCCCCCTCCTGAACCTCTGTCGCAAGATGACGCAGCTGATACCACGAAACACCCTACGCCTACTGCTGATCCATCTATATCGCAGATTTTCTCTCGGCTGACTGCAGATTTATGTCTGGTACAAGTAGTGCCGCCAACATTGGAGTTTCAACAGCAACAGGCTCAGCAGCACATAGATACATCTACACTAACTCTACAGGCCGCTGAAGCTATCATAGCAGAGAGAGATGTCCACATATCTCCTCCGCCCTTGGAGGTTTTAGACACGACCGTACAGCATGCTCACGAGATGAACCCACCGTCTGAAGTGGCTCCGGAAGTCCAAATTCAATCCATTCAAGTTGAATTGCCAGTTCCACTAGCGATAATGCCAGCCATTGGCCAGCCTGCTTATGATCCCTTAATTGAACAATTCTATCAAGACCACTTTCGGGAAGAGGAAGCGGAAGTTGATTTGGCACTAGGTTCGGACAGTGAAGCTTCTCTCTCATATACTCGCCGTAAAGGGATTGAATATGATGATCTACGCGAGAGTTTGCTCATTGCGGGAGATGATATGGATTGTTGCAGGACATCGATTGGTGGCGGGACTCTTCTTGGCGGACTATCTCAGAAAAAGCGCAGATCTCGGAAGGATCTTCCACCACCTCCACCGTCCTCAATGGTTACTAGACGGCGCAGTCATCATTCATTTGAAATATAGATAGATTAGCAGTCCCACGACTGATCATTTGATTTCTTTTTCTTTTCTTTTAGCTTGTAGTAACGGCTACCCTCGGCCATTAACGCGGGATATGATACATAAATAAAAGCCGGAAGGTATCATTCCGTTTAAAATATATATATATATATATATATTTTTTTTAAGCATGGCAAATGCCAATAATCAATAAATGAAAGAGAACAATCCACATACCCTGCCTGTCTGTACTCAATCGAGCACAGACAGGAAAAAGATGTGCGGGCCAATCCATATGGAAGACGTTATGCTGACTGTCTACGCACAGCAACTGATGTGAGGTCCAAAGAAGCCGCAGCACGGACCATTGAAGGCAGGCTGGACGGCGTGAAGATAGAAGTGCAAGGCGATTGCATTGCGTGCTGCGCCAAATAATGTGCCGGCATATTTGCTTCTCTTAATACATGCTGAATTTCCAAATTATGACGAGTGATCAACTGCTGTAGTAGTTTAAGATGGAAGTTTCCAAACACAGGCTGCTGTTTACTTAGACGTTGAATTAGCTGTGCACAATCAGTCTATAAAATCAGAGACATGTATAAGGGCAGGAAATACAGCAAGCCAAACAGGGCTGTTTGAATTTCAGCCTGCAAAGGTGGACAATATGGGAGCCGGAAAGCTACCGCCCTGACACATGCTCCACATGAGTCGCGTAAAATGAGACCTCCTGCCGCATTGGAGCGGCCAACCGCGGCATCCACATTAAGTTTAAAGCGACCTGTTGGGGGAGTAAGCCATTTCACCACTAGTAGACGTGGAGGGCGAGGTATTGGCAACCAGGATAACGGGGAAAGGGGTCCGGCAGCTAGCTTGGTACCTTGGATTGAATGAACCCACATATGAAGCTCAAAAAGAACGGTATTTCGGAGTGCAGATATAGAAAATGATGTTTGATCTCCATATACCATATTTGCATAATGACGCCATATATTGTAGACCAAAATGCCAGGGACTACAATCTTGAGCACCCCATCAAAGGACGAAAAGGATGAACGGTACCACCAAGCTAATAAATACTGTCGAATAGTGTATGTAGTCGGAAATATATTCTGTAATTCAGAGGCAAAGAAAAGCCACATGGACTGGATTGCTGCACAATTCAACACATGATCGACTGAGGAAGAATGCTGCTTGCAAAATGGGCACTGTGTGGGGCGTGCAATCAAATAAGAGCCTATGTAATCCTCGAATGGTAAAGCCACATGAAATAATCGCCAGAGGAATAGACGGATGGATGGTGAATGGCGTTTAAACCAAATGAACTTCGCAGACAGCAAGGTGGGTTTAGATGAGCGACAAATATTGTAAGCCGATTTAAGCGCAAATTCTCCCGAGGGGGAGGGCTACCAAGTGAGATGATTATTGGACCCTGAAGTATGCATCACACAAATCTGATGGATGCGACAAATAAGCTTCCACACCGGTGAATCCGGCAGACGTGGCCGAAAGTCTCCCCTACGTCCATATTTGGCGTGCATATATCGGCTCCACAACGTATCTTGCTTATGATATAACCACCATATTCTGCAATGATATGCCTGCTGCAAAGAATAAAGATCGCGTATCCCTAATCCACCCTCCTCTGTAGGTAAAGTGATAGTGGACCATGAAACCCAATGTCGGCGCTGTCCCCAATAAAAAGTAGCCATTTTCCGCTGTATCATCTTGATGACAGATTTTGGGAGCCCCCCTGCGGCCATGACATGCAGAGGGAGCGCAGAGAGCACCGCGCACAGCAGGACTAATCTGCCTGCAGTAGATAATAATTTGGAATGCCATCCTTGTAATTTATCATCAAAATGTTGTAATATTGTGGCACAGTATCTTGAACGGTTAATACCCTTGTGAAGATAAGATCCTAAATAGCGGAAAGGGAGTGTCGAAAGCCTCATCCCAAGGATCTCCTGTAGATGTCGAACCCGCTGTTCAGAGAGTCGGGCAGATGGTATCATACTACTCTTGTGAAAATTGACCTTTTGTCCCGAAGCTGCTTCGTAATCCGTTAAGAACCTCTTAAATCGCCGAATATTACGTTGTGTACCTTGCAGAAAGACAAGTAGATCGTCTGCATACGCCAAATGAGAGATGGCAAAGGGGATACGACCAAGGCTAAATGATTGAATATTGCCAGATGCCACTAAAGAGGATAAGCCTCGACTGAATCCCTCAGAAGACAGAATAAAAAGCAGAGGAGATAATGGATCTCCTTGTTTCACTCCCCTATGTGGCCGGAATGATGGAGATGGTGCGCCATTAATCAAAACAGATAACGTAGTAGCTCGGAGATGATTTAGGATCAATCTAGTGAAGAAACCCGAGAAGCCAAAACCCAACAATATTCTCTCCAAATAATCCCAACTGACACGATCAAAAGCTTTCATCATATCCAATTTTAAACATAAGTGTGAGGTGCCAGCATCCAACATATGCACCATTTCTCGAGCCAATAATACTTGGGTGGAGATGTCATGCCCAGGGAGAAATCCTGTTTGTTCCGAAGATATCAACTTCGGCAGAAGTTGCCCCAATCGCGTCGCGATAATGCGTGTACATACCTTACTCAAAAAATTCGTCAAACATATTGGTCTGAAGTCACCGAAAGTGTGTGGGGAGGTGGTTTTGGGGATCAAAGTGATAACCGCACTTGCCATAATCGATGGCTGCGGAATACCAAGGAAGAACTCTTGTACTGCCTTTTCTACGTCAGAATGTATAACCGACCAACATGACCGATAAAACATACCATGAAAACCATCTGGACCAGCAGCACTATGAGGATCTAAATGCCAGACTGCCTCTTTGATTTCGGCTGCTGTTGGAAGCATGGTCAGTCGTATATTTACTTCATCCGTTACCAAATGAGGAATAAATGATAGGACAGCCTCATGATTTTGTGTAACTGCTGGAGCAAACAAATCTGTATAAAAAGAAACCGCCGCCGCCATGATGTCCGAAGGTTCTGTTAGTAAATGGCCTTCAGCATCATGTATTTGTTGAATGCGTAATTGTGTCCTCTTTCCCTTGACTATAGAGTGAAAATATTGGGTATTAGCATCACCCTCTTGAAGCCATTTTACTCTAGCCTTTTGTTTCCAGAATCGCAGTTCCGCGGTCGATGCTTGTAGATATTCCGCCTTAGCCTTATGATAGTCAGAACGATGTGCATCTGTGGGGTTGGAGTCGAAAGCTGCCTCAGCCTGATTCAACTGTGTCTCCGCATACTTGAGGTTATTAAATATATTGCCAAAGACGTCGTGGTTCCATCGTTGTATATCTTTTTTGAATGAGCGTAGCTTGGTGTAAAAACCATACATACCTCCTGTAGTAGGATAAGATTGCCATGTCTGCTTCATATAATTATGAAAGTTTGAATGATGCAACCATGGGTCCAAAAATCTGAATGTGCGCCGAGAAATATCCTCCTGTCGACTACAGACGAATAAGATGGGCATGTGATCCGAGGCAGCCCGCGGTAAATGAGTCAGCTGTAGCATCTGAAAGTTGGCTTGAAAAGTGGAAGTGAGAAACAACCAATCTAATCTGCGACTAATGCGACCAAGTCCTCTACCATCTGCCCAAGTAAATCTGGAGCCCTGGTGAGGAGGAGCCATAAGAGAGCAGTACTCAATACAGTCATTAAAATCTTGTAGAGCGGATAATGATGGAGTCGAGCGACCTCGATGATCTTCCAACGCTCGAAAAGTATTAAAATCTCCACCAACTAACCAAGGTAGAGTATTCGAAATAGCAAAATCACACATGTCTTGCCAGAGGAGCCGTCGCTGGACTGGTGTAGTGCTGGCATAAACCACCGAAAGTACAAATTTCCACTGCAACGAGACGGAGTGAAGAGTGAAATGCACCACTTGACCCTGATCCTGAGTGTCAAGTAATTGAAACTCTGCATCCCGCCAAAAGAACCAAATACGATGTGAAATAGAGGCATATGAATGTGTAAAACCAAGCTGCAACATAAAACGACAAATGCTTAAAGGTTCGTGTTTGGGCTCTAATAAAGCTAGTAAATGCAAACGATGTTCCATAATTAACTGTTTCAACCTAGGTAATGAGGCACGCATGCCTCGAATATTCCAGAATAAGAAATTCATTGAGTAAGAGAGGTACTTCCCTGAACCACGTGAGATGCGCTTCGAGTTAAGATCGTAGAAGGCGGGAGAGGTGGTAAATCCTTACGGGTGCGCCTCTTACGTCTAGGAACAACCGGTACAAAGTCGGCCTCAGATTCATTGGTGGTAAGGCGCGATAGTAGAATGTCATCATTAGGAGATGGGGGAATAGATTGCAATTTACGAGTGATATCCTCTGGAACCTGCAATACCTCTTCCAGTGACCCTTCTAATGGCGAGTCAGTATCCGAAGAGTGACCCATGTCCTCTCGTGTGCAGTCGGCAGGTAGGGGGTTATCTGCAGCATCGCAAAAGTCGTCTTCTGGCAAAACAGCTGCAACTCGGTGCAGCGGAGAATGGCCGTGAGGAGCAGCATCCTCAGACTGCAAGGCCGTCAGCGTAGGGATGTCATCCTCCTGGTTACCCGTCGGCTCAGCAAGTTCCGGCTGAGCCACCTCTGAATCCAACCTACCCTTTTTGATTGGTGTCCATCTTTGACGGGGAATAGATTTCATAGGGGGTGGCGGAGGCGGAGGAGGGGCCGGTGTAGGAGCTTGAGGATTAGATGTAGTTGGACATGCAGCTGTTGCATGTCCTAGACGACGGCAAGTGGTGCAAAACATAGGTAAGTCCTCATAAATGATAGATTGTAGTATCATTCTACCTTTTGCTTGAAGATATATTTTCTGAGGCAACTCCTGCGAAACGTCAACCTCGACACAAACCCGTGCTACTGATGGGCGAAGGCCACCCATAGTAGCGACATCTAGCTTCAAAGGTGTGCCAATGGGTTTAACCACCTCAAAAAGAGCCGCTTTATGATGAAGATGTATTGGTAAATATGGCAAAGCAACCCATATTGGAACAATAGGAACATCAGCACTGGGATCAAAATCGACAGTCCACTTGGTTATTCTCATATGACAACCAGAAATCTGCCATGAGCGGCGATAAAAGCAGCGCAAATAGTCCACCTCGTTGCGAAAAGTAAGGAGGATATGCGATTTATCCAACAAAGTAATGCGTAAGTCCTGATTAAATCCTATTTTTTCAAATACTTCACGTATAACTTTTATAGGAGGCCTGCCATACCAAAAAGTACCGACCAATGAATACCTATAGGGTTCAGCCAATGCATCAATCTCTTCATCCAGAAAGGAGACCAAAGGGAGGCCTTTGTGCCGTGAAACCGACTTCGGTGCAATGTGGATATCAGTGGAATTGGTGGCGCCGGTGACCACCGCCGCAAACGTCGGTTGGGACGTCATGATCACGGCGAAAGACGTATAAAACCCTGGCGGTACCACCCATCCTTCGACTATATATATGTAGACATACACATCCATATTTATATATATATATGTATATGTATATGTATATGTATATGTATATGTATATATATGTATATGATGCAGCGATTCCGTGCTCTGGCGATAAAAGGCGGCGGCTTTTAGCCGTCGCCGATCTCCTTCCCCGGTAGCTTTTTGCATCCACGTCTTTTCTTTCTGCATTATACATTTATTGTTCTCTGTTCTTGGTATCTCGTCTTTGTTTTTTCTCCATTGCAACAACAATGGCGGATCCGCCAATATCACCTCCGAAAAAATAGCCAACTTTTGCTTCTCTCTTCCAATCATCTTCTAGCCACTCCATTGTTGATAAAACCATACATCGGTACAAGGGTAGTCCTATGATCTCTTTTACATACGATGAGGTTGCTGCATTGGCTACATCATACAAATATTCGTTGGTTGGATCCTTTTGGTATGGCCGGCCGCCTTTAACCATTATTCGCACCATAATTGATCGAATAGGCTTCAATAGCACGGTACGCATTGGACTATTGGATTCAAATCATATACTAATGGAATTTGCGAATGAGCCAGATTATTTGCGATGCTTTTCTCGGCAAAGTTGGATGATCGCAGGAAAATACATGCGTGTTACCAAGTGGACTCCTGATTTTGATCCTAAATTTGATGTGCCAATAGTCCCAATATGGATCTCTCTTCCGGGATTACCAGTCTATTTTCATCAAAAGGATGCATTATTTCAAATAGGTAAAATGATTGGAACGCCTATGAAGCTTGATAACGCCACTACCGAACGTTTACGTCCATCGGTAGCCAGATTGTGTGTTGAAGTAGATATCTCCAAAGAATTGCCCTCCCGAGTGTATATTCAATTATCCTCTCGAACTATATCACAGCCGGTTACATATGAAGACATCCCACAGTACTGTTCATCATGCATGAGGCTAGGGCATTCCCATGACAATTGTGGGAAAGATAATATTGCGCCTGCAACACTGCAGAAGACTTCTACTGAGAAAGATACAGCTCCGTCTACTACATTGCAAAAGGCATCTACGAGCAGGGCCAAATCCAAAGGACAAGACAAAAGATGGACTCCAAAAAAATTTCCCATGTCCAATATGTTGCAAACGGCTCCAGATCCCACAACTGTGGTAAACACAGAAATAATCCAATCGCCTCCACCCAATCAGGTAAATCTGCTTTCGCCGGATCTGGTACACAATGTTCATATTACCACAAGTCAGGATCTAACAAGGTTGCAGAGTATTGATGATATCCTAATACGAGAATATCCTGCTACTCATCAATATTTGACAACAACAAAGGATGACTTGCAGCTACCAGTTGACTACTTCTCAACAGTTTCGACAGAGGATGATTTTATTAACTACGTATCAAATGTAGTACATGCTGTAGTGATTGATGAGGCGCAACAAATGCTACGGGATCAGACATGTCCGCCATCCCCAACAGAAAATACACAAAAAAGTCAATTTCGAGTCCCACCTAGACTCCTTCGTCGTCGTGTTCGCAACGTGGAGCCAAATTCACCACCACCAACAAGATCTCGTGCTGCACTCTCAAACTCATTTGATATTTTATCTACACAATGAATATGTTGATTTGGAATGTTAGAGGTATTACTACCTCACTGCCACGGTTAATTTCTTTAAATCGCCGTCATCACTTTCATATCTTAGTAATAATTGAGCCAAAGAAAAGAGCATCTACTTTGGTATCTCACAAATTACAGCTGGGATTCTCTAACGCTATATCAGTCATTGATGACAAAGCTTGGATTTTCTGGAGGGAGACTACAGTTCAGTTGGAAGACCAACGTGCAGGGGTACAAAAATCACTCTTTGAAATTTAATATACTGCACACAAGAGATACCTTCTGATGCACCATTGTATATGCGCTTCATACTATTGTTGCCCGTCGACCATTATGGGATGATCTCAAATTGTTTCATACTTCAATAGACCGGCCATGGATTGTAGGTGGAGACTTTAATACTTATCTTTCATTGGATGAACACCAAGGTAGATCGGTACCTACATTGCGCACACTGACAGATTTTAATGAGTTTGTTGCAGAGGCTACATTACAAAGTATTCCATTTCAGGGATCCCCTTTTACATGGACAGATGGCAGAGGATTAGGACGGGTCAGTCGCAGATTAGATCGTTACATGTGTACTGCAAATTTCTTTGACCTATTTGCAATGGTTCAGTATCAACACTTGAATCGAACATCGTCGGCTCATGCACTAATATTTCTACAATGCAGACTGGAAGTACGTCGTTCATCATCGTCCTTTCGGTACTTAGACGTTTGGACAACACACCCAGAATTCAATGATTATGTGAAACACCATTGGCAATCTTCCCTACAACTGGTGGAATGTGGGGTTTTTATACAAAACTACAGCGATTGAAAACTTGCTTGGCACGTTGGAACAAAGAAGTTTTTGGCAATATTTTTGATGCTATTGTTGCAGCTGAGGAGGAGGTAACTAAATGTGAAAGAATCTATGATGCACAGCAAACGGATAAAACAAGAACAACATATCATTATGCCATGAGCCAACTTCGTATGTCGCAGAAACGAGCTATGTTATTTTGGAAGCAAAAAGCGAACGTAAAATGGATGTCTGAAGGGGATACAAATACAAAGTTCTTCCACCAAAAGGTAAAAGACAAACGGCGAAGGCAATGCATTCAAAGTATCACCAATCAAGATGGAGTACAATTAGATTCTCAACAGGATATTGAGAACGAAGCTATACGGTACTTCCAAAAGTTATTTACAGCGGAGGCAACACAGAATTATGATGACATTCTGCAGTATGTTCCACATCTAGTTTCCACTGTTGACAACACAGAATTATTGCGTATGCCAGATCTGGATGAAGTACAAAAAGCAGTATGGGATTTGAGCCCATCGAGTGATGCTGGACCGGATGGTTTTCCAGGGTCTTTCTATACACAATTTTGGAGTATTATATCTATGGATGTTTATAAAGCCGTTCAAGAGTTTTTCTTAGGAATCCGTCCGCCTGCTAAACTGGCAGCTGCCCTCATCACATTGATACCAAAGGTGGCAAATCCTATCACTTTTTCGGATTATCGGCCCATCTGCCTAACAAATTTTATGTCCAAGACAATTACGCGTTTAATAGCTACACGCCTTTCTCTTTTATTGGCAAAAGTTATATCTCCTGAACAAGCAGGGTTCATGAAAGGACGGGATATCTCGGAACAAATATTATTGGCTCAAGAAATGGTGCATATTATGGATAGATCTGTGCGTGGAGGTCATATACTTATTAAGCTGGACATGGCAAAGGCGTTTGATAGAGTATGTTGGACTTTTTTAAGACTAGTTATGTCCAAGATGGGATTTCATCAGCGCCTTATTAGAATGCTCCTTAACAATTTATCAGCCACATGTTGTTCAATTCTAATTAATGGGAATGCTGCCGATTTTTTCCCATCACACGAGGAGTTAAACAGGGAGATCCACTGTCTCTATTACTCTTTATATTGGCCTCTGAAGGATTCTCCCGAGGACTTAAAACGTTAATGGACAATGGTACACTACAAGGTTTTCAATCCGACAGAGTACCTCGAATATCACATTTGGGGTTCGCGGACGACTTGGTAATATTTCTAAATGGCAGTTCCAGAAATTTACAAAGATTTCGGCACTCCTTGGAATCCTATCAAGCAGCTTCAGGCCAACTGGTTAATTTACATAAGAGCCAAGTGGTGGTGAGTGCAGGATTGCAAGGTACACGGATTTCACAAATGCTGGGAATGAGACTAGCAACTTTCCCAATTAAGTACCTGGGTTCATACTTACACAAGGGGATCAATCGTGCAGCATACTACACCTCCTTAATACAACATTTCGATCATCTTTTGAACTCTTGGTCCTCAAAGCTTTTATCCATGGCAGGTAGACTGGTTTTGGTGAGACACGTATTGTGCTCAATGCCATTACATCTAATGGCAAGCTCCAATCTCCCAAATAGCGTTATTATTGCCCTTTCTCACAAAATGGCAAACTTTTTATGGCAGGGACAACATCATTGGCAATCATGGGAGTCAATATGTAAGCCGAAGGACAATGGAGGATTAGACATACGGCACCTCAACACATTGCAGCAGGCATATAATTGTAGATTATGGTGGAAATATCATCATTCTTCAACTTTATGGGCACAATTTAGCCGAGCAAAATATGGCAGAAGGACTACATTATATGCACACATTTACGACTCTCCTACTTAGAAACGCATATGTGCCACTGATTCATTAATGTTACAGCACGTCCAAAATACACCGGATGGTTACATATGGACAGCAGACACAACCGGACAGTTTTCGTTAAAATCAGCATGCACACTTTTAGCCATGCCATCGACAGCTATGTATCCAAACCATATTTGGTGGAAGACACTACCTCTACGGTGTCGAATATTTTTATGGAGATTATGGAGACGATCATTACCACTACCGGATAATCTATGTCTTTGGCAATTGATTTTTCCAACACAATGTGTTTTTTTGCAAGAAATCAACAGAGAATATGAGCCACTTATTCTTATCATGAACCGGTATCACCCCGTTATGGAAGGAGCTTTCGATCATCTTTTCTGGACCCTTCCCCACAGATGTTTCACTGCAGATTTACCTAATGAAATGGTGGAGTGCGTCATCCCAGCATAATATGCTTGGACAATTGCGTGCAGTAAAACCCTCTTTCATGGTTAGGGCCATTTGGAATGAATACGCAAGTATCAAATTTGGTGAAGAAGATTACTCTCCCCAAAGACTGTTTCAAAGAGCACGAGAACTCATATACACATGGTGTGATTCAACAAAGCATCGCAAATTTTCACAACAAATATCACATCTGGTGCTGCGACATTTCTCGCCCCATATCACGAAGTGTCTGCCCAAAATTGTTCGCTGGATGAATCCACCTACAGGAAAACTGAAATTAAATGTGGATGCTGCAATCTCCAACAACATGGCGGCTGGAGCAGCAATCCTGAGAGATCATCAAGGATGTCTAGTATCTGCAATATGCTTTACCTTACCAGCAGCACAACCAATACATGCAGAATTAATGACGTTGCAATATGCCATAATATACTACGCAATGCAATACAATAATCTCTTGGTTGAGATGGATTGTAAACAACATGTCGTGAATCTCTCGTCCCACTCTAACTTCACGGGGCCATATGCTGCAGATTTAAATCGTACTAATACATTTCTACAGCTCAATGGGGCGACCTTAATCCATTGCTTTCGGGAAACAAACACGGCAGCTCATAAATTGGCCACCTACGGATTTCATTCCTCAGGTCACAATCTTTACTCCTCGTTGGCATCTTTGCCACCAGATGTCACAGGCGCTATCTTGACAGATGCTATGTTGCCATCACTTAGATTTTGATCATTCAATGTCTCCCAATGGGTTGGCGCTATTTGCATATGGTTGCCTATATCCTTGTCAGACATAGGCAATGTTGGTATGATTTTATTCGCTTAATGACTTACTTATTTGCAATTTTTAATATACTCATCCATCCTTCTTACAATATTTTCATGCGTGTTTTTGATGAGGAAAACCCGGTGGATATGATCACAAACCAGCCGCTATGGTACTCCCTGCATTCTCATTTACGGTTGCCTATATTCTTGATGAATATAGGCAACACCGGTATGTCTAATATCTGTAACTCTTACATAACGATTTTAATATATCAACTGCGACTTAATCCTTGGTTTTTCTATGTTTTTGGAGAGGCACAATGGGATATGCAATCGACATGGCAAGAATGGTCATACTTCAATTACGTTGCATGCAACATCATGGGCATACTTGGGCATAAATAGCGATCTTCCCAGCGATTATCAAGTCTTCAGGATATACGCCGTTCAATAGAGCATTTTCTATCCATTTGTCCTAATCAATCATTAGCTAATATTTTGTGCAGTTTTTACATTTTTAAAATGTTGTTTTGTTTACTTTGGGAGAGTCTCCCACCATAGATAGGCTCAAGTGTAACCACAGTATTCCTCCGCCACAAGTGAGGGTTCTATTTATTAATAAAAGACCAGGACAGTACCGCTCGTCTTTCAAATAAAAAAAATGTTTGTGTAGACATGCACATCCATATTTATATATGTGTGTATATATATACATATATATATATATACACACATATATATACACATATATATATATATATACATATATATAATAACGATATGAAGCCGTGTAAAAGATGGCGGCGGCTCTGAAGATCGCCGGCGCTTAACCATGGCAAAAGCTTGCATCTTTGATCTCCATTCACCGTCACCGCTGATTGTCCCACTGCTCATCTACTGCACTGCATTTTATACTCTCTTGGTCCGCTATTTTTTTACATATTCAATCTGCTAGCATTGATCCGAAAATGGCGGACACGCCATTGATCAAGAAAACATTCGCAGAGGCATTGGCCCCTACACATATGGAGACCGCCGCAACGATCAGACCCACATCTCGCTATAAAGGTATGCCTTCTATCACATTCACAAACGAGGAAGTAGATCGCTACTCAATTCCATTCAAATATACTCTCGTGGGATCTTTCTGGCATGGCCGACCCAATATGAAACAGTTAGCATCCTGCATGGAAAGAATTGGATTTAAACAGACTCCTAAATTAGGATTGATAGATGATCAACATATTATCCTAACCTTCCATCATCCAGAAGATTATCAACAGTGTTTCTTACATCGTTCATGGACTGTTAATGGCTATACTATGAGGATAACGAAATGGACGCCGGATTTTGATCCCAAGATGGATAAACCGATAGTCCCCATATGGGTATTCATTCGGGGTATACCATTATATTTGCAAAATAAATCAGCCTTATGGGATATAGCTCACATGATTGGATTGCCGTTGAAAATGGACTCTGCTACATCTAATGGATTACGCCCATCGGTGGTACGATTGTGTATAGAAGTCGATATTTCCAAATCATTATCAGCCCGGCTGCATATTCAAGGAGGAGATCATGTGATATATCCAACAGTTGAATATGAAAACATACCTCTTTTCTGCACTTCCTGCCGCACGCTAGGACATGAAGCCAAGGATTGCAAGCCAGAAAAGGATAATCTGCAGGAAGCAGAAAAGCATGCAGCTCCCAACCAAATTAAAGTGCTAAAAAAACCTAAAAGATGGACCCCAAAGAAGACAAAGTCAGACCACACCCATCTGATTGACGGGGGCAATGATGATGTTTCGAATGATGAGGAACATAAGGATTTACCACCGCAGCCACAAGATAATCCTATAATACAAGATGACTCTGAAGCAGTTGCGGATGAGCCACATCCTCCACATGCTGCATCAACAGATAATACTCTCTTAACGCTAATATCTGACAAACAAGACCTGGCCAAGATAGACGCATCCTTTGGTCACGCTCCAGATGAAGGTGATGATATTCTAGAAGCCACAAACTCAGATTCAGAAATTTACATGCATCATCCTGATCAGCTCACTGAAAGCACTCGGCAACCTCTTACAACACAAGCAGATATACCCATACATGAAGACCCATGCAGACAGAAGAACCACAGTAATCTTGCATATGACTCTGTTGATGTTTTGGCTGCCCAGAGTAGTTCTTTTAATCATGCCACGGATCAACTTCTAAATGAAATGGCAGATCCTATACCCATCTACCGATGTCGCCGCACAAAACAAGAGATGTTAGGCACATACAACCAGCCTACAGAACGACAGACCAGATCTTCAAACTTACCCACCTCCTCCTCTCAATGAATTGCCTCATATGGAATGTCAGAGGAATTGCGAACTCTTTAGTTCGCATTCGCAAACTTATTAGAACACACAAACTGCAGTTGTTAGTTCTAATTGAGCCCAAAAAAGACCCAGTACACTTGGCTCAAGTTCAATGTAGACTCAACTTTTCACATGCTGACGTAATTTGTAGAGACAAAATATGGATTTAACAATGCTCGCATTTCAAATTTCAAATTGTGGGCACGGAGGTTATTCTGTGGTTCACGCCAGTCTATGGAATGCACAATGTAACAGATCGTCGTAGGCTATGGCATTCATTACAACATCACCATGCTACTAACAATGAGCCATGGTTAATAGGTGGCGATTTCAACACTTTTCTATCAGTCGCGGAGCATGATGGACTCTCTACCCCATCTATGTCTTCACTGGATGATTTCAATGACTGTGTGATGTCTTGTCAGTTAATTGATCTGCCATATACCGGCTCTGCTTATACGTGGACTAGTGGTCGAGGGCTTGGAATAGTTCGCAGAAGGTTAGATCGTACGCTATGCTCAGAGTCCTATAACAATCTGTTTCCTAGTCTGTGGGTTAAACATCTTCCGCGCTTAACATCTGATGATGCTCCACTGCTCCTGCAATCATCACTAACATCATCCAATGGTCCAAAATCTTTTCGTTTTCAGAATATGTGGGTGGAGCATAATGAATTTCATACATTTGTTAAGGCATCATGGGATTCGTATCCCACCACAGGCGGAATGCGAGGACTATATAATAAGCTGCAAGCTTTGAAAAAAGACTTGCAAAACTGGAATGTCACAGTGTTTGGAGATATTTTTGATCATCTATCACATCTGGAGTGGGAACTTAAATTCAGTGAGGCAGCCTTTGATGCTCAACCTTCACCAGAAACGCGCACAAAGTACCACGCTATGCAGGCGGCATACAAATTAGCAGAACACAAAGCATTATTATTTTGGTCTCAGAAAGCACGCCAGAAATGGATTGCAGAAGGAGATGCCAACACCTCTTATTTTCACAATATTGTAAGGGATCGACATATCCGCCAAACCATCGCAAAAATACATGATACGCAGGGCAATGTTATTGACACACAGCAAGGAATTCAACAGGCTGTAGAATTATATTACACGCAGTTATTTGCAGCGGACACAATTGATGATGATGACACTATTCTGCAGTTCATTACCCAACTTGTGACAGAGTCAGATAATCAGCAGTTGACAGCCTTGCCAACTCAGGCAGAGGTAAAGGAGGCAGTTTGGTCGTTAGATCCCAAAAGTGCGCCTGGTCCAGATGGTTATAATGGTTATTTTTTCCGTACATGCTGGGATATAGTTTGACTGGATGTTCACAAAGCCATGCAGGAATTCTTTCTTGGCCTGCCAATGCCAAAAGCAATGGGAAGTACGTTAATTGTATTGCTGCCAATTTTATATCTAAACTGGCTACGCGCATTATTGCAACACGCATTCAACCCCTTCTGCAAAAGCTCATAACGGATGAACAAGCTGGGTTTGTAAAAGGAAGAGACATAGCTGACCAGATTGTTATGGCTCGCGAAATGATTCATTTGCAGGACACCAAAGTAAGAGGCTCAAACACAATAATCAAGCTGGACATGATGAAGGCATTTGATATAGTCAGTTGGACATTCCTTGAAAAACTGTTAGCAAAATTTGGTTTCTCCGGTGGTTTCATCAAACAGATATTCAATCATCACAAAGGGACATATATTTCGATATTGATCAATGGCATCCCAGCTGGTTTTTTTAAGCCATCAAGAGGGGTAAAACAAGGTAACCCTTTGTCACCAATACTATTCATTCTAGCTTCAGAGGCATTTTCAAGGGGTCTTAATAGCTTAGTCTCAAGGGGAAGCATAGCGCCTTTTGCCGCGGGTAGGCCCAAAATGATCACCCATTTGGCTTTTGCGGATGATCTCTTAATATTCATCAATGGTGGCTTACACAATTTGAAAAAGTTCAGAGAATTCTTGGAGCAATATCAGGTAGCATTGGGTCAAGCTGCTAATTTCCAAAAGAGCCACTTTGTTCCAGCAGCCTACTTATCACATGCTCAGATTCACAGAATGGAGCAAAGGCTACATATGACAGCAGTCTCATTGCTAATCAAATATTTAGGTGTTCAGTTGCACAAAGGCAAAGAACGACTCTCGCATTTTACTAGCCTACTCTCGTCAATACAAGCTAAATTATATATGTGGCAAAATAAATTCCTCAATCACGCTGGCCGCTTGATCTTGATCAAGCATGTTTTGGCTTCCATTCCATTACATGTTCTATCTGTTTGTAAGTTGCCTCAAAGTCTACTTCGCATCATTACACGATGGATGGTCAAGTTCTTCTGGGGAAGCACATCTGAACAAACTCGGTATTCTTGGGTCTCAAGTGAGTTGCTATTTGGACCAACAAGTGAGGGAGGTCTTGGACTAAGAAAATTGGAAGATATGAAGTCTGCTTACTCTTGCAGGTTATGGTGGAAATATCAACAAAATAACTCTCTATGGAGCAAGTTCTTTCATTCTCGTTACGCCAACCGAAGCTCCTATGCCTTTTGAATCACAGACTCCCCAGTTTGGAAACGAATTTGTAGAATACATTCAATTTGCGATCATGGTTTGGCCGCAGAACACTACACCATTCGAGCAGTGTATGAACATGTGCGTCATGTGCGGAATACTCGCCTCTCATACAAATATATATGGAATAAGCATGTACCTCCAAATATTCGATTATTTCTATGGCGTTTATATCAAAATGCAATACCTCTGCCTGAGAATCTTCAAAATTTTGTTTGCATTCATCCAACTCAGTGTCCATTTTGCTTACGAGCACAAATCACATCTGATCATGTACTCTTGGATTGTCCGGAACTTCGAGATGTCTGGAACATATATGCTACCTATTTGGATGGTCCACACACTACAGTAAAAACAATAAAGCAGCAGCTCATTCAATGGTGGATATCAACTAAAGGTAATACACTTAAAGGCATATTGCGAATCATTGCACCTTCTTACATTGTTTGGGAAATATGGAAATGCTATACCTCGATCATGTATGGGGATGGACAATGGAGGAAATTGGCTGTAATGGAAACCATACGCCGAGGAATATATGATTGGGTGTCCGTCCAAAAAGGCAAAATATTTGCACACTCAGACAGAGGACTGATTGAGCTTGGATTAAGTTCATCCTTCTGCATTATTAGAGTCAAGATTATCAAGTGGCATCAGCCTCCATCGGGTAGATTGAAGCTAAACACGGATGCAGCACATGGTAGGCACTCGGCTGCCACAGGAGCAATTTTACGAGGCAGCAATGGCGCATTCTTAGGAGCAATAGTGTTCCATCTACCATTATCATCACCAGCAAATGCAGAATTTCAAGAAGTATATTTAAGTTACCTATTCTTTGCAGTGCATTGGAGGTCAATGGATATTGAGGTTGACGCACAAGGAGTACTAACAATGGTCCATAACTCAAGTCAGCAGCATGCTTTCTTATTCAAATCTCTATTGCTTTCAAAGACATCAGAGATATCATATGTTCCTAGGGAGGCAAATCAGCCAGCACATTTCCTAGCACAATATGGTCAACTTCATCAGCAACTTACCATATTCACAATCGTAGCTGCCCTACCGCCATTAGTACGAGCAAGTTATCAAACTGAAAGCACCCCACATATTTGACATGGCTACAGCTCTTGATCAATATTGTTGCCCATATCATATGATATGGGCAACACGGGTACGCATGATCTTCCCTATTACGCTTCTACATTGCGTTATACTACTTGCACATCTCGCATGCTATACAACATCGTTACCCATATCAACCGATATGGGTAACATGGGTAACTTCTCCACTGCTGAAATTTGCTTCAATTTGCATGGTATTGCTGATGTTTCATGTAGCTCTTGTCACACTCCTAATTCACTATTATGCTTGTGCATGGATTCTGGGATGCAATGGCAACATTGGAGGAACATACATTGGCGAATCCAGCAACGGCTGCAGCATGTTGCACTCTCTCAACTTACGGACACACTACATCTATCTTTTTCATATTCATGCAATTACACCAATCATATAAATATGTATGCTTTTTTCTTCGCCAAGGTTTTATCCACAAGGATGGTTTTACTTGGCAAGGTTTTAATGCGGCATATCATATATGATTGGCGTCATCAAATTATATGTTCGCTATACTATTATTTTGCCTTCATTGACAATCATTGTAATATGGTTTTCCTCCACCATAAGTGAGGCATAATAAAATCCTTCCTTTCCGCAAAAAAAATATATATATATACATATATATATATATACATATATATATATATATATGTATACATACGATATATTTAAGGGAAGTAAAAAAGAAATGTCGACCACGTTCTGGCGATCGCAGGCGTCCATGCGGCGATAGCCACCGCTGCCGTTTTCCTTCACTCCATCACCGTCGCCCGCCGTCCGACTGCTCTTGCCAGCACCTTCGTTCCTTCATTGCTCATTTTCGACTGAAAATTGCATCTTTCTCGTCGCCAAAACAATGACGACCGCACAGCCGCCGTCTTTTGCGGCAGTGGTTTCCGACGAAACCTCATCGCAGAAAATCTCCATTTCGCCAAAAACTGTTTCGAGATACAAAGGCATTCCTATGATATCATTCCTGGATTCCGAGATTGATGCCCTTGCTGCGCCATTCAGATACTCATTGGTAGGCACATTCTGGTATGGTCGTCCTCCATTGAAAATCATACGTGAAGTTTTTGAAAAAATTGGCTTTCATCATGATCTGCGTATCACACTTATCGATCAAACACATATTCTCTTGAATTTTCGTAATGAAGCTGATTACTTGCGCTGTGTTTATCGACGCTCGTGGCATACATCTGGCTGTCATATGCGTATAACAAAATGGACTGTCGATTTTGATCCCATTGTTGATGTCCCTATTGTCCCGGTCTGGATCACGTTCCCAGGGCTTCTAATTCACCTTCACCGTCGGGAAGCTTGTTTGAAATTGTACGTTCTATTGGTTCTCCCATAAAATTGGATGTGGCTACGACAGACGGTCTGCGACCGTCTATCACTAGAGTGTTTGTTGAAGTAGACGTTTCCCAAGAGTTGCCGCAGAAATTTATTTGCAGGCCAAGAATAGATTTATCCTGCAGTCAGTGGTTTATGAAGATCTCCCGTTATTCTGTACTTCATGTCGTCGGTTAGGTCATGCAACAGGCTCATGTCCCCCGAAAGTTTCTACATCTGTGCCACCTCCTCCGCCTCCTCCACCACCTCGCCTGCCAGCACAGAGATGGACACCGATTAAAAAGAAACCTGCGGCAGAACCTTCTCCATCAGTGGTTCATACCCAAGATCCTCCTGAATTACAACATGATATTCCTTCGACTGCTCCTCACACCGTGGCATCTCCTTTTTATCACGTCAGTGAACATGCTGACTTATTTTGTGTGTCTGCGGAACCCCCGTTGCAGGATACTTCAGATCACTGTGACTTGGGCCATTCTTCATATACTGAATTGCCTGCAGATGATCAGAACACGGACATGCCAAATGTCCTCGATGAAGTGGTCCAGCGAATGCTGTTAATCCCTCCATCACCGATGTGGATGTTTTGATATCACGTTTACAGGAACCAACTGAGGATGCGGAATTTATACCCGTGGTTCCTCGTCGCAAGCGACGTGCACGAAAAGATTTACCGCCCTTACCACCCTCCACCATCCTAACGCGCAGTGCTTCGCACGTCTCTCAGGGAAGTGACACTGCTCTTTCTCAACGAATGTCCTAATATGGAATATAAGAGGCATGCGTGCCTTTATGCCTATATTGCATCATTTGATACGCGAACATCATTTAAATTTACTTACACTGATTGAACCAAAACATTCACCTTCTATTATTGCTCATTTTGCTTTGAACCTTGGTTTTTCGCATCATTATTCTTCTCAGTCGGAACATATTTGGTTTTTCTGGCGTGATTCAGAGTTTCACTTTCTTGCAACGCAGGATCAAGAACAAGCGGTTCATTTTACTTTGCTCTTTCGGCCGCTTCAGATGTCTTTTGTTTTATCGGTGGCATACGCCAAGCACACGCCATCTTTACATCGTTCATTATGGCATTCTTTACGTGATTTCTCTAAGACTTCCACTTTACCATGGGTGGTAGGAGGGGATTTCAATACTTTTCGCGCTCTTGATGATCATGATGGACGCTCAAACCCCTCTCCTACCGTATTACAAGATTTTAATGATTGTATTGAATCTTGCTCTTTGATGGCCCCACAATTTCATTGGCCACGATTTACTTGGATCGATGGCAGGGGGCTCGGACGTGTTCGTAGGAGGTTGGATTGGTTATTTATCAACTCTTCTTTTTCAAGATGCGTTTCACGACATGCAACTTACGCATCTGCCGCGAGTTTCCTCAGATCACGCGCCCTTATTGTTCATCTGCCGATTACGCATGGCTTAGGGCCATCGTTCTTTTCGTTTTTTGGACTCTTGGTTACTTCATCCGGATTTCCACACTTATATACAAAATGCTTGGACATCTTATCCCACTACTAGAGGTATGTATGGATTTTATTCAAAGTTACTTCGTCTAAAGAAGGACATCCAGCGGTGGAATAAGGAAATTTTTGGCAATATCTTCACCAACATTATGCAAGCTGAAGCTAATCTCACTCGTGTTGAGGGCATCTGGGATGCCAACTCCACTGAAGCGACTTGCACGGAGTATCACAAAGCCAAGGCTGAATATCTCCGTGCTTCTACATATGAGGTGCATTTCTGGAAACAAAAAGCGCGTGTACGGTGGTTAAAATAAGGTGATACAAAAACGTGCTTTTTTCACTCAATTGTCAAATGGCGACGGACGCAGTTACGCATACAGCAAATCCGCACTGCTACTGGCTAAGAGTGCTCCTCTCCTACGGCCATTATGGAGGAAGCAGTGACTTTCTACACTTCTTTATTTGCTCGTGAGGCAACGAATAATTATGACGCAATCCTTTGTCACATCCCACGGCTGGTCTCGGAGGCAGACAACGCCATGCTCACACAGCTGCTGTTGGAGGAAGAGGTTAAATCGGTGGTTTGGCATCAAGACCCTCAAAGTGCAGCAGGACCAGATGGTTTCAATGGTAAGTTTTATCGTTCTTGTTGGTCAGTCATTCATTCCGATGTGGTTAAAGCAGTGCAGGAATTTTTCCTTGGCATACCACAGCCTACTGTGATGGCTAGTGCACTAATTACCTTGATTCCAAAGAAACCGTCCTCGAATACATTCAGTGATTTTCTCCCTTTATGTCTCACCAATTTTCTGAGTAAAGTCTGTATGAGGATTATTGCCACCCGCTCGAATATACTACTTCAAAAATTAATATCTCCAGAACAGACAGGCTTCTTGACAGGCCATGATATCTCCACGCAAGTTTTATTGCCACGGGAAATGGTACACATGCTATATAAGGGTGGTTCTCAGTTGTGTTTGAAATTGGATATGATGAAGGCATTTGACAGGGTCAGCTAGGAATATCTGGAATTATTACTACAGAGTTTTGGCTTCTCCAACTTTTTCATTCGAATTATTCTTAATCATTTACGTGCCATTACTTTAGCAGTCTTGATTAATGGTCAACCCTCTACTTCATTTCGGCCTTACAGAGGCATCAAACAAGGTGACGCTTTGTCCTCTTTGCTCTTTATTCTTTTTTCTGAGGGTTTCAGTAGAGGCTTGAAATCATTGGTTGCCTCTGGAGCATTACAGCCCTTCCGTCTAGGCAGGGTACCGTTTACCATCATGCACTTGGCTTATGCGGACGATCTACTGGTGTTTTTACGGGGCACGCAGCAAAATTTACGACGGTTCCATGCATTCTTACCACAATATGAAACTGCCTCTGGTCAGAAGGTAAATTTTCAAAAAAGCAGTTTTATTCCATCTGCAAGTATATCACTGCATCGGCGGAGAGGTTTTGAGACTTTACTAAGCATGAGATGTTCTGGTTTACCTTTTCGATACCTCGGTTCTTCTTTGTATAAGGGCATCAACCGTACTAGATATTGTACTTCCTTACTACAACATATTGACGACCGACTGCATGGCTGGCATTCTCGATTACTCTCTTTAGCAGGTTGCCTTGTTTTGCTTTGTTCTGTAATTTCGGCTTTGCCATTACATATTCTCGCTGCCGGAGGTTTGCCAAAGTCAGTGATCAAAATTATAGGCAGGAAAATGGCAACATTTTATTGGGGACGTCGACATCATTGGGTTACATGGACTACTGTCACTACGCCTTGTGAGGAAGGTGATTTAGGACTTCGTGATCTCAGCACATTATAACAGGCTTATGATTGTCGCATTTGGTGGTCATATTAGCAGAATAATACACTTTTGAGTAAGTATATGCATATAAAATATGGCAGCCGAAGGGATTATCTTCCTAGGCTACCAGATTCACCCGTTTGGAAGATTATTTCTAGAATTCATGCTACCTGCCTTGCTCAGACTGAAGGTCAAGGCGCATATCTTAGCTGGACACCCTCGATCTCGAGGGAATTTTCTTTGCGGTCTGCCTATGATATCTACCGCTCAGCCCGTCCAACGCTGCATTCGGCGAAAATCATTTGGTTCAAGCGCCATTCGCCCATCACTCAACTATTCTTATGGCGGCTTTTTCATTCTGCTGTGCCATTTGAGGACTACATTGGTAAGTATAATTCTTCTCCTCCTACACAATGCCCATTTTGTAAGCAAGCATCGGCCATGGTGGATCATGTATTTTTATATGTGCTGGCGTTCGTCCGCTATGGGATTTCTTTGCATATGAGTTACATTGTCCCCCCCATCATCACTGCATCTTCGCCAATATCTTTTATCTTGGTGGTATCGTTCTACATTTTCATCTCTCTTTGGGGTTTTAAAAATCGTCATTTCGGCTATTATTGTGTACAATATATGGCGCTATACGTCATTAGCGTATGGTGAGAAGCACACTTTCACAATGATTTCCCTTCGGGCTTCCATTCACTATGATATTGCCATATGGAGCAAAAAAATGATGGTTCGAAGCTAGCGGTAGGGTCACTGCGACAGCTTTCATGGTTTCCCAGACTTCAGCCTCCACGTCCTCAGTTGGTTCGTTGGCGTACTCCACCGTCCGGTAGATTAAAGTTAAATATAGATGCGGTGGTTGGCAAACATTATGCAGCAGGGGGTGCTATCTTGCGAGATCACGCGGGTTTTTTTGTGGGGGCAATCTCTTTCCGCTTGCCTCCAAGTACACCTCTCACTGTCGAGATACTGGCAGCAGTATTTGGATTATTATATTTTCTTCCACTGTATCGATCCATTATTCTTGAATCAGATTGCGCTCAGATGTTAACACGCTTGTCGTGGCCATAGTCGTTATTTGGGAACTACCATATGCGGTTACTGCAGACATTAATTCATCTTCATCGACTGGACTTTCATCATATTTATAGAGAGGCAAACATGACTGCTCACTACCTGGCTCAGCAGGCAATGTTGAATCCTTGTAAACATTTTTACACTTCCCACATTCTTCCACCATTAGTTCGTGGTTTTGTTTCATTCGATCTCTCATCTGCAAGCTTGCGCATCCCCTGAAATTTTGACATCTTCCATATGGATTGGCATTCATCTTATCATTCTGCCTGTACCTTATGGGGTGCAGGCAGACTCGGTATGCTTTGCACTCTATTGGTGTTAATGTTTTCGTTATGCCTCATATCCCAGTTTAACTTAGCATTTTTCTTCACATGTGCATGGACTGGAAACCCTATCTTGGTGGTCTTTATGTTCGCCGCGGCCGAGGCAACCCCTCCTATGCGAGTCATGCAACCGATAGTGAGTACCACCAACACAATGTGAAACATTTGGTCAATGATGCAAAGTAGGCAGCTGTAGATCCATCAGTATTGTTCCACGAACTTCAGAGGGAAGGTCATAAAGAAAATTATAAGCTCGTAGACCGGCAGCTTTATATCCACGCTAATCTGTGGGATGCATTACTGGCTTCTCTTGGATAATGTTGAACAGTGGCTTGGTTTAATGTCAAGAACAGCGCTGTGCGTTCTAGGTCGGCCGCCAAGAAACCCGTGAATGGCTGAGCATTCGGTAACATGGAAAGAATGGATTGACAATCCGTCTCAATAATGATGCTGTCATACTCTCGCGCATAATAAATCAATGCTAATGTCATTGTCAAAAGTTCCGCACGTAGTGGACTAACTAGAGGGAGCGAAAAACATATGGCCGACACCAGCTGGCCCTGATCAGTATGCGAGATTGCGCCTCCTGCTGCCTTATGTATACATATTTATATGGCTGGATTGGACGCCCAATCCATACATAAATAAATACATGTGTGGGAGGTCGCTGTCGAAAATATCGCCATTGGGCAATGCATCATTAAATGCCCCAAAACTTGCTGAAGAGTCGTGATTAAGCTTGTTGAATCCAGTGTAACATCTACCTCGTGATAGTTCAAGGAAGCCCCTTATGAGTAAGACAATGAGAATATAAGAGGATGCATGGAAACGAACCAAAACATACCCAAGTCGCCTTGGCTAAGCATGAACCAAGACGACGACATCTTCGGCTTGCCACTAAGTAGTATGATTGCAAAACGCTGGAATGTGATCGTTGAGATTGGGCTTTCCCTCGTAGATGATGTCCAGCATGGCAGAGCAAACACAAGCGTCAGACATAAATATGCATATGAAAATTTAATATGAAGTGCCGCGTGCATAATAAAAGACTGTGAGAACAGTAAACGCACCAGTGATGCCCATGTTCGAGAACACAGACAACGACAAGGATATTTTGCCAATGTAATGGAATTCATCTTTCAAGATCGGAAGGCAGGCAGCTGAAGATCTGTGAGTAAAGCTCCGCGAACTTCATATGGCAGTTCATGGATAGAGTTGTAGGACTGCAGTCTGGCTGTTCTGTAGCCATATCTCGCCAGTCAATGTGCTGCTGTATTCGCTTCCCGTGGACAATATTGAATTGTTGAATGGTTAAGGCTGAGAAACTGTGTCGTGCGTAAAAGATCCGACTCCAGGACGCCTGTGAATTGTCTATTTTCGGCCAACAAAGTGACCATTACTTGGCAATCCGTCTCAACTACTATGTTGTCATATTGTTGTGCATAATGAATCAATGCCATCGTCATGGCTTGGACCTCTGCCCTTAGCGGCCCAACCAAAGGTAGTGTAAAACAAATAGCCGAATGGAAATGACCTTGATCCGTTCTTATCATCGCCCCCTGCTGCAAGTTTTTGTCCGACAGTGGCATCAACATTAAGTTTCAGTTTGCCCGATGGTGGAAATTGCAACGGACTATTGGCAACCGCTTTGTTCTTACTGTTGGTGAGAATTATAGGTCGACAAGATGAGGTATTGTTTTGGCAAATTTTTTCCCATTCATTGTAGAACACCATGTGTAAATTGCTCCCTTTATCTTTGTATACAACCGATCATAATGGAATAGCTCCTCTCCAAATCTGCAGGATGCATATGATTTCCATATTTCTCAAGCGACAAGAGATGGCACTATTACCTTAAGTTGGCCTAACATTGATTGTTTAGAGGATGTTTGCCACCAGCGAAATAAGTGAGCTTTAATTGTACGAAATTGTGGAATTGGCCCAGTGAATATAATAGCCATGTCCACCCAAAGAGGACGGATTTTTGAACAATGCAGGAACACATGATCTTGGTGATCATGATCCTGACGGTACAAAACACACAGCGATGGATATGAGTAGAGTCAGCACCGAAGGTTATTTACCACTGGTAGTGAATGAGTCCAAAGCTGCCAGAGAAATAGATTTTGACCTGGGTGAGAAGTTTTCCACCAAATATAACGTGTCTCAACCTTGGAGGGTCCATGAGTTGCTATTAAAGAATAGGACCTATCATATATAAAATTGCCCATTTTCAACTGGCGCCCAATGAAGCATATCTTGAATTTGATAAGTGTGTAGCTCCATGTAGTCATGTATGCTGCATATTCGCTTCCACGTTGGCGAGTCATAGATATGAGAATATATACAAGAGCGATCTACATACTTGGATCTACAAAATTCTGCCCATGGCGTGTTGGAATGGAAGTATTTCCACCATAATTGACAATCGTATGCTTTTTGAACATGTGAAAGGTGACGAATGCCTTACCCGCCAGATTTGACTGCTTGATAGACCGAAGGCCAGGACTGCCAGTGATGTCTTCCTTTCCAAAGAAAAGATGCCATTTTTTGATTTAAAGTATGAATCACTCCTTTTGGTAACCTGGAGCTGGCTATGAGGTGCGTGGGTATCGTGTTGAGGACATGTTTGATGAGAATAATTCTACCCGCCATAGATAGTAAACTATTCGACCATGCTGACAACTTAGCCTCAAAATGATTAATGAGAGGAGAACAATACCTAGCTTTGTTTATGCCCTTATACAAATATGACCCAAGATATTTAATAGGCAATGAAGTCGAGCGCATTCCCAACACTTCTATTGAAGTAGTAGTCGAAGCTCCTTGTCCTGCCACAAATTGACTCTTGTTATAATTTACCAATTGTCCTGAAGCCTTCTGATATGTTTCTAAATATTTGCGAAATTTCCCCAAGTTGCGTGAAGAACCATTTAGAATAACTAACAAATCATCAGCAAATCCCAGATGCGATATACATGGTACGCGACCAGCCTTTAATCCCGTGATTGATCTCGTCCTCATTAGATGTTTAAGCCCTCTTGAGAATCCATTGAGAAGAATTGAGCATCGTGTTGCACTCAAATTGTTGACAAGAATGCGCACTAAACGCCCATCCATCCCCATTCGCTGTAACAGCAACTGTAAATATCGCCAACTAACACGATCAAATGCCTTGGCCATGTCCAGTTTAATAATTACTTGCCCTCCTCTTGTCCGTTTGTCTAGAACATGTACCATCTCTTGTGCCAGTAATACTTGTTCTGTGATGCCTCTGCCTTTCATGAATCCTTTGGTGTGTGTATATATATAAGGTATATATATATTTTTTTTGAAAAGCAGTTTTATTCATAGATGAACCTCACTTGTGGCGGAGGAAAACCATATTTCAAAACAAGAAGTTAGTATAAGTGAAAAGCGAATACAAATAGTCAATGATTTGTAATCTCCAGTCGTATATGATATGCCGCATTAAAACCTTTCCAGGTAAAACCACACCTGTGGATAAAACCCTGGCGAAGGAAAAAGCATACATATTTATACGAATGGATTTGGGATTTGGGGCACTTTACACATGTAGAGAGCACGATAGACAAAGAAAAATGGACGCCTTGCAGTGAGCACTAGAAAAGTTGCCATCTCTGAGGCTGGGTGGGCGTGATGCAACTGTAGTACTGTCTCAGCCATAGCACTCGTAAATGTCATCCCGATGGAGTGTCCAAGCCATGCACAAAGACATAAAACGAACAGGTTATAATGGCGTATCAAGCATAGCATATAAACCAATACTGATAGGTAACAAAACATACGGAGTCTGCCTGAATCCCGTAGGATACAGGAAGAAGAAAGAAATGTGCGCCAATCTATTTGGAAAACGTTGGTATGTCAGGGGACATGCAGATAGACTGATGAGATATCCAAAGAGACTGAACCACGAACTAACGGAGGTAGAGTGTGAGAATTGTAGACTTGTGTTTGTGGGCATAACATTTCATACTGAGCAAAATAGTGAGCCGCCATATTCGCCTCTCTGTAAATATGATGAAAGTCCAGACGATGAAGATGTAGTAATGTATGCAGTAACTGAAGATAGTAGTTCCCCTAAACCAGCTGAGGGCGCGACAAACGAGATATCATCTGAGCACAATCTGATTCTAGTATAATTGAGCGATACAGTGAAAGAAAATATAAGAGTCCAAATACCGCTGCCTGTATCTTCGCATTAAGAGGTGTACTAGGAGGCAGGCGGAAAGAAATTGCCCCCACACACGAACCAACATGGTCTCACAGTATAGCACCTCCTGCTCCATAATGTCTACCAACTGCCGCATCTATATTTAATTTTAATCTACCTGAAGGTGGCGTAAGACAGCGTATTAAATGAGGGCGTGGGGGCCGAAGCGGGGGAAGCCAAGGAAGAGGCTGTCGAGGTCCAGCCGTTAATTTCGATCCAGCTATCGTTTTACACCACATTGTAATATCATAGTGTATGGAGGCCCGTAGAGATGTCATTGTAAAACTGTGCTTCTCACCGTATACTAAAGAGGCATAGGCACGCCACACATTATACACAATAATCGCTGGAATAATGATGCGTAAGACCCCAAGGAAAAATGAGAAAGTAGAACTATACCACCAAGAAAGTAGATATTGTCGAAGGTGCAGTGACGTCGGGAGAGGACAATGTAACTCACTAGCATAAAAGTGCCGTAGTGATCGGATGCCGGAACAATATAAGAATATATGGTCCATTGTGGCCGATGCATGCTTACAGAATGGGCATTGTGTCGGGCAAGCAGTATAATACTTTCCAGTATAGTCTTCAAATGGCACCGCTAAATGAAATATACGCCATAAGAATAGTTGAACGACGGGCAAATGATGCTTGAACCAAATAAACTTCGTCCAAAGGAGCATGGGACTGGATGTTTGGCAGAGATCATAGGCACTGCGCAATGAGAATTCCCCAGCAGCCGTAGGAATCCAAGTAAGATGAGCTCCTTAACCTTCCGTCTGAGCAAGGCAGGTAGAATGAATTCTGCAAATAATCTTCCAAACGGGTGAATCAGGCAAGCGAGGCAGATAGTCCCCTCGGTGCCCATATTTGCCATACATATATTTAGTCCAAAGGGTAGATTGTTGCTGACATGACCACCAAATACGATAGTGATAAGCTTGCTGCGATATGCTGAGGTTGCGGAGTCCCAGCCCTCCCTCATCACGAGGCATGGTAATAGTAGCCCATGGAACCCAATGATGCTTGCGTCCCCAAAGAAATGATGCCATCTTCCGATTTATGATGGTAATTACCGACTTGGGCAATCCTCCAGCAGCGAGAATATGCAATGGCAATGACGAGATAACCGAACGCAGCAAAACAAGACGACCAGCAGAAGAAAGTAATCTAGAATGCCAACCCTAAATTCAGTCGTCTATGTGCTGCAATAATAATACACAATATCTCGAACGATTGATGCCTTTATGTAAATAAGATCCAAGGTATCGAAAAGGTAGATTCGAGCACCTCATTCCTATAATAGTCTCAAAAACCCGTCACTGTTGTTGAGAAACAGTAGCAGATGGAATAAAACTGCTTTTTTGAAAATTTACCTTTTGACCAGAGGCAGTTTCATACTGTGCTAAAAAGGCATGAAAGCGTCGAAGATTACACTGTGTGCCTCGTAAAAATACTAAAAGGTCATCCGCATAGGCCAAGTGCGTGATAGTAAACGGGACTCGGCCTAGGCGGAAAGGCTGCAATGCTCCAGATGCCACTAAAGATTTTAATCCTCTGCTGAAACCTTTAGATGAAAGAATGAAGGCAAAGGAGATAGTGGGTCTCCTTGTTTGACTCCTCTGTATGGCCGAAAGGAAGCAAAAGGTTGTCCATTAATCAAGACAGCTAATGTGGTGGCACGTAAGTGGTTCAGGATAATGCGAATGAAAAAATCAGAGAAACTGAATGTGTGCAGTAACCTTTCGAGGTATTCCCAGCTGACTCTATCAAATGCCTTCATCATATCTAATTTCAAACATAGCTGTGAACCACCTTTATCCAACATATGTATCATCTCTCGAGCCAAAAGAACTTGTGTAGAAATATCAAAGCCTGGCAGAAAGCCCGTTTGTTCTGGCGAAATTATCTTGGGAAGCAAAGTATTCAGTCTAGTAGCAATGATTCTGGTACAGACTTTGCTCAAAAAATTGGTGATGCAGATGGGCCGAAAATCACTAAATGTGGCGGGGGATGGCTTTTTGGGGATCAAAGTAATTAGTGCACTAGCCATGACGGAAGGCTGAGGAACACCAAGGAAAAACTCCTGCACTGCCTTAACCACATCAGCATGAATAATTGACCAGCAAGAACGATAAAACATACCATTGAAACCATCAGGTCCTGCTGCACTTTGGGGGTCTAGGTGCCAGACTGCAGCCTTAACCTCCTCCTCCATAGGTAGTTGCGTAAGTATCAAGCTGTCATCTGCAGAGATCAAACGTGGAATGTGACAAAGCAATGCATCATAATTATGTGTGGCCTCGCGAGTAAATAAGGATGTATAAAAGGTCACTTCTTTGTCCATTATTGCTGCCGGCGTGGTGCATGGCGTGCCTGCAGCTGTGTGGATTTGCTGTATACGAAGTTGCAATCATCTGCCTTTGGCAATAGAATGAAAATAGCATGTGTTTGCATCTCCGTCTTTTAACCACCAGATGCGCGCTTTTTGTTTCCAGAAATGTAACTCATAAGAGGAAGCTCTGAGATACTCAGCTTTTGCTTTATCATATTCTTCACGATTTGCATATGTAAAGTCAGCGTCCCAAGCACGCTCAGCACGGTCGAGAACAGATTCTGCTTGCTTACCGTTTGAGAATATATTACCAAAAATTTCTTTATTCCACCTCTGTATGTCCCTCTTCAGTCAAAATAACTTGGAACAAAATCCATACATAACTCCTGTTGTGGGATAAGACGTCCAAGAATTTTGCATATACATATGAAAATCCGGATGAAGCAACCAAGAGTCCAAGAAACGGAAAGATCGACGACCCTCTGAGTGACACAATCGGCACTTAAATAATAAGGGTGTATGATCTGATGAAATACGTGAGAGATGCGAGAGATGTGTGTCTTCAAAAGCATCTTGAAAAGAAGAGTAGATAAATAACCAATCCAACCTCCGACGGACTCTTCCAAGTCCCCTACCGTCCGTCCAAGTAAATTGTGGCTCTTGATACTGTGGAGTCATCAGGGAGCATGATTCAACGCAATCATTAAAATCTTGCAATGTTGAAAGAGATGGTTGGGATCGACCTTCATGATCATCCAGAGAGCGAAAAGTGTTGAAGTCACCTCCTACCACCCATGGTAACTCGTTTGTTTCCGAGAAAGCATATAATGAATGCCATAATAGGCGACGTAGAGAAGACGTATGCTTGCCATAGACAACCGAGAGAACAAAAGTCAGTTGAAGCGGTCGAAATAAGAGAGTAAAATGTACCACTTGATCTTGATCCTGCGCTACAACCAAGTGATAATCTGAGTCACGCTAGAAAAACCAAATATGTTCCGACTGAGAAGAGTAATGATGTGAAAAGCCAAGGTCCAAAGAAAAACGAGCAATACGTAAGGATGAATGCTTAGGTTCTATCAGAGCTAGTAGATTTAAACGATGATCATGTATCAAATTATGCGATCTAGGCAGAGAGGCACGCATGCCTCGTATATTCCATATTAAGATATTCATTGAGAAAGAGTAGTATCACTTCCCTGAATTGCATGAGACGCACTACGAGTGAGGATAGTGGAGGTCAGTAATGGCAGAAGATCCTTCCTGGCACGAAGTTTTCGATGAGGAACGACAGGTATAAATTCTGCGGATGATGTGGAATCCTGCAATCAAGATAACAAAATATCCTCATCCGGTGATGTAGGGATTAACTGCATTCGTCGGACCACTTCGTCCGGGACAAATGCCACATCCGAGTGCTGATCATGTATGGGCAGCTCATTGTCAGAAGAGTGTCCAAGGCCACAATGATTGGAAATGTCCTGTAGGGGTTCGATTGCATCACAATCAGCAGGCAAAACACCAACTTCAACAGAGGGTGGAACGGCAGATGGGACATCCGCCGGAGGTATTTCATCTGGCAGCTCAGGATTGTCCGGGGAACAATCAACCAATGATGGGTCTGCTGGAGGTTCTGGGACTGTTTTCCTTTTAACCGGCGTCCATTGCTGCGTCCACGGTCGAGGTGGTGGAGGTGGCGGTGGAGGCGGCATAGTGGATTTATCCTTCGGAGGGCAGGCAGACGTTGCATGACCTAATCTTCGACATGATGTGCAAAGTTGGGACAAATCTTCATAGACCACTGACTGTAGGATCAATCTAATTTTTTCCTGCAAATATATCTTCTACGGCAATTCCTAAGAAACGTCCACTTCAACGCATACTCGAGCGACCGACGGCCTCAGCCCATCTATCGCCGCAACATCCAGCTTTATCGGAGATCCTATCGGACGCACAATTTCAAACAACGCTTCCTTGCGATGAAGGTGGATCGGAAATCCTGGAAACGCAATCCAAACCGGGACAATAGGAACATCTGTGGTGGGATCAAAATCAACAGTCTACTTCGTGATACGTAGGTGACAACTGGATATATGCCATGAACGGTGATAGAAACATCTCAAATAATCCGCTTCATTGCGAAAATTCAATAGAATATGCGTTTGATCAATAAGAGTGATACGCAAATCATGATGAAACCCGATTTTTTCAAAGACGTCACGTATTACTTTCAATAGAGGACGGCCATACCAGAAAGTGCCTACCAATGAATATCTGAATGGCGCAGCAAGGGCATCAATCTCAGAATCTAGGAAAGATATCATTGCGATACCTTTATAGCGCGAAACTCTTTTCGGAGAAATGGCAATGTTGCATGATGATTCCGCACCGGAGACAACCGCGGCAAAGGACGTCACAGTTGTCATTGTGATCACGCGAAGAATAGAAAGAATGGATCTTTCGGTAGTTATCAGCAGCAGAAGGGGTGCAAAAGCATGGGAGACTGGCGGCGTGATCGAAGAAAGCAGTGATCAAACGGATAAACCAGCGGCGGCGGCTATCGCCGCGCAGCCAGTCACGATCGCCAGAGGGGAGAAGCCATATTATATATATATATATATAGGTATATATATATATAAGGTATATATATATATACCTTATGTATATATATACCTTGTATATATATATATGTGCATGTGATGTGTGTGTATATAGACAGAAACACATATACATACATATGTATGTGTATGCATATATGTGCGTATTACTGATTAAAGATAGGAAAGTCGTGGAGAACGATTCCAGTCTATTTTATTTTTCGATTGAACATATATATTCATAAAATTTGTACGTGCGTATATGTTTGTGTGTGCATGTGTGTGTATATATATGTATCATCATCATCATCCAGACCCAGTATATATATGTATATATTATATATTTACATACATATATACATATGTATGTATAAATAAATATATATATATACACACATATACACATATGTATGCATATATATGTATGTATGTGTGCATGTATATGTGTGTGTGTGTGTGTATAAATATGCCTATGCAAATTTGAATATATATACACACACACATAAGTATATATATTTTTAGATTTGTATATATGTATATATATAATATATATAAATTATATATCTATATATATGTATAACACATATACATACATATATATGTATGGATATATGAATATATATATATGTGTGTGTGTGTGTGTGTTTATGTATGTACAAATGCATATGCATATGCATATATGGATGTATATATCTGCACATGTATGACTGTATCTATTCAATTGTGGATTTAAAAGATTAACTAATATTGTCGCGCCTGCTAGCTTCATATAGAAAGGCAAGAAGAATTTTTAATTGATTTTTGACAGCGCATTAGTCAAAGTTATTGTCAATGAGGACGAATATCACAATGTTTTCTGTTTGTTTGAATGGTTTGCCCTGTTTACCATTCGGTCGATTTTGGCTTTTTGAATGATTTTCCTCTTGGTCCGGCAGGATCTATTTTCTCCAAGTCAAACTGTCATTCGTTCAAAGATACGTTTATCAGAACCATTCACTATCATAGAAAATTGTGTGAAAATGACGCCGTACAAATTTAAAATTTAATAAATATCTTGTTGAAACATCCAGTCATGCTTTGTCCAATAAGAACATTATTCCCATGCAATAATATCATAAGTACATCAATTTTTTTAAATACGTCATAAGCAATACTCCAATGAACATTAAAGCTTGTCACTATTGTTAGAAACTGTAATCAAAACAGTGTACTGTGTGCATTTGTGTAAATTGACGAATTGCAAGCAGAACAGAGGCGAGTCTAAGGACTCTGTTCTTAAGACGATTTTCTCCGGTACGAAGTGCCCAACCAGAAATAGCAAACGTCTCCCAGGATACAACGACTAACAGTTCATACGAGGCGGCACAGCAACGTAAGAACTCGGCGAACCTGTGAGATGCTCTGACTTCACGATTACTGTAAAGACTTAATGCAGCAGTATGTATGCGTATGCAAGGAAGTAGAAGATCGGATGCAGCGTATGGAGGTCTTGGAGAAGCAGACCATTATATAGGAGGGAAGGAAAAAACGGTTGAAAGCCGTTTCCGATCTTAGCCGTCGGATCTGGCGGTTTTCATCCACAGCCGTTAGATCGTAAACTGCGACGGTTTTAAACGTAGAACGTCGGATCTGACGGTTTTCATCTACAACCGTTAGATCGTAAACCGCAGCAAATTTAAACTTAGACCGTCGGATGAAGAAACTGCTGCCAGATACGATCTGAGCCTTTAGATCATAATCCGTGTAGACTTCGATCAACAACCGTTAGATCTAGATGAAGAAACCGCTGCCAGATACGATCTCATCCTTTAGATCATAATCCGTGTAGACTACGATCTACAACCGTTAGATCTTGCAACGGTTATGATCAGAAATATTTCAACCGTTGGATCACCTGATTTATTTTTCTGGAAAAATATAAAAGAAAATTTCTCCAAAAAGATAAGAACTAGCCAGGCCCACGAGCCCATGAGCCCACGAGCCACGAGCCGGCCGGACGGGCGACGGCTGCGACGCGCGCTCGCGCGTGTGTGGTGAACCTTGCTTGAGCTGCGTCTTCCCTCCGGTCAAAAACTTCTCATGCCCAAGGGCGTATTTAAGAAGGCTCCAACTAGAATTATATATGGTGACCTTCTCATCTCAAATAGCCAATGTGGTATTCCACTTAAGGGGTGATGTGGTCACTCCTCAAGAGGCCACATCACCACTTTTCTAATTTCCTTCTAATTTTACTCCAACTTTGAGCATTAATTTCTCATTCACCCGGTACCGGAATCGAGTGATTCAAATGCCTAAAGTCATCTACTTGTTACGCAGATAATTTAGAAATTATTAGTTTTTGTTTTTGATTAACGAACACTAATCATAATTAACCTCAAAATATGGTGGTTGTCAAAAGTTTGCCCAAACTTTTCCAATTCACTTCAATTTCTCCAACAATCGCTCACATGAATGAAAATTAATGCAGATGCAGATGCAGACTCTATTGAGAAATCAGACAAGGATATGTTGCATCAGAAGAGGTAGCTTCTGGCTTTGAACCTTTCTTAGTGATATACCATCGGATCCACTCAGCTGGCTAGTGACCTGATGGCTTGAACTATCAGCCTTTATTGTGAACCTAGACAATGATACTCACACAACATTTCCTTTGACACACCTTATTGGTTCTCATGGTTGTGTTCATTTTGGCCATGAACAACCTGGTTTCAGAAAGTGTATTAGAGAATTCTTGCCTATCAGAATTCTCATAGAAGCGGCCCCACTTCACACTTACATAGGTGATTCCTATCAAGAGTATGCTGCCATACCCCACTTGAAGTATCAAGATATAGGGCATCATTAAAAGCTCTAGCTTACCCTAACTATTCTCTGCAGACAGCACTTTTGTTTAACAGAATGAGTAAGTGCTAACTGAAATCTTATAACTTAGTTTGCCCATTGAACCTAGATTCTGGGATCTCCAGTCAACAAGGTTGGGTTACCGTTACAAAGATTCTTGCTTTGTAGACTTAAGTCCCATTCCGTTTGTCAATTTAGACATCTGATCTCTAGGCAAAGCTTTTGTAAGCGGATCCGCAAGATTCTCCTTTGATTTTATGTAATCAACGGAAATCATGCCATTAGAGATCAATTGCTTAATGGTATTATGTCTCCGACGTATGTGTTGTGACTTACCATTGTAGATGCTGCTTTGAGCTCGTCCTATAGCTGACTGACTATCACAGTGTATGCTAATAGGAGCGATTGGCTTAGGCCAACATATAATGTCCTTGAGGAAATTTCTAAGCCATTCAGCCTCTTCTCCATCTTTGTCTAATGCTATAAACTCTGCTTCCATTGTGGATTGAGCTATGCATGTTTGCTTATTGAATTTCCATGACACAGCACCTGCACCAACAGTGAATAGGTATCCACTGGTGGACTTAGAGTCCTTGCTATCTGATATCCAATTCGCATCACAATATCCTTCCAATACTGCTGGATATCTTGTATAGTGTAATCCAAGGTTCATTGTGTACTTCAAGTACCTCATCACTCTATTAAGAGCTTTCCAATGATCTTCACTTGGATTACTAGTAAACATGCTCAATTTGTTTATGGAACAAGCTAAGTCTGGTCTTGTACAGTTCGTTATGTATATTAGACTCCCAATCACTTGCGAGTACTTCAATTGAGCTACTGGTTCACCTCAGTTCTTCCTTAAGTGCACACTTAAATCAAGTGGGGTTTTTACTGGTTTTACATCAAACATATTGAATCGTTTGAGGACGGACTCAATATAATGACTTTGTGACATGACTAACCCTTCAGTTACCCTAGAAATCTTAATTCCTAGAATAATATTTGCAACCCCCATGTCTTTCATGTCAAAATTCTGTGTTAACATCTTCTTGGTATTCAAGATGATGTCATGAGTACTGCTCATGATTAACATGTCATCTACATAGAGACATACTATTACATAGGCATTAAGTGTGTTTTTGATGTAAACACACTTGTCAAACTCGTTGATCCTGAAGCCGTTTGACATCATTATCTGATCAAACTTCAAATGCCATTGTTTTGGTGCTTGTTTAAGTCCGTACAAAGACTTAACAAGTCTACAAACTTTCTTCTCTTGTCCTGGCACAACAAACTCCTCTGGTTGTTCCAGATATATCTCCTCCTCTAAATCACCATTCAGAAAAGCCGTCTTAACATCCATCTGATAGATTTCTAAGTTATAGGCTGCTGCAATCGCAACTAGCACTCTGATTGATGTAATCCTTGTCACTGGTGAGTAAGTGTCAAAGAAATCAAACCCTTCTTTTTGTCGATGACCTTTGGCTACCAACCGCGCCTTGTATTTGTCGATAGATCCATCTTCTTTTAACTTCTTCTTAAAAATCCACTTGCATCCGAGTGGTTTACTTCCTGGTGGAAGATTGGCCAGCTCCCAAGTGTGATTTTGGAGAATAGATTCTATCTCACTATTTATCATCTCTTTACAGAATGGAGCTTCTGGAGTTGACATCGCCTCTGAAAAGGTCCTCGGCTCATTCTCTACCATAAAAGTTAGAAAATCTGGTCCAAAAGACGTCGGTATTTTGGCTCGTTTGCTTTGACGAGGTTCCTCAGTCTCTTGAGGAGTCGTCTCACGCACTCGCTTACTAGTGCTAGCTTCTTCACTGTTTTTGTCTTTCTTCGGAAAGACATTTTCAAAGAACACTGCATTCCTCGACTCTATGACAACATTTTCATGTATGTCAGGGATGTCAGACTTGTGCACCAAGAATCGATATGCACTACCTTTGTTGCATATCCTATGAATATACAATCAATTGTTTTGGGCCCTATTCTAACTTGTCTTGGTTTAGTTACTGCTATCTTAGCAAGACATCCCCACACTTTTAAGTATTTGAAACTCGGCTTATAACCTATCCAAAGTTCATAGGGGGTTTTATCCATCTTTTTAGATGGAATTCTATTTAGAATGACATTGGCGGAGAGAATTGCTTCCCCCCACAAGTTCTGAGGTAAACCAGAACTTATCAGCATAGCATTCATCATTTCTTTAACAGTTCGATTCTTGCGTTCAGCTATACCATTGGATTGAGGTGAGTATGGCGCAGTCGTTTGATGAATAATGCCATGTTCTGAACAGAATTTATTAAATGGTGTATCATATTCACCACCTCTATCATTACGAATTATCTTAATTCGTTTGCTAATTTGATTTTCAACTTCATTCTTATAATCCTTAAAAGCATTAATGGCCTCATCTTTGCTACTTAGCAAATAAACATAACAGTATCTAGTGCAATCGTCAATAAAAGTTACAAAGTACTTTTTACCACCTCTTGTTTGCACAAACTTTAAATCACACACATCTGTATGAATTAAATCTAACACTTCAGTGTTTCTTTCAATCGAAGGAAAGGGAGTCTTAGTCATTTTCGCTTCAACACAAACTTGACATTTTTCCTTAGTCAAATTCAGTTTGGGCAACAAATCAAGATTAATCATTCTTTGAATTGATTTATAATTAACGTGTCCCAAACGTAAATGCCATAAACAAGAAGACTCAAACATATAAGCAGAAGTAGATGTGTTTTCATTAGCCACTACGTGCACAAGTTTTTCCTTCCTAGGTACAATAGTCATAACATTTAGTTTAAACATCCTGTCTACCAAGTACCCCTTTCCCATGTACAACCCATTCTTAGTAATGATAACTTTGTTAGACTCCAACACGAGTCTAAAACCATGCATCCCCATCAATGCACCAGAGATCAAATTCTTCCTAATATCAGGAACATGCAGAACATTCTGCAAAGTCAGAAACTTTCCAGAAGTCAACTTCAGATTAACCTTTCCTTCACCTTCAATCTTTGATGAAGCATCATTTCCCATGTAAAGCTGTTCACTATTAACAGGCTTGTATTCTGTGAACATTGCCTTGCTTGCACAAACATGTCTCGTAGCCCCCGTGTCCAGCCACCATTCGCGTGGATTTCCCACAATGTTGCATTCACTTACAACAGCACAAAGATCCAGATCTTCCATTGCACCAACCAGATTTGCCTTCGCAACTGTCCAACAGTAGGAACAGGAGCAGGAATGGCAGCGGGTGCAACTGGAACAGCAGTGTTCACTTCCTCAGACGGACCAAGGTGCACGCCATTGAAGGAGTTCGAACTTTCGTTCTCCATTTCAGATTCTGTGAACGCAATACAGAAACAGAACACATAACCGATTAGTCTCGTACAAATAGAAGCTGTACACGCAAATAGAAACCCGAAATAGATTACAGTAAATATACAAAATCGTCTTAAGAATGTTAGAAACTGTAATCAAAACAGTGTACTGTGTGCGTTTGTTTAAATTGACGAATTGCAAGCAGAACCGAGGCGAGTCTAAGGACTCTGTCCTTAAGACGATTTGCTCCGGTACGAAGTGCCTAACTAGAAACAGCAAACGTCTCCCAGGATACAACGACTAACAGTTCATACGAGGCGGCACAGCAACGTAAGAACTCGGCAAACTTGTGAGATGCTCTGACTTCACGATCACTGTAAAGACTTAATGCAGCAGTATGTATGTGTATGCAAGGAAGTGGAAGATCGGATGCAGCGTATGGAGGTCTTGGAGAAGCGGACCTTTATATAGGAGGGAAGGAAAAAACGGTTGAAAGCCGTTTCCGATCTTAGCCGTCGGATCTGGCAGTTTTCATCCACAGCCATTAGATCGTAAACAGCGACGGTTTTAAACGTAGACCGTCGGATCTGACGGTTTTCATCCACAGCCGTTAGATCGTAAACCGCAGCAGTTTTAAACGTAGACCGTCGGATGAAGAAACTGCTGCCAGATACGATCTCAGCCTTTAGATCATAATCCGTGTAGACTTCAATCAACAACCGTTAGATCTAGATGAAGAAACCGCTGCCAGATACGATCTCAGCCTTTATATCATAATCCGTGTAGACTACAATCTACAACCGTTAGATCTTGCAACGGTTATGATCAGAAATATTTCAACCGTTGGATCACTTGATTTATTTTTCTGAAAAAATGTAAAAGAAAATTTCTCCAAAAAGATAAGAACTAGCCAGGCCCACGAGCCCACGAGCCATGGGCCGAGCCGTCTGCCAAACGGGCGGGCGGCGGCGCGCGCGCATGTTGTGAACCTTGCCTGAGCTGCATCTTCCCTCCGGTCAAGAACTTCTCATGCCCAAGGACACATTTAAGAAGGCTCCAACTAGAATTATATATGGTGGCCTTCTCATCTCAAATAGCCAATGTGGTATTCCACTTAAGGGGTGATGTGGTCACTCCTCAAGAGGCCACATCACCACTTTCTCAATTTCCTTCCAATTTTACTCCAACTTTGAGCATTAATTTCTCATTCACCCGATATCGGAGTCAAGTGATTCAAAAGCCTAAAGTCATCTACTTGTTACGTAGATAATTTAGAAATTATTAGTTTTTATTTTTGATTAACGAACACTAATTATAATTAAGCTCAAAGTATGGTGGTTGTCAACTTTTGACAAACCCATTTGCCCAAACTTTTCCAATTCACTTCAATTTCTCCAACAACTATCATTATTCGTGAACATCCTCATATTTGAATCGTTGTTTGAAAATAGTCCATACGCTCTCAGTAAAAAATATCAACCTTGTAGACATTTTCACATTTTCTATTTCTCCTTGCGTAACAATACTAACCTCCATGTTTACATACATTATATTTCATATGATCATAGATACATACATATATTGCATGTTCTTTACTTTTCTTTTGTACATATCATACTTGTCATACGTCCGTCTTCACCTTCACTTTCATACATAGATACATGCTTAACACATCCATTTTTAAGTAATATCTTTTACTTCCATACCGCAAAAGAGTCTCTCTGTTACATCCGGACATCGATCCCTATTTATTACATCATATACATACTTAAATGGATTTGGATTGTACATGCGAGAAACCTTTAGGTTTAACGGTCATGTAACATTTATTCCATTCACGGATCTCGAGTTCGATTCCCTTTCCTAATTTTTTTTTCCTAAAAAAATGGATTGTACATGAGCTTTGGTCTCCATATACCACCGTAAAGAGTCACCTCACACATAATGGAACTTTTAAACTTCATCGCCAATGATTAACTTGCTTCTCAAAAGATATTGCTCTGACCTTTTTGCTTCATTTATATTAAATCCAAATTAGAGACCATTTTCTTTTGGTGAGCTCGTGGTTTAGTTATTTTTAACTTGTAAGGAGACATAACTTCAAGATAGCAATTAGACCACGTAAACTTAACAAACGTAAAACATCTGTTTTACATGACTTGATCACATATAAAAGAAGATAAAGAGCTTAGTTTAACTATAGAATTGACCTACTTGATCATTCACGGCTTAAAGTACTCATCCTTTCATGATCAGAGTACATCTCTGCAACCCCCCAACTTACCCAATTCAATTTTACCAATATAATATGACATAAAGCATCATCAAAATTCACTGGTCAACATAAAAAAATTTCATTAAATCTCCTCTAAAAACTACCAAACCTCTACGAATTCACCACCTTATCATCATTCATTCTTCACTATTTTTTTAATGATTTGTTTCCTTCACTTCGTGCAACTTAATTTTGTCTAAACAATCAATTTTTTCTTTCTAGATGCCGAAATGGACCGCCCAATCTAACCATAGAAATAATAATTATTTTATATTATATTTATCTCTTTGAAGTACTGATTACAATTCCGGTCTCCAATCGGAAAGTTAGTAATTCCACTTCGTCTCTTTGTCAATTTCTTGCGTTATGGAAGGGAGGAAGACGAAAAAAAATAAATATTCCATTTCTATTTCTCCTCTTTTTCCAATAACAATTAAAACGAATAATAAATGGTGGGTGAAATACACTTTTGCCTATCTTTTTAGATTTATTTGTCTTTTTTTGTTACACAAACTTTCTTATTGTCATGGCGTTATCATTATGTAGGTTTTTAGTGAATATTTCTTATTTTCATGGCGTCATTATTATGTAGGTACATAACAATTATTTTTAAACAAATAAAATATACTCCATATAACTAGGTGACATTTTTACAGGGCATGAATGTATTTAGGAGACGTCCGGCTTCATCCTATTTGTATTTCTTTCTTAAATGATATATATCCAAATGATTAATAATTGATGATAAATTTAATCATTCCTCCTAATCGAAATTGTCTCTTCACTAACAGCAAAAGGCTCCATATCAACAAGTAACTGAAGAATAAGAGAACTAACGGTCTTAGCCAATTGGTATAAGAGAAGTCATTTTGAACCGTAAATCATCGAACCGCCGTTTCGCAATTGGACCGTAGACGATGGTTTAACAAGCCGGTAGTTCTGGTCATACGGTTTTGATTAACTGCGACACATACGGTTTGGTTTATGTCACGCCCCTAAATTGCCTTACAACGAAACATATCGCAATATCGTGAGTAGTGACAATTGAAGTGTTGATCAAATGCTACGTCACTTAATATATCTACATACGGATAAATTAGGTAACAAATATCTTATAATTATATAAGTGAACTTAAAGTAAGACTAGTAAGTACCAACTTGAGTAAATAGTGTTAGACAAGTATCACGTGAATGAAAGTCGTATTTCATTGATTTGTAGAGTAGTACACATGTCCTAGTTATAGTCTAGTCTACACACTATCTATGGTATATATTTAAACGCAATAAATACAGAATGATATGATATAGAACGATATGATGTGATACAATCGACATAAGTTGTTAAGATATAATCACATCTTTGATTATTTCTGATTGATTTTTTCTAACACTCCTCCTCAAGTTGGGCAGTGAGTAACCAATGGAATACTAAGTCGAAGATCCTTCTGGGGACGACTTTTATGAGAAATCGGCTAGCTGATCTTCAGACTTTACAAATGGGAGCTCAATGATACCTTCCTCGAGCTTTTCTTTGATGAAATGTCGATCCACTTCTCTATATTTGGTTCGGTCATGTTGCACTGGGTTCTCAGAAATACTTATTGCCGCCTTGTTATCACACATTAGCTTATTAGGCAGTCTTAGGGGAACCCGATCTCAGGCATTAGTTTCTAGCCAAAGTATATCTATAAACCCTTTGCAATTCCTCTGAATTCAATTTCTGCACTTGATAATGCCACTACCTTATGTTTCGTACTTCTCCATGTAGCTAAATTTCCTCCGACCATGACAAAGTACCCAGAAGTGGACCTCCTGTCATTAAAGTTGCCTCCTTAGTCACCATCAGTATAGACCTCCACGTCCAAGTGTCCATACTTTTGAAACACTATTCATGTGCCTGGTGTTCCCTTCAAATACCGCATTATCTTCATCGCAGCTTCCATGTGTGGGAGAGATAAATCAATTTTCCTACAAGTCTCTTATACTGTTCTCGATTCGCCCCTAGTTCCCCTTCTTCCATCGGTAGTTTATGGTTCACGTGTTGAGAAAAAGGGGTTTGAGTGATTTCAAAATGCATGATTTAAATAACGTGTTACAAAGAAATGCATGACATATTTTATGACATAACACGTTGTTGCATGAAAGTTGCCTTATATAGTTCATATATAATGTTGTCGTACTAACGAGCCATGAAGCTGTAAAGCTTACATCAAATGGCAAACATTTGTCGTGTTTGAACTATTTTCAGGTGCCACTATTAATGAATTAAACTAGTTCATTAAGTGAAGTACTTAGTTAATTAAACTAAGTAGTTCATTAAAGGAAGCAATATTTGGACAAGGCACAAAGGCAACAAGATGAAGAAAGGAAAGTCTTCCACTCTCCTCCCACATAAATACACGCCTATATACATTTATATTTATATATATATATTTTCAGATTTTTTGAAAAAGCCACATACACATTTATTCCAACGTACTACCGACACGTTATATACTTTACGTACGTACATTAACGTCACACCACCATACTTAACTCATATTTATGATTATATTCAGGTCTTATATCATATGATACAAGTCATGGTGATGACAAATTAAATACAACACATTAAAAGGTTCTAAACCGAAAATTGTCGTATCGGGCGAATACCGAAACTTCGCCAACATGTCACGTACTTGCCATAAATAGATGGTCAGCCCCTACACATCAAAAATATCAATAATTTTCGTGGCCTACATGTTATATGCAGCCATAAAATCATTTCATGTTGGCACACACAAATCACCCCACATTAAGGCCAAAGTGTGGAGATTCCAATTTTAATTTTGTCACATGTGTATGGCGCCACTTTAAGACCAACAAAGTACTGAATATTAAAGTTTAATTTATATATATTATGTGTAACATAATATATATATAACATGTGCAAAAAGTTGGAATTTAATTAGAGAAAAATCAGGTAATCGATAAACGTCGAAAATTCGATTTTCTACGTATACAACACATGGAACGTTTTTGGCACATCATACAACATGTATCTTGACACTTTTTACATATTTCATACATCTTAAAGTATTCTAGAAAATTCAATTAAGGGATGATTGGAATATATCATGTGTGTATTATTAAATGTGCACTATTTTACAGAGATTGCAAAAATAAAATTCAGCACATGTAATACATGTTAGACACGTCCTATACAGCTGAAATGGAGCATATGTGGATCCTTGTTGGCATATTGATTGGTCAAGAATCAAGCATGCAATGTTGGTGACATAAAGAAAGGAACTACAAAAGGTAATATTTCAAATTTTGTCTCACTTGTAACACATGCTGAAAATTTCAGCATGTGCATTATAGGCTGGCCGAAATTCCTCTTAATATGGGCCATATTTTGTGTCTTGAAACATGTGATTAATTGGAAGACAAATTGGAAGTAATTTGAATAAGATATGAAAGTAAAATGTGATATTTTGAGTATCACACATGCTGAAAATTTCAGCATGTGTGTGAATGTACCTTGGCCAAAATATTGGCCTATGTGATGTATAATTTTATTCCACAATTGATAAAGATGTCTTGCACTAAATAGTGATTTATTTTTAAGAGATAAATCAAAGAAAACTTGGTAACAATTTGAAATGAACACCCATGTATCACATGCTGAAAGTCCACTTCATGGCCGATTTTCTTAGCATTTTTGGAGAAAAATTATCTTGCTTAATTTATGTGATGATCTTGGAAGTTATGGTAATTGTTTTATGGTAATTTTGGCACATGATTTTAGTGGAATTCTCAGACTTTCCTAGTAATCAAGTGATGGCAACATTCAAACAATCAATGAGTGCCAAGTAAGCAAGAGTTAAATGATCATCCAATGAGGAGGTGCCAAGTAAGCAAGAGCATGTCACAATGATGCCACATATTCTCCCAAGGACTTAAAAGATAATTTTCAAGAGGAGTAATAGCACCAAGGGGGGCGGCCAAATCAAGGTTAAAAGGAAAAGAAGAAGAGCAAAACAAAGACAAGAAAAAGCATTGCAATCTTGAAGCTTAAAAACGCCTAGCTCTCTTCTTCTACACTCTCTTTCTTTCTTCTTCCTAAAAGCCTATTGTACTTACATTCATATAATTGAATAGGCTTCTCTTAGACCACCACATATTCTTTATCTTTGTAAAAGATTGATCAAGGTGTGATCAATCTTCAATCTTTCAAGGTGGTGGCGTTCGTGTGCATTGTATTCAACATACAAGGTTTGTAAAGGGTTGAAGTTGGTGTGTAACTCCATCAACCCTGTGGTAAGTGTAGAGAAAAAGGGGTTTGGGTGATTTCAAAATATGTGATTTAAATGAGCATGACAAAAACGTGTGCACGATATAAACGTGTGCATGATATATTGCTTATTACTTGCCTTATTTAGTTCATATATAATGTTGCCGTACTAACGAGCCATGAAGCGTTAAAGCTTACATCATATGGCAAACATTTGTTGTGTTTATACTATTTTTAGGTGCCACCATTAATGAACTAAACTAGTTCATTAAGTGAAGTACTTAGTTAATTAAACTAAGTAGTTAATTAAAGGAAGCTACATTTAAACAAGGCACAAAGGCAACAAGACCAAGAAAGGAAAGCCTTCTCCTCCTCTCCACATTTAATATACATGGCATATACATATATAAATACATATATTTTCGGATTTTTTTTTGAGAAAGGCACATACACATGTATTCCAACGTACTACCGACACGTTATATATTTTACGTACGTACGTTAACGTCACACCATCATACTTAACTCATATTTATGAGTATATTCAGGTCTTATATCATATGATATAAGTCATGGCGATGACAAATTAAATACGACACGTTAAAAGGTTCTAAAACAAAAATTGTCGTATCGGGCGAATACAGAAACTTCGCCAACGTGTCACGTACTTGCCATAAATAGATGGCCAGCCTCTACACCTCAAAAATGATTATTACTTTCGTGGCTATGATGATATTTTCAGCCATAAAATCATTCCATGTTTGCACACACAAATCACCCCACATTAAGGCCAAATTGTGGAGATTCCAATTTTAATTTTGTCACATGTTAATGGCGCCACTTTAGACCAGCCAAGAGCTGAGAATTAAATTTTATATTATATATATTATGTGTAACATAATATATATAACATGTGCAAAAAGTTGAAATTTAATTAGAGAAAAATCGGGTAATCGATAAACATCGAAAATTCGGTTTTCTACGTACACAATACATGGAACATTTTTGGCACATCATACGATACATATCTAGACACTTTTTACATATGTCATACATCTTAAAATGTTTTAGAAAATTAAATTAAGGGCTGATTGGAATATAACATGTGTGTATTATTAAATGTGCACTATTTTACAAAGTTTGCAAAAATAAAATTCAGCACATGCAATACATGTTAGACATGCCCTATACAGCTGAGATGGAGCATATGTGGAGCTTTGTTGGCATATTGATTGGTCAAGAATCAATCATACAATGTTGGTGATTTAAAGAAAGAAGCTACAAAAGGTAAGGTTTCAAACTTTGTCTAATTTGAAACACATGCTGAAAATTTCAGCATGTAGAATTATAGCTGGCCAATTTTTGGAGATTAATGAGCATATAATTGGTATCTTATAACATGTGGTAAATTGGAAGAAGAAATGGAAGTAATTTGAATAAATTACAAAGCCATAAAGTGTGATATCTTGAATATCACACATGCTGAAATTTTTCAGCATGTGTGGAATGAACCTTGGCCGAAATTTAGGCCATGTTGGTGTCCAAATTTTATTTCCAATTTGATAAGAATATTTGCTACTAATTGGTGATTTATTTTAAAAGAAAAATAAATGAAAATTTTGAAGTATTTTGAATTTTATCACCATGTATCACATGCTGAAATTTCAGCATGCTAACTCCTCATTATGGCCGAAATTCTCCCCTTATTTGGAGAAATTTTGTCTTGCTTGATTTGGATGATAATCTTAGGAATTATGGCAATTATTCTATGTTGATTTTGTCACATGCTTTTAGTGAAATATTCAGTTTCCCAAATCATCAAATGATGACAACATTCAACCAATCATGAAGTGCCAAGTAAGCAAAGGTTAAATGATCATCCAATGAGAAGGTGCCAAGTAAGAAAGATCATGTCACATTGATGCCATACATTCTCCCAAGAACTTAGAAGATAATTTTGAAGAGGAGAAGGCACATATAGGGGACGGCCATAATGCATAAAAGGAAAGGAGAAGAGCAAAAACAAAGACAATAACAACATTGCATTTTCAAGTGACAAAAACGCCTAGCCTACTCTTCTTCTACACTCTCTTTCTTTCTTCTTCTTGAAAGCCTATTGTACTTATATTCTTATTCTTGAATAGGCTTATAATATACTACCACATACTCTTTATCTTTGTAAAAGATTGATCAAGGTATGATCAATCTTCATTCTTGCTAGGTGGTGGTATTCGTGCGAATTGTATTCATCGTACAAGGTTTGTAAAGGGTTGGAGTTGGTGTGTAACTCCATCAACCCTATGGTAAGGTGTATTGCGTGTGTGTGACTAGTGCGAACCGAGGAAGGTGTTCCTCGAAGACTGGAGTAGGTTGTTTATAACCGAACCAGTATAAAATTCTCGGTGTCATTTACTTTCAGCACTTATATTCTGTTTCTGCACTGTTTACTCTTTTTGTTTACGTTTGTAAAAATAGTAAACGATTTTCAAAAATTACGAAAATTTCCAGAAACATAACCACACGTATTAGGGTTAATTTGGCATAATTTTCAACCCTTTTGGATAAGTATAAGTCAATCAAACATCCAAAGTTCTGAAACTAGTGCAGTCTGATTTTCAGGCTTGCAAAGGTTGATACTTTGAGTGTATTTGACTAACTTTCCGAAAGCATTTTTCAAAACCGTTTTAACCCATTCAAATAAAACATATAAGGGGTTAGTGGTTAAAAATTCAGAGCAATTGGAGTTAAGAACAAATAGGAATAAAATTTTCAAAACAGTCTACCGTTTCTGGCAGATTCGCGCAATCTGACCATCAACGATTTTTGAAGGGGTTAAAGGTTGAATTTAAATCTGAAATTTTTAGGAGACCCTCATAACATCTGAGGCTAAGTTATCTCAAAATTTTAGAATTTTTGGAGACCTACAACCTAGTTTCAAAAACGTTTTAAAACTGGTCCTGAAAACAGAATCTGTTTTCAGAAGTTGAGTTGTTTGGTTTTAAAAAAATTTTAAAAACCACACTTTCCGCACCAACTATTCCACCCTCCCTTCTAGTGGTGCCTTGCAGATCCTACAGTAAGGTGTTTTTGTGTTGTGTGATTAGTGTGAACCGAAGAAGGTGTCCTAGAAGACTGGAGTAGGTTGTTTATAATCGAACCAGTATAAAATTCTTGGTGTCATTTACTTTCAGCACTTATATTCTGTTTCAGCACTGTTCATCATTTTTGATTGCGTTCGTAAAAATAGTAAACGTTTTCCAAAAATTACGAAACATTCCAGAATCGTAGCCACACGTCGTAAGGTTAATTTGGCACAGGTTTCAACCCTTTTGGACAAGTATAAGTCAATCAAACGTCCAAAGTTCTGAGACTAGTGCAGTCTGATTTTCAGGCTTGCAAAGGTATACACTTTGATCGTATTTGACTAACTTCCCAAAAGCATTTTTCAAAACTGTTTCACCACATTTAAACATAACATATAAGGGGTCAATGGTTAAACTTTCAGAGCATTTGGAGTTGCGTACAAATAGGATTAAATTTTTCAAATTAGACTACCGTTTCTGGCAGATTCGCGTAATCTGACCACCAACGATTTCTGAAGGTGTTAGAAGTTGAATTTAGATCTGAAATTTTTAGGAGACACTCATTACATCTGAGGCTAAGTTCTCTCAAAATTTCAGAATTTTCAAAGACCTACAACCTGGTTTTAAAAACGTTTTAATACTTGTCCTGAAAACAGAAACTGTTTTCAGAAGTTGAATTCTTGAGTCAAAACAATTTTAAAAACCACACTTTCCGCACCAACTATTCAACCCCCCCTTCTAGTGGTGCCTTGCAGATCCTACAATTGATATCAGAGCGCAGGAACACTCACAACAAAAGGATCCAACGATCTACGTGAGATGGCATCCTCTAGCTATAACACCGTGCAAGAAGGGATGTCAACCATAAGGCCTCCTCTCTTTGACGGTGAGTCTTTCGTTCAATGGAAGGTAAGAATGAAACTTTTCTTTATGGCAATTGATATTGATCTTTGGTCAATTATAGAAGATGGTCCATTTGTTCCATCAAAGTTATCCACTATAGATGGAGTCACATTAGAGGTCGTTAAGCCTAGGCAAGAGTGCACTAGTGATGATAAAAAGAGACTAAGCATAAACGCTAAAGCTATGCAGTTACTTTTAAATGGACTAAGTAAAAGTGAATCAAGCTATGTTTCAAATTGTTCTAGTGCACAAGAAATGTGGAGAATACTTGAAATGAAACACGAAGGCACTAGTCAAGTAAAAGAGTCCAAGATCAACATGCTTATGTCCAACTCGAGTCATTTAAATTATTGCCTAATGAATCTATCATTGATATGGATCTTCGCTTGACTAACATCTACAATTCTCTTGAGTCTCTTGGCAAAGCCTTTACTATGCAGGAAAAGGTACAAAAGGTCTTGCGAAGCCTTCCATCCGAGTGGGACTCTAAAGTAACGGCCATGGAAGAAAGCAAAGAGACTAAATCGATTAAGATGGAAGAACTAATTGGATCACTAAAGGTATATGAAAATAAACTCGCTTTAAGACATTCTGAGTATATTTCCAAAAATGATAAGGCTATGGCATTTAAATCAAATGAATACGTCGTAGATGATAGTGACATAGATTCCGATGATGAGGACTTAATCACGGTGGCTAAAAGATTAAGAAAAATATTGAGAAGATCGATTAAACATAAATCTACCTCATCTAAGGATCATAAAAATAAAAATAAGGAAATAAAGTGCTATGAATGCGGCAAACTTGGACATCTATCATATGACTGCCTTAATAAAGAAAAGCAAACAAACAAATACCCTGACAAGGATCGGAACAAGAATAGACTCGTCTCAGAACCTAAACAAAGGAGAAGAGCCTTCAAAGCCTCCACTTGGAGTGACACATCCGACTCTGAGACTGATGATACGGAAGAACAAAAGGCACAAGTATGCTTTACATCTAAAGCATCAAACGAGGTATCTTCCGACTCTGATTTTGATTCTGATTCTGAATATTCTTATGATGATTTATTCAGTCAATATTTAGAATTGCATGAGTTTTCAAAGACTCTTGCAAAAGAAAAGAAACGATTAATTTAAGACAAGAAGTTGTTAGAATCTTCTAACACGAACCTTGTTTCTCAATTAAACGATTCAAAAGAAGAGTCGTCACGCATCATTAATGCATTAAAATCAGAGGTCTCATCATTGACTACGCACAATAATGAAATGAAATCCGAGATTTCAAACTTGAAATCAAGGAATGCGAATTTAGAGAAAATGGTGAAGAAATTTGATACGGGAACAAACATGCTAGATCACATTATTTCTTCAAATAAGCATGATAGTGATAAAACGGGTTTAGGATACATTGAAACAAATGAAGTATCCATTAAACCAACCAAGTTTGTTTTGTCTAAGAAAGTAGACACATCAACGGCATACGTAGCGCCTAAAGTAACGCAAAGACCCCCTCTCCTCTCATCTCGTCATACTTCTTCTTCATATCATGCGAAGTATAATTATCTGCCGTATAAATATAAGAAGAAGACTAGTACACCACTCATCTCATCTCATCGTGCTTCTTATTCTTCATATCATACAAAGAGTAATCATGTGCCATATAGAAAGCCACTGATGCATGTGCGACATTCATATCATAGAAATGCGTCTAGATCACGCCCTGTGCATGTAAACCGAAATACATATCAAAAACGAAAACCACACTATACGCATGATAGGATTCATGGCCAAAGGCCAAACGGATCTGCCCCTAACATATGTTACGTTGCGCTTTCATCACCTTTCTCACCTTTTGGAAGACCTAGAAAGGTCATCCAAATTTGGGTACCAAAAGGAACATTTTCAAAGGGTTGAATAAATAACCCTTACGAATGCGCATTTGATACTATTTAAAATGCATGATTTTTTTCATCTTTACATGCGCTTTTGATTGTCTTTCCAAAATAAAGGGGGAGAGAATGCATGCTTTAAGGGGAGAGAGAAAGATTAATTGCATAAATCAAGAGGGAGCGGATTTGAAAATTGATATTCAAAAGTTGAATTTATGCACGATTGAAGGGGGAGTGATAAGATTTAAATAATGTATGTAGGTTATTTTGAAAATCATCAAAAGGGGGAGATTGTTGAGAAAAAGGGGTTTGAGTGATTTCAAAATGCATGATTTAAATAACCAGTTACAAAGAAATGCATGACATATTTTATGACATAACACGTTGTTGAATGAAAGTTGCCTTATGTAGTTCATATATAATGTTGCCGTAATAACGAGCCATGAAGCTTTAAAGCTTACATCAAATGGCAAACATTTGTTGTGTTTGAACTATTTTCAGGTGCCACCATTAATGAACTAAACTAGTTCATTAAGTGAAGTACTTAGTTAATTAAACTAAGTAGTTCATTAAAGGAAGCAATATTTGGACAAGGCACAAAGGCTACAAGATGAAGAAAGGAAAGTCTTCCACTCTCCTCCCACATAAATACACGCCTATATACATTTATATATATTTTCAGATTTTTTGAAAAAGGCACATACACATTTATTCCAACGTACTACCGACACGTTATATACTTTACGTACGCACGTTAACGTCACACCACCATACCTAACTCATATTTATGACTATATTCAGGTATTATATCATATGATATAATTCATGGTGATAACAAATTAAATATGACATGTTAAAAGGTTCTAAACCGAAAATTGTAGTATCGGGCGAATACCGAAACTTCGCCAACGTGTCAAGTACTTGCCATAAATAGATGGCCAGCCCCTACACCTCAAAAATATCAATAATGTTTGTGGCCTACATGTTATATGCAGCCATAAAATCATTCCGTGTTGGCACACACAAATCACCCCACATTAAGGCCAACTTGTAGAGATTTCAATTTCAATTTTGTCACATGTGTATGGCGCCAATTTAAGACCAGAAAAGTGCTGAATATTAAAGTTTAATTTATATATTATGTGTAACATAATATATATAACATGGGCAAAAAGTTGGAATTTAATCAGAGAAAAATCGGGTAATCGATAAACGTCGAAAATTCGATTTTCTACGTACACAACACATGGAACGTTTTTGGCACATCATACAACATATATCTAGACACTTTTTACATATTTCATACATCTTAAAGTGTTCTAGAAAATTCAATTAAGGGCTGATTGGAATATACCATGTGTGTATTATTAAATGTGCACTATTTTACAAAGTTTGCAAAAATAAAATTCAGCACGTGCACAACTCTATGTCACACGCCTATATCAGCAGAAATGGTAATATGTGGAGCCTTGTTGGCATATTTATTGGCCAACAATCAAGCATGCAATGTTGGTGACTTAAAGAAAGGAACTACAAAAGGTAATATTTCAAATTGTCTCATTTGTAACACATGCTGAAAATTTCAGCATGTGCATTATAGGCTGGCCAAAATTCCTCTTATTATGGGCCATATTTTGTGTCTTGAAACATGTGATTAATTGGAAGACAAATTGGAAGTAATTTGAATAAGATATGGAAGTATAATTGTGATATTTTGAATATCACACATGCTGAAAATTTCAGCATGTGTGTGAATGTACCTTGCCCGAAATATTGGCATATGTGATGTATAATTTTATTCCAAAATTGATAAAGATGTCTTGCACTAAATGGTGATTTATTTTTAAGAGGTAAATCAAAGAAAACTTGGTAACAATTTGAAATGAACACCCATGTATCACGTGCTGAAATTTCAGCATGTAAAGTCCACTTCATGGCCGATTTTCTTAGCATTTTTGGAGAAATATTATCTTGCTTAATTTATGTGATGATCTTGGAAGTTGTGGTAATTGTTTTATGGTGATTTTGGCACATGCTTTTAGTGGAATTCTCAGATTTTCCTAGTCATCAAGTGATGACAACATTTAACCAATCAAGACGTGTCAAGTAAGCAAGAGTGAAATGATCATCCAATGAGGAGGTGCCAAGTAAGCAAGAACATGTCACAATGAAGCCACATATTCTCCAAAAGATTTAGAAGATAATTTTCAAGAGGAGTAATAGCACCAAGTGGGGCGGCCAAATCAAGGTTAAAAGGAAAAGAAGAAGAGCAAAACAAAGACAAGAAAAAGCATTGCAATCTTGAAGCTTAAAAACGCCTAGCTCTCTTCTTCTACACTCTCTTTCTTTCTTCTTTCTAAAAGCCTATTGTATTTACATTCATATAATTGAATAGGCTTCTCTTAGACCACCACATATTTTTTATCTTTGTAAAAGATTTATCAAGGTGTGATCAATCTTCAATCTTGCAAGGTGGTGGTGTTCGTGTGCATTGTATTCAACATACAAGGTTTGTAAAGGGTTGGAGTTGGTGTGTAACTCCATCAACCCCGTGGTAAGGTGTTTTTGTGTTATGTGATTAGTGTGAACCGAGGAAGGACTCCTCGAAGACTGGAGTAGGTTGTTTATAACCGAACCAGTATAAAATTCTTGGTGTCATTTACTTTCAGCACTTATATTCTGTTTCAGCACTGTTCATTATTTTTGATTACGTTCGTAAAAATAGTAAACGTTTTCAAAAAATTATGAAACTTTCCAGAATCATAGCCACACGTCTTAACGTTAATTTGGCACAGGTTTCAACCCTTTTGGACAAGTATAAGTCAACCAAACGTCCAAAGTTCTGAGACTAGTGCAGTCTGATTTTCAGGCTTGCAAAGGTTGAGACTTTGATCGTATTTGACTAACTTCCCAAAAGAATTTTTCAAAACTATTTCAACCATTTAAATATAACATATAAGGGGTCAATGATTAAACTTTCAGAGCATTTGGAGTTACGTACAAATAGGATTAAATTTTTTAAATTAGTCTACCGTTTCTGGCAGATTCGCGCAATCTGACCACCAACGACTTCTGAAGGGGTTAGAGGTTGAATTTAAATCTGAAATTTTTAGGATACACTCATAACATCTGAGGCTAAGTTCTCTCAAAATTTCAGAATTTTCAAAGACCTACAACCTGGTTTTAAAAACGTTTTAAAACTTGTCCTGAAAATAGAAACTGTTTTCAGAAGTTGAATTCTTGAGTCAAAACAATTTTAAAAACCACACTTTCCGCACCAACTATTCAACCCCCCCCCTTCTAGTGGTGCCTTGCAGATCCTACAATTGGTATCAGAGCGCTGGAACACTCACAACAAAAGGATCCAACGATCTACGTGAGATGGCATCCACTAGCTATAACACCGTGCAAGAAGGGATGTCAACGATAAGGCCTCCTCTCTTTGACGGTGAGTCTTTCGTTCAATGGAAGGTAAGAATGAAACTTTTCTTTATGGCAATTGATATTGATCTTTGGTCAATTATAGAAGATGGTCCATTTATTCCATCAAAGTTATCCACTATAGATGGAGTCACATTAGAGGTCGTTAAGCCTAGGCAAGAGTACACTAGTGATGATAAAAAGAGACTAAGCATGAACGCTAGGGCTATGCAGTTACTTTTAAATGGACTAAGTAAAAGTGAATCAAGCTATGTTTCAAATTGTTCTAGTGCACAAGAAATGTGGAGAATACTTGAAATGAAACACAAAGGCACTAGTCAAGTAAAAGAGTCCAAGATCAACATGCTTATGTCCAACTCGAGTCATTTAAATTATTGCCTAATGAATCTATCGTTGATATGGATCTTCGCTTGACAAACATCTACAATTCTCTTGAGTCTCTTGGCAAAGCCTTTACTATGTAGGAAAAGGTACAAAAGGTCTTGCGAAGCCTTCCATCCGAGTGGGACTGTAAAGTAAAGGCCATAAAAGAAAGCAAAGAGACTAAATCGATTAAGATGGAAGAACTAATTGGATAACTAAAGGTATATGAAAATAAACTCGCTTTAAGACATTCTGAGTATATTTCCAAAAATGATAAGGCTATAGCATTTAAATCAAATGAATACGTCGTAGATGATAGTGACATAGATTCCGATGATGAGGACTTAATCACGGTGGCTAAAAGATTAAGAAAAATATTGAGAAAATCGATTAAACATAAATCTACCTCATCTAAGGATCATAAAAATAAAAATAAGGAAATAAAGTGCTATGAATGCGGCAAACTTGGACATCTATCATATGACTACCTTAATAAAGAAAAGCAAACAAACAAATACCCTGACAAGGATCGGAACAAGAATAGACTCGTCTCAGAACCTAAACAAAGGAGAAGACCCTTCAAAGCCTCCACTTGGAGTGACACATCCGACTCTGAGACTGATGATACGGAAGAACAAAAGGCACAAGTATGCTTTACATCTAAAGCATCAAATGAGGTATCTTCCGACTATGATTCTGATTCTGATTCTGAAAATTCTTATGATGATTTATTCAGTCAATATTTAGAATTGCATGAGTTTTCAAAGACTCTTGCAAAAGAAAAGAAACGATTAATTGAAGACAAGAAGTTGTTAGAATCTTCTAACACGAACCTTGTTTCTCAATTAAACGATTCAAAAGAAGAGTCGTCACGCATCATTAATGCATTAAAATAAAAGGTCTCATCATTGACTACGCACAATAATGAAATGAAATCAGAGATTTCAAACTTGAAATCAAGGAATGCGAATTTAGAGAAAATGGTGAAGAAATTTGACACGGGAACAAACATGCTAGATCACATTATTTCTTCAAATAAGCATGACAGTGATAAAACGGGTTTAGGATGCATTGAAACAAATGAAGTATCCATTAAACCAACCAAGTTTGTTTTGTCTAACAAAGTAGACACATCAACGGCATACGTAGCGCCTAAAGTGACGCAAAGACCCCCTCTCCCCTCATCTCGTCATACTTCTTCTTCAAATCATGCGAAGTATAATTATGTGCCGTATAAATATAAGACGAAGACTAGTACACCACTCATCTCATCTCATCCTGCTTCTTATTCTTCATATCATACAAAGAGTAATCATGTGCCATATAGAAAGCCACTGATGCTTGTGCGACATTCATATCATACAAATGCGTCTAGATCACGCCCCGTGCATGTAAACCGAAATACATATCAAAAACGAAAACCACACTATACGCATGATGGGATTCTTGGCCAAGGCCAAATGCATCTGCCCCTAACGTATATTATGTTGCGCTTTCATCACCTTTCTCACCTTTTGGAAGAGCTAGAAAGGTCACCCAAATTTGGGTACCAAAAGGAACATTTTCAAAGAGATGAATAAATAACCCATACGAACGCGCATTTGATACTATTTAAAATGTATGATTTTTTTCATCCTTACATGCGCTTTTGATTGTCTTTCCAAAATAAAGGGGGAGAAAATGCATGATTTAAGGGGGAGAGAAAGATTAATTGCATAAATCAAGGGGAGCGGATTTTAAACTTGAAATTCAAAAGTTGAATTTATGCACGATTGAAGGGGGAGTGATAAGATTTAAATTATGTATGTAGGTTATTTTGAAAATCATCAAAAGGGGGAGATTGTTGAGAAAAAGGGGTTTGAGTGATTTTAAAATGCATGATTTAAATAACGTGTTACAAAGAAATGCATGACATATTTTATGACATAACACGTTGTTGAATGAAAGTTGCCTTATATAGTTCATATATAATGTTGTCGTACTAACGAGCAATGAAGCTTTAAAGCTTACATCAAATGACAAACATTTGCTGTGTTTGAACTATTTTCAGGTGCCACCATTAATGAACTATGCTAGTTCATTAAGTGAAGTACTTAGTTAATTAAACTAAGTAGTTCATTAAAGGAAGCAATATGTGAACAAGGCACAAAGGCAACAAGATGAAGAAAGGAAAGTCTTCCACTCTCCTCCCACATAAATACACGCCTATATACATTTATATATATATATATATATATATATATATATATATATATTTTCAGATTTTTTGAAAATGGCACATACACATTTATTCCAACGTACTACCGACACGTTATATACTTTACGTACGTACGTTAACGTCACAGCACCATACTTAACTCATATTTATGAATATATTCAGGTCTTATATCATATGATATAATTCACGGTGATGACAAATTAAATACGACACGTTAAAAGGTTCTAAACCAAAAATTGTCGTATCGGACGAATACCGAAACATCGCCAACGTGTCAAGTACTTGCCATAAATAGATGGCCAGCCCCTACACTTCAAAAATATCAATAATTTTTGTGGCCTACATGTTATATGCAGCCATAAAATCATTCCGTGTTGGCACACACAAATCACCCCACATTAAGGCCAACTTGTGGAGATTCCAATTTCAATTTTGTCACATGTGTATGGCGCCACTTTAAGACCAGAAAAGTGCTGAATATTAAAGTTTAATTTATATATTATGTGTAACATAATATATATAACATGTGCAAAAAGTTGGAATTTAATCAGAGAAAAATCGGATAATCGATAAACGTCAAAAATTCGATTTTCTACGTACACAACACATGGAACGTTTTTGGCACATCATACAACATGTATCTAGACACTTTTTACATATTTCATACATCTTAAAGTGTTCTAGAAAATTCAATTAAGGGCTGATTGGAATATACCATGTGTGTATTATTAAATGTGCACTATTTTACAAAGTTTGCAAAAATAAAATTCAGCACATGCACAAGTCTATGTCACGCGCCTATATCAGCAGAGATGGAGAATATGTGGAGCCTTGTTGGCATATTTATTGGCCAACAATCAAGCATGCAATGTTGGTGACTTAAAGAAAGGAACTACAAAAGGTAATATTTCAAATTGTCTCATTTGTAACACATGCTGAAAATTTCAGCATGTGCATTATAGGCTGGCCAAAATTCCTCTTATTATGGGCCATATTTTGTGTCTTGAAACATGTGATTAATTGGAAGACAAATTGGAAGTAATTTGAATAAGATATGAAAGTAAAATTGTGATATTTTGAATATCACACATGCTGAAAATTTCAGCATGTGTGTGAATGTACCTTGCCCGAAATATTGGCCTATGTGATGTATAATTTTATTCCAAAATTGATAAAGATGTCTTGCACTAAATGGTGATTTATTTTTAAGAGGTAAATCAAAGAAAACTTGGTAATTATTTGAAATGAACACCCATGTATCACATGCTGAAATTTCAGCATGTAAAGTCCACTTCATGGCCGATTTTCTTAGCATTTTTGGAGAAATATTATCTTGCTTAATTTATGTGATGATCTTGGAAGATATGGTAATTGTTTTATAGTGATTTTGGCACATGCTTTTAGTGGAATTCTCAGATTTTCCTAGTCATCAAGTGATGACAACATTCAACCAATCAATGAGTGCCAAGTAAGCAAGAGTGAAATGATCATCCAATGAGGAGGTGCCAAGTAAGCAAGAACATGTCACAATGAAGCCACATATTCTCCCAAAGACTTAGAAGATAATTTTCAAGAGGAGTAATAGCACCAAGTGGGGCGGCCAAATCAAGGTTAAAAGGAAAAGAAGAAGAACAAAACAAAGACAAGAAAAATCTTGAAGCATAAAAACGCCTAGCTCTCTTCTTCTACAGCCTCTTTCTTTCTTCTTCCTAAAAGCCTGTTGTACATACATTCATATAATTGAATAGGCTTCTCTTAGACCACCACACATTCTTTATCTTTGTAAAAGATTGATCAAGGTGTGATCAATCTTCAATCTTGCAAGGTGGTGGTGTTCGTGTGCATTGTATTCAACATACAAGGTTTGTAAAGGGTTGGAGTTGGTGTGTAACTCCATCAACCCTGTTGTAAGGTGTTTTTGTGTTGTGTGATTCGTGTGAACCGAGGAAGGTGTCCTCAAAGACGGGAGTAGGTTGTTTATAACCGAACCAGTATAAAATTCTTGGTGTCATTTGCTTTCAGCTCTTATATTCTGTTTTAGCATCATTCATTATTTTTGATTACGTTCGTAAAAATAGTAAACGTTTTTCAAAAATTACGAAAATTTTCGGAATCATAGCCAAACGTCTTAAGGTTAATTTGGCACAAGTTTCAACTCTTTTGGACAAGTATAAGTCAACCAAACGTCCAAAGTTCTGAGACTAGTGCAGTCTGAATTTCAGGCTTGCAAAGGTTGAGACTTTGATCGTATTTGACTAACTTCCCAAAAGAATTTTTCAAAACTGTTTCAACCTATTTAAATATAACATATAAGGGGTTAGTGGTTAAACTTTCAGAGCATTTTGAGTTACGTACAAATAGGAATAAATTTTTCAAATCAGTCTACCGTTTCTGGCAGATTCGCGCAATCTGACGACCAACGATTTTTGAAGGGGTTAGAGGTTGAAATTAAATCTGAAATTTTTAGGAGACACTCATAACATCTGAGGATAAGTTTTCCCAAAATTGCAGAATTTTTGAAGACCTACAACCTGGTTTTAAAAACGTTTTAAAACTGGTTCTGAAAACAGAAACTGTTTTCAGAAGTTGAATTCTTGAGGCGAAACAATTTTAAAAACCACACTTTCCACACCAACTATTCAACCTACCCTTCTAGGGGTGCCTTGCATATCCTACATCACGCATATTGGCGTTTCACTTGGTTTGCAATCAATCATCTCAACCTCAGCTAGCAGGTCAATAATGTACTTCCAATATGACATAAAGATTCCCATCTTCGATCGGAGAACCTCAATCCCAGGAAACTACTTCAGTCTATCCAAGTCCATCATATCAAATTCTGTAAACATGTTCTCCCCGAGCCGTTCAATTTCCTCCTTATCATTTTCTCTGATAATCATATCGTCCACATATATAATTAGACACGTGATTAGGTCTCCTCTTTTCTTGAAGAACAAAGTATGATCAGCATTACTTTGTTTATATTTATTTTTCATAACCATAGTGAACCTTCTGAACCATGCTCGTGACGACTACTTTTAACCATATAGAGCTTTTTTAAGGCGACAGACTTCACCCTTTTGAAACTCATCAGAAAAGCCTGGTAATGGTTCCATATAGACCTCTTCTTTTCAACGTCAAACTGATGAAGAGGCCAATCTTTGTTGGCTGCGACTGAGAACAATACTCTGATGGTATCAATCTTTGCAACAAGAGAAAATGTCTCTGAGTAGTAGATCCCATACGCCTTTGTGTAAACATCCACATACAGACCACTTTCCTTTTGGCAGCTCACACTTTTTCCATGTCTTATTCTTCTCTAGAGCATCCATCTCTGCTTTCATTGCCTTTCTCCACTCAGCATTCTTGCTCGCCTCCTGAACTGTACAAGGAATAGACTCAGAGCACATAGTAGAAAAGGACACCTTAGCATACTCTGCAATTTGTTAGGTCAGAAACACACTCTAGAGGGGGGGGGGTGAATAGAGTGTTTGGCGTTTTTTGCGGAATTTCTTTGTTTGGCCCAACTCAAATGGAATTCAAAATCAAAGTATGAATGGGAGGTGAGAAACAATGAATAAGTACACCAGATATAGAGTGGTTCAAATCGTAAAAGATTCTACTCCACTACCACTTTGTTGCCAAAAGTGGATTTTCAACAACTACTCTTCTTATTAAAGCTAATAAGAAGAACCACAACAACACTTACACTAACACCTTAGTGTAAGCAACAACAACAGCAACTTCTTGCACAAAACACACTTGTGCAACTACAACAACTTTTGCTCTAGCAAGAACAACTTCTTGCTACCTCACAACTTCAACAAAGTTCCCTCAAGAACTTTCTCACAGTGGGTTGAAGGAAATAGTAAGGTTCACACTTTCTACTAGTCTAAACACAAGCAAAAGATCAAATATTTTTGCTTCCTCTTGTGCTAGACTCTCTATCTCTCAATATACAACAATGAAGGACAAAGAAAGGCTTAATAAGCTTTAAGCACTTTTAAAAATATGAGAGAACTGTACAACAATGAACAATGAATCTAGATGATGGTGAAAGTGTATATTTGCCTCATCCAAGATTCTATCATTTATAGATGAATTTTACCACGTTTTGGAGCCTTCATCATGTCTTCAAGTCAATCTTCAAGTCTTGAAAGATTGAAAATAGCCTTTAGCCACCCTGGGAGTGATTTGATCTTCAATAGCCACCCTAGAGAATCTTAGACATGGATAAAATAGTCAAGGAAGCATGTAGTATGTTGGAGTAAAGTCCACAAGAAATTTGAGCAAGATTAGAGAGGGAAAACATCATAAATCTCCCTTGGATTTTGTTCCAACATTCAAAAAATTTTGAATTCTGGGGGACGTCGATCGATCCATGTGCCTGTGCTGAGAGATCGACGTCCGCCCGAAAGGTTCCAGTTTTGAAATTGTAGTACATCGATCGATCGATGTCTCTCCTTTGAGAGACTGATGTACATCGATCCATCGATGTCTCCTGGCCCGAGAGATTGATGTCTTGCCGAAGCTTTCTGGTTTTGAATCTGCCTTACGTCAATCGATCGACGTCTCTTCCTGAGAGACTCACGTGACGTCGATCGATCGATGTCCCTCTAGTTGAGAGATCGACGTAGGACAGAAAGTTCTAAACTTGCACAATCTTCTCATGGATCGATCCATGTGCCTTCCTAAGGGGCTAATATATACATCAATCGATCCATGTTAGAGATTGACATCTCACAATGTGTTTTTCTCATTTTGCTGGAAACTCAAATTGTGAAATTCCATTTTAGCCCATTCAAACATATTTTAACATCATCAAAACATTTTATATTCAACAATCTCCCTTTTTTTGATGATTTCAAAACCAAGATTTTAACAGATGTTTTTGCTTCATTTTAACTAATTTGATGTTTCAAACTTGAAAATTTTTAATCTCCCCCTTAGTATATGCATTTTATACTTTCTGTAATAACCAATGTGAACATGATTTTACAACTCCAATGAATATATCAAAACGCTTCCCTTTTACAATTATGCACCAAAAAGCTCCCCCTCGACCAAACTTGCATCAATTTCCAGACTTTCTTAACCCACACATGCATCAATTTCTCAACTTTCTTAACCCAAACATGCATCAATTTCTCAACTTTTTAACCCAAACATGCATTAATTACTTGACTTTCTTAACCCAAACATGCTCAATTTTCAAATTACCTTTTTGCATTAGCCACAAAATTAATAACTAAATCATCAAATATCAAGCAGGCTTTTCATGTTTCCAATTTAGCTCACTAACTAACTCATAAGCAATAAACAATAAGACCACTAACTCTCTCCCCCTTTTTGAAAGCATCAAAATCAATGACAATATACAAACATACTACTTTAAACTTCAAAACACAACCAAGTTGAGCAAGTACATAATCTAATAAATACTAAGGTAGAATCATGAACATGGATAAATGAGAAGCAAGCTAGAAAAAAATCCAAGTCTTCGTCAGATGAGAATGAAATGCCCAGAATGCACGCCTTCATCTTAGCCTTGAGCTTGGAAAACCTTGACTCGTGCAAGGACACCTTGCCTCAGAGCTCACCAACCTCCTGTTGAAGGCTAGAAACTTGAGCTTGAAGTTCATGGACATTTGAGCTCAAGCTACTAGGTGCTTCGTGAGTGTCTATTTCAGGAATAGGTGCCTCGTACGGAACACCTTCGTCTTCGTATGCATCTTCTGCTTGTGTCCGCCCTTTCATTGCTTCTTTCCTAGCCTTCAATATTTGTTGTATGTTAACCTTATCATAGAAATACTTATGCATAATTTGGTCAACATCCGTGTTGTCTACATCAATCTCCGACTTTACAAGCATCCTATAGATAAGATTACTATATGGTAGGGCTTTGTTTTGTTTGGTGGCGGCCTCAATGACATTTGTCAAAAAAGGCTCCCCAAAGTTGACTTTTTCACGGTTGGCTGTTCGGCATGCATTGTAGAAGTCTAGGTTACTAGGCCCTTTAGCGGATTCGCCATTTATACAAAAAGTAACAATGGCGAGAAGGGTACGGTAGACCAAGGGCATATCATTTGTGTTCTTAGTGGGATGATAGCCTAAGAATGTCTTCACTTCTTCCTCAGTGACTCTCCATCGAGCCGTATCCCACTTCCATACATCAAACTCAAAGAATCCCTCGTTGGCTACTCCAATCAACACAAATTGTTCCAACATCCCATTCAATATGATGTCCATCAATAATAGTATGCAAAGATAAAGGAATATCATTTATGTATTGAATCCATACATTTGCATAAAAGAGCCTAGTGTACCTAGTGGACGTTTTGTCCATTTCTCTGTCAAACCAAATGCTTCTCCATTGTTGGACATCCAACCATTCAATGATAGGGCTCAAGTCATTATTGCTTAAAATATCATTGATTCTAAGCAATTTGAGTGGGATAGTGGCCTTCTCTCATTATCCATTTGTCAAATAACATTTGAGAGTGTCTAGTGATATACCTCACATGTCCGGTGGGTAAGATTCCTTAAAAGCATCTTTGGCTTCTCTAGTTTTGATCCAAGGAAAGTTGGAGAAGTTTAGTTCACTTATAATCTCATCTAGGACTTGACTTTGGCTCTCATCCATTGATTGTTTCCTCCTAGGTTGAGAAGATTTCCCATGAGAAGGATTGTTTGACCTTTCTCCTGCACTTCTAGATGATCTTGGCCTTTTTGTTGTGCTTTTGCTTCTTGAAGGCATGTTGGAGAAAATTAGGGCTTTAGTTGAGGAATTTTTCTAGAGGAGAGTGAAAATGATGAAGGTAGAAGGTGAAAATCAAGTGTAGAGATGATGGTATTCAGATTTGAAGATGAAATTGAAGAGACGGAAGGTTATTAAAGATGGAGACGCAGAGTATTTGAGGGCTTCGATCGATTCTGAGGGTTAGAAGTAAAAAGGGTTGTCGAATCTGGAAGAATTTAAAGGTGCAGAAAACGATGACGTCGATCGATCGACGTACATGGATCTCTCCTTTTAATACATGGATCGATCCATGTCTGCTATTTTTCGAAATTTGCAATTTTAACCCTCTAAACATTGTTTATCATCCCTAATCTTGTTCTAATGGACTCGAATGTCTCAGTAGGAAGGGATTTGGTGAATATATCAGCTAGTTGGTCATTGGTTGGAACAAATTCAACACATACCAACCCTTTTTGAATGCAATCCCTTATAAAGTGATGCCTCACTTCAATATGTTTTGTTCTACTATGGTGAACCGGATTTTGTGCTATACTAATGGTTGAAGTGTTGTCACATAGGATCGGAACTTTATCAAACTTAGCATTGTAATCGTTTAAGGTGTTGATCATCCAAAGTAGTTGTGCACAACACGAAGCGGCGGACACATATTCGGATTCTGCCGTTGAAAGTGACACACTATTTTGTTTCTTGGAGAACCAAGAAACTAAGAAATCTCCAAGGAATTGGCATGTCCCGGAGGTGCTTTTTCTATCAACTAGATTTCCGGCATAGTCTGAGTCACTATACCCTCTTAAATCAAAACAACCATTTTTGGGATAAATCTTTTGGCTCACAACTCCAACGGCATATCCTATATCTGGTCTGGTGTGGGAGAGATAAATCAATTTTCCTACAAGTCTCTTATACTGTTCTCGATTCGCCCCTAGTTCCCCTTCTTCCATTTGTAGTTTATGGTTCATGCATATCGGCGTTTCACTTGGTTTGCAATCAATCAACACAATCTCAGCTAGCAGGTCAAGAATGTACTTCCACTATGACATAAAGATTCCCATCTTCGATCGGAGAACCTCAATCCCAAGAAACTACTTCAGTCTACCCAAGTCCATCATATCAAATTCTGTAAACAGGTTCTCCCCGAGCCGTGTGATTTCCTCCTTATCATTTTCTCTGATGATCATATCGTCCACATATATAATTAGACACGTGATAAGGTCTCCTCTTTTCTTGAAGAACAAAGTATGATCAGCGTTACTTTGTTTATATCAATTTTTTCATAACCACAGTGAACCTTCTGAACCATGCTCGTGACGACTACTTTTAACCATAGAGAGCTTTTTTAAGGCGACAGACTTCATCCTTTTGAAACTCATCAGAAAAGCCTGGTAGTGGTTCCATATAGACCTCTTCTTTTCATTCTCTATGTAGGAACGCATTCTTAACGTCAAACTGATGAAGAGGCCAATCTTTGTTGGCTGCAACTGAAAACAATACTCTGATGGTATCAATGTTTGCAACAAGAGAAAATGTCTCTGAGTAGTAGATCCCATATGCCTTTGTGTATATTTTAGCTACAAGTCTTGCCTTATACTACTCAACTGTCCCATCCATCTTGTATTTGATAGTAAACATCCACATACAGACCACTGGTTTCTTTCCTTTTGGCAGCTCACACTTTTTCCATGTCTTATTCTTCTCTAGAGCATCCATCTCTGCTTTCATTGCCTTTCTCCATTCAGCATTCTTGCTTTCCTCCTGAACTGTACATGGAACAGACTCAGAGCACAGAGTAGAAAAGGACACCTTAGCATACTCTGCAATTTGTTAGATCTGAAACACACTCTAGAGGAGGGTGAATAGAGTGTTTGACGCTTTTTGCGGAATTTCTTTGTTTGGCCTAACTCAAATGGAATTCAAAATCAAAGTAAGAATGGGAGGTGAGAAACAATGAATGAGTACACCAGATATAGAGTGGTTTGAATCGTAAATGATTCTACTACACTACCACTTTGTTGCCAAAGAGGATTTTCAACAACTACTCTTCTTATTAAAGCTAATAAGAAGAACCACAACAACACTTACACTAACACCTTAGTGTAAGCAACAATAACAGCAACTTCTTGCACAAAACACACTTGTGCAACTACAGCAACTACAGCTCTAGCAAGAACAACTTCTTGCTACCTCACAACTTCAACAAAGTTCCCTCAAGAACTTTCTTATAGTGGGTTGAAGGAAATGGTGACGTTCACACTTTCTCACTAGTCTAAACACAAGCAAAAGATCAAGTATTGTTGGTTCCTCTTGTGCTAGACTCTCTATCTCTCAATATACAACAATGAAGAACAAAGAAAGGCTTAATAAGCTTTAAGCACTTTTACAAATATGAGAGAACTGTACAACAATGAACAATGAATCTAGATGATGGTGAAAGTGTATATTTGCCTCATCCAAGATTCTCCCATTTATAGATGAATTTTACCATGTTTTGGAGCCTTCATCATGTCTTCAAGTCAATCTTCAAGTCTTGAAAAATTGAAAATAGCCTTTAGCCACCCTGTGGAGTGATTTGATCTTCAATAGCCACCCTAGAGAATCTTAGACATGGATAAAATAGTCAAGGAAGCATGTAGTGTGTTGGAGTAAAGTCCACAAGAAATTTGAGCAAGATTAGAGAGGGAAAACATCATAAATCTCCCTTGGATTTTGTTCCAACATTCAAAAAATTTTGAATTCTGGGGGACGTCGATCGATCCATGTGCCTGTGCTGAGAGATCGACGTCCGCCCGAAAGGTTCCAGTTTTGAAATTGTAGTACATCGATCGATCGATGTCTCTCCTTTGAGAGACTGATGTACATCGATCCATCGATGTCTCCTGGCCTGAGAGATTGATGTCTTGCCGAAGCTTTCTGGTTTTCTATCTGCCTTACGTCGATCGATCGACGTCTCTTCCTGAGAGACTCACGTGACGTCGATCGATCGATGTCCCTCTAGTTGAGAGATCGACGTAGGGCAGAAAGCTCTAAACTTGCACAATCTTCTCATGGATCGATCCATGTGCCTTCCTGAGGGGCTGATATATACATCAATCGATCCATGTGAGAGATTGACATCTCACAATGTGTTTTTCTCATTTTGCTTCAAACTCAAAGTGTGAAATTCCATTTTAGCCCATTCAAGCATCCTTTAACATCATCAAAACATTTTATATTCAACAATCTCCATTTTTTTGATGATTTTAAAACCAAGATTTTAACAGATGTTTTTGCTTCATTTTAACTAATTTGATGTTTCAAACTTGAAAATTTTTAATCTCCCCCTTAGTATATGCATTTTATACTTTCTTTAATAACCAATGTGAACATGATTTTACAACTCCAATGAATATATCAAAATGCTTCCCTTTTACAATTATGCAACAAAAAGCTCCCCCTCAACCAAACTTGCATCAATTTCCAGACTTTCTTAACCCACACATGCATCAATTTTTCAACTTTCTTAACCCAAACATGCATCAATTTCTCAACTTTCTTAACCCAAACATGCATTAATTACTCGACTTTCTTAACCCAACATGCTCAATTTTCAAATTACCTTTTTGCATTAGCCATCAAATTAATAACTAAATCATCAAATATCAAGCAGGCTGTTCATGTTTCCATTTTAGCTCACTAACTAACTCATAAGCAATAAACAATAAGACCACTAACTCTCTCCCCCTTTTTGAAAGCATCAAAATCAATGACAATATAGAAACATACTACTTTAAACTTCAAAACACAACCAAGTTGAGCAAGTACATAATCTAATAAATACTAAGGTAGGATCATGAACATGGATAAACGAGAAGCAAGCTAGAAAAAATCCTAGTCTTCGTCAGATGAGAATGAAATGCCCAGAATGCACGCCTTCATCTTAGCCTTGAGCTTGGCGAACCTTGACTCGTGCAAGGACACCTTGCCTCAGAGCTCACCAATCTCCTGTTGAAGGCTAAAAACTTGAGCTTGAAGTTCAGGGACATCTGAGCTCAAGCTACTAGGTGCTTCGTGAGTGTCTGTTTCAGGAATAGGTGCCTCGTCCGAAACACCTTCGTCTTCGCCTGCTTCTTCTGCTTGTGTCTGCCCTTTCATTGCTTCTTTCCTAGCCTTCAATATTTGTTGTATGTTAACCTTATCATAGAAATCCTTATGCGTGATTTGGTCAACATCTGTGTTGTCTACATCAATCTCCGACTTTACAAGCATCCTATAGATAAGATTACTATATGGTAGGGCTTTGTTTTGTTTGGTGGCGGCCTCAATGACATCTGTCATAAAAAGCTCCCCAAAGTTGACTTTTTCACGGTTGGCTATTTGGTATGCAATGTAGAAGTTTAGGTTACTAGGCCCTTTAGCGGATTTGCCATTTATACAAAAAGTAACAATGGCGAGAAGGGTACGGTAGACCAAGGGCATATCATTTGTGTTCTTAGTGGGATGATAGCCTAAGAATGTCTTGACTTCATCCTCAGTGACTCTCCATCAAGCCGTATCCCACTTGTATATGTCAAACTCAAAGAATTCCTCGTTGGCTACTCCAATCAACACAAATTGTTCCAACATCCCATTCAATATGATGTCCATCAATAATAGTATGCAAAGCTAAAGGAAGATCATTTATGTACTGAATCCATAGATTTGCATAAAAGAGCCTAGTGTACCTAGTGGACGTTTTGTCCATTTCTCTCTCAAACCAAATGCTTCTCCACTGTTGGACATCCAACCATTCAATGATAGGGCTCAAGTCATTATTGCTTAAAATATCATTGAATCTAAAAAATTTGAGTGGGATAGTGGCCTTCTCTCATTATCCATCTGTCAAATAACATTTGAGAGTGTCTAATGATATACCTCACATGTCCGGTGGATAAGATTCCTTAAAAGCATCTTTGGCTTCTCTAGTTTTGATCCAAGGAAAGTTGGAGAAGTTTAGCTCACTTATAATCTCATCTAGGACTTGACTTTGGCTCTCATCCATTGATTGTTTCCTCCTAGGTTGAGAAGATTTCCCATGAGAAGGATTGCTTGACCCTTCTCCTGCACTTCTAGATGATCTTGGCCTTTTTGTTGTGTTTTTGCTTCTTGAAGGCATGTTGGAGAAAATTAGGGCTTTAGTTGAGGAATTTTTCTAGAGGAGAGTGAAAATGATGAAGGTAGAAGGTGAAAATCAGGTGTAGAGATGATGGTATTCAGATTTGAAGATGAAATTGAAGAGACGGAAGGTTATTAAAGATGGAGACGCAGAGTATTTGAGGGCTTCGATCGATTCTGAGGGTTAGAAGTAAAAATGGTTGTCGAATCTGGAAGAATTTAAAGGTGCAGAAAACGATGACGTCGATCGATCGACGTCAGAGATCGACGTACATGGATCTCTCCTTTTAATACATGGATCGATCCATGTCTGCTATTTTTCGAAATTTGCAATTTTAACCCTCTAAACATTGTTTATCATCCCTAATCTTGTTCTAATGGACTCGAATGTCTCAGTAGGAAGGGATTTGGTGTATATATCCGCTAGTTGGTCATTGGTTGGAACAAATTCAACACATACCAACCCTTTTTGAATGCAATCCCTTATAAAGTGATGCCTCACTTCAATATGTTTTGTTCTACTATGGTGAACCGGATTTTGTGCTATACTAATGGTTGAAGTGTTGTCACATAGGATCAGAACTTTATCAAACTTAGCATTGTAATCGTTTAAGGTGTTGATCATCCAAAGTAGTTGTGCACAACACGAAGCGGCCGACACATATTCGGATTCTACCGTTGAAAGTGACACACTATTTTGTTTCTTGGAGAACAAAGAAACTAAGCAACCTCCAATGAATTGGCATGTCCCGGAGGTGCTTTTTCTATCAACTAGATTTCCGACATAGTCGGAGTCACTATACCCTCTTAAATCAAAACCATTTTTGGATAAAACAACCCAAAGTTCAAAGTTCCTTTCAAATACCTAAAGGTACGTTTAATGGAAAATAGATGCGGTTCCTTGGCATACTTTGAAATCTAGCACGTAAACACACAGTATGCAAAATATCCGGTCTACTAGCGGTTAAATAAAGTAAACTACCAATCATACCCCTATATTTGGTTACCTCAACCGGCTTTCCTTTTTCATCTTTGTCAAGCTTTGTACTTGTGCTCATTAGTGTGCTCACACTTCTTCCATCCTCAAACTTGTATTTCTTGAGTAAATCCTTTGTATACTTTGTTTGAGATATGTATACTCCATCTTGATTTTGCTTGATTTGAAGACCAATAAAGTAGTTGAGTTCACCCATCATGCTCAATGCAAATTCTCCTTCCATCAATTCAGCAAAATGCTCACACAGAATCATTAGTAGTACCAAATATAATATCATCCACGAAAATTTAAACAAGCAATTGATGGTTTCCTTGTTCTTTAACAAAAAGAGTAGTGTCGACTTTTCCTCTTGAAAACTCATTTTCAAGAAGGAGGTTACTTAATCTATCATACCATGTCTTAGGAGCTTCTTTAAGTCCATAAAGGGCCTTTTTGAGTTTAAATACATGATTTGGATAATCATGATTTTCAAACCCCGGAGGTTGAGCTACATACACTTCTTCTTGAATTATTCCATTCAAGAATGCGGATTTCACATCCATTTGATATAGTTTGAAATCCTTATAACATGTATATGCTAAAAGCATCCTAATAGCTTCTAACCTAGCTACGGGGGCAAAGGTCTCATCATAGTCTATACCTTCCTCTTGTCTATATCCTTGAGCTACGAACCTAGCCTTGTTTCTAGTAATGTTTCCTTTATCATCCATTTTGTTTCTAAATATCCATTTAGTGCCAATTATGGGATGATCACTAGGTTTATCTACTAATTCCCAAACATCACTCCTTTCAAATTGATTTAGCTCTTCTTGCATGGGCTAATACCCAATCTTTATCATTTATAGCCTCTTTTATATTTTTAGGCTCAACCTGTGAAATAAAGGCATTGTCATTAAATTTTCTCCTAGTCATTATGCTTTGACTAGTTTCACCTAATATTAATTCTTTAGGATGATCTTTCCTATATTTATATGAATCCGGTAAATTTGAGGTATCTCCTCCTACTTCTTTATCTTCAACCTTAGGTTGAAGGGGATCAATCCTGAGGTCAATAACAATATTACCTTTTGGATTCTCAAATTTTTCTATATGACTTACTTCAATTATTTCATCATCATCATCATTAGTATTTTGTTCATCCTCAATTTGTTCACTAAACTTGACATGAATTGACTCTTCAACTTTCATGCACCTTTTATTATATACTCTAAATGCCTTGCTATTTTGAGCATATGCCATGAAGATTCCTTCATCCGCTTTGAAATCAAGTTTATCCAAGTTATCTTTGGTGTTAAATATAAAACACTTACAACCAAATATCTCGAAATAACCAATATTTGGTACTCTACTTTTCCAAATCTCATAAGGAGTCTTTTTAAGAGATGGTCTCAAATAAACTCTATTGATCACATGACAAGCGGTGTTTACAGATTCGGTCCAAAAATACTTGGGTAGCTCAAATTCATTTAGCATGGTTCTACTCATTTCTTCAAGTGTTCTATTTTTCTTTTCTGCAACACCATTTTATTGAGGAGTTCTTGGAGCCGAGAAATTGTGTCCATACCCTTTGGATACACAAAATTCTTGAAACTCGCCATCAAACTCACCACCTCTATCACTTCTGATTTCCTTAATTGTGTCTTCTCTTTGATTTTCTAGTCTCCTACAAAGCTTTATAAATTCTTGGCATGTATCATTCTTTTTAGCTAAGAACATTACCCTATGTACCTAGATAAGTCGTCTACCACCACAAAGGTGTAATGTTATCCACCTAGACTTGTCGTGCCAATATTCCCATACAAATCCATATTAAGTAATTGTAGAGGTTTGGTGATGGAGATTTCACTTTTGGGCTTCAAGCTTGTTTTAACAAGCTTTGCCTTTTGACAAGTGTCACATAAGTCATGGTTTTCGAATTCAATTTTGGAAGACCTTGGACATTTTCATTTTTGCAAATCTCTTTGAAATTTTTAAAACTAATATGTCCAAGTCATCTATGCCATAGTTAGTCAAATCATTTTTGGAAACTAGGCAAGAAACATTTTGTGATATCAAATCATGTGTGCTAAATTTGTAAACATCATTTTTCCTTATAGCCTCAAAAACAACCTTATCGTTCTTTTCACAATGCATTTTCTTTTGACAAATTCAACTTGAAAATTAGCATCATATAGTTGGCTAACACTTATCAAATTATATTTAAGCCCTTCTACATATAGTACATTATTAATAGTAAAAGAAGAATTACCAATTTCTCCATGTCCAAGGATTTTGGCTCTCCCATTACCAAAATGCATCCTTCCACCATCTTGGAGCTTGATGTTGGTGAACAACGCTTTGTCTCCGGTCATGTGTGTTGAACATCCATTTGGTTCCTTCTTCTTTG